>JAOWCC010001634.1:63963855-64395671 GCA_030867875.1 Actinernus sp. WN-2022
ATCAAAGATTTTACCTACTCCTTGGGGAGTCATCAAAGTTTTGACATACCTGTCATGTAAAATGAAATTGCTGTTGTAATGCTAAGGCCAATGTTTAGTCTCCAGAACACAGGAAACCAGTGTTTTAGAGGGCAGTAAAATCTCAAAAATTTAGGCTCGGCCCTTCGCCTCTCGCAACATTTAAAAAACATATTCTGCTTTGTTTCCGTTATACGCAGGATGGTATTCTCTAAGCTCATGATCAAAGGCACATCCCCATTCGATAAATAATGTATTGGTGTTCAGGAGATTAGTTTAATGCCAATGCTGAGCTCTTTCTCATTTATTTATTTGAGACTACGGAAACAATGCAATATGGTGCACTAGATCGAATGCAATATAATGCACAAATTAATGGCACAATTTCAAGTACCCATCCGGGAATGACGGAGAGTAGAGATTTTCAGAAGAATACATGTATATATGTGTTTTCTACTAAACAAAGGTAATGTATCATGGAAAAATACCATAAACCTAGAAACATTATTTAATAGTAAATTTAATAGATTACATGTATATGCAATTTGCATTCTTTCTTGCACATCCATCTTTTTTGTTGGGGGGGGGGGGGGGGGGGGCAATAAAGTTTTGAGCAATTTTATAGGGGGTTCATAAAAGTCTTAACAAGAGAAGCAGATGAAATCCCCCCCCCCCCCCCCCCCCCCCCCATAAATAATGAACACTCCTTTAGCGGGTTTCGATTATCGTTTTCTTCGCGGTGATATTAAAATCTTACCCCTTCGTGCCATCGACATACTTCATCGTGATTCGTCTCCTCCAAAAACAGCTTATTGCAGTGGACGCATAACTTAGCTGTATCGGGAAGGTTCTGATGAGTAGCAGTTCCAGTTCGAGGGAACTTCCATCGCCGACGGTGGTTTGTCTGCTGGGAGTGAGTGATGAAGCCCTATCCTCCTTATCAACCACCTTACTTCGGCTCAGGCTGGGGCTGCCAGAAACCGGTCTACTGGGATTATTCCTTGCAATTGCAGTCCACATTTTTACTTTCTCTAAATCTCTTTCTTCAAGTTCCCGTCTAAAACTTTCTCCCTGTAAATGTAACCGATGTTCTTTCACCCGGGCGTCCATCTCCCGTCGGTTTTGGACAATCATGTGGCGATTTTTCCGCCTTGTGCATTTTTGAACTATTTGATGCATTCGAAGGTTGACTGAGCATGTTCGATGGCCGCAGCTATCGCATTCTACCGTTCTGTATTCACATTGAGAGAGATGGTTCGGTAGTTCTCGTCTTCTGACTTTCTTTGTGCAGCCTGCGTTCGTACAGGAAGTGAACGAAAGCGGGCAGTAGTCATTCAAGTGGCTCTGCAAGTCACCTAAAATGATGAGCTTTTCGCAGCCTTTAGTGCAGTTAACTTTAAGTCTCTCATATCTCCGTTTCCAACCTGGATCGACGTTATTGCCAGTGCCCATGCTTTTTCCGCAAACTGAACACGAAAGTCTTTTCTTGATTCGTTTCCTGAAGCACTTTGTGCACAAGATATGCTGGCAGTCGGTAACTAAGGGATGAAGAAGAACTTTCCGACACAATACGCAAAGAAATTCTTGTGGTACATTTTCGTCAAAATGCTCCAGGCTAATTCCCATTCCTAGGCAAAATAAATTTGAGTCAAAGCGCTGCTTTCTTCGACAGAACAACCGAAAATGAACACGGCTTCGGTTGTGAGGTAAACTAATATTGCCCGAGTTATTCGAAATCTACATGTATCAATTACGCCGTATTGTTTGCATTCAGTCATGCATAACGTACTTAGAATCCGATAACAAACAAACCTCTCGAATAGGGTTTACGGTTGGATATTAGACAAGATAATCTAGATAATTGCTGTGTGTGTACAGGGCTCCTGTTCACTGTATTTTTTCCCGTGCCCGTGCTTGAAGCGAGCGCGTTTTAAACCGAGGACATTTTTTCGTTTCAGTGGCACTTTAAAACAGACCAGTTCGCGGTAAATTCCAACATTTTGAAAGGGGTGCAAACATGGCGCGAAATACAATGTTTGAATGGGAATCCGTAAAATCGAATCGTGTTTTCAGTTTTCCATACATTTTTCTGTAAAAACGAGTCCAATTCCGCTTGAACATTTACAGACAATGTATGGAAATCTGAAAACACGATTGCACGCTTCTCAGCACAGCTACATCCCTAAAATTCCGATCAGTTAATCTTTTGCCTGGTATGTTAAGTTTGTATCTGAAGAATATTTCAAAAATTCGATTTTACGGATTTTACTTGGCATCGGATTCCCATACAAACACTTCGAAACACTGTATTTCGCGCGCCATGTTTGCACCCCTTTCAAAATGTCGGAATTTACCGCGAACTGGTCTATTAAAATAATTGTCACACACAACGGGTTTCAATAGGAGGGTCCTGAGCAAATTTTATTGACTGCTTGAGACCGAAGCCGAACGCAGTATGAAATGTGTTTAGTTCGTACAAGTCGGCAGCAAGTGCCTGTTTTGGATCATGTGTACTCGATCGGCCTGGTGTGTACTGTACGCAATGTCAACCGACTGTCGGTCGAGGGTCGGCCGATGTATCGGTCGACAATCGCGTCGGGCGCGGGGTCGGACAGTTTACCAAATCGATAGGTGCCAATCTCACTTTCATGTTGATTGTTGAGTATGCTAATGAAAAAATCAATTCCGGGTCCTGGCTTTGATTAGCCCCTGTGTTTCAGATCTCGTTAGAAATTGAGACTGTTTTTTAAACCATTTTTTTCGAATTTGCACGCGGAACATGACAGTCTATCGATCATGTCAAGAAGCGGCCGGAGATTGAAGTGTCAAAACAGATACAGGTGCCTTAGCGGATTCGGACCCCCGCGGATATGTACCCTCCGGCGGTCCATATCCGCAGCGACGCGAATTTGGACCCTCCCCCCATCTATAGCTCTCAGTAAAACAGCTGAGGGTAGATCAGAAAGTTGCGTGTTACAGAAAACTAAGACCCGTTTCAAACATGCCGTGCCAGCCGACTGAACTTAAATTGAGTTTTGAACTTCATAGACCCTTTGCCACTTTACATCATAGCGGCCATGTTGGTGTACAGTTAACAATAGATTCTTCGTTAGCTTCTTTTGTTCTGTACACCAACATGGCCGCCATGCCCTTTGTCATTTGAATCTCTGGGGATTGAGTGCAAACCATCTATTGGTTTAGTTAAACAATTTCAAACATGCATAACTGTATAATGCAGTACGTTTTAATAGCCCACTTCCGAGATATGCCTCACTTCCTACGTACAAAGGAATCAATACGAGGCTCCGTGCACAGGCATAATTGTTTAATGCAGTTTTAAAAATAGACCACTTCCGAGATATTGACTCACTTCCTATGTACAAAGGCTTCAATACGAGGCTCCGTGCATAATGCTCAGTCGTTCGTGACAAACTACAGAAGTGCTGTCATGAACGACTCGACTGAGAATTATGCACGGAGCCTCGTATTGATTCCTATGTATGTGGAAGTGATTGAGGCATATCTCGGAAGTGGGCTATTACAAATAAAGAATGTTTTTAACATTAGGCCAGATAAAAAAAAACCTTGTTTAGCGTCCCCGCCCGACCTGAGAAATGTCCCCGACCTCTAATTGTTTTTATTTTTCATAAAAAAACTTTAGAAAGTGTAAATGCGCCCGCGAACACCAATTCTTGTACCAGACCACTTAAAATATGCGACTGCGCATTAAATATTTTAACATCGACACCATTTTGTTTCTGCAACCACAGGCAGCCCAAGCTCTAAATAACTAGCTAATACTTACAGCGTTTGTATGGGGATTTCAACGAGCTAGAAATACGAAAGAATTAATGAATAAAATGCCTTACCTTGCCTCCATAGTGTATTACTTGCTGTCTGTGTGGTAACAGGGGTGATATGAAGCGATTTTAGCGAGTTTTCGTTTCCTCTGTCGCTAAGATCGCTTCGTATCACCCCTGTTACCACACAGACAGCAAGTAATACACTATGGAGGCAAGGTAAGGCATTTTATTCATTAATTCTTTCGTATTTCTAGCTCGTTGAAATCCCCATACAAACGCTGTAAGTATTAGCTAGATATTTAGAGCTTGGGCTGCCTGTGCTTCATGAACACGAGGTGAGTGAATAATGTCTAGTCAAGACAAAATAAACTGCACATAGAAAAAAAAACACCTCCCTCCCTACCTGGAAAAATTGAAATGGGTGGACGCTAAACAAGTATTTTTTTATCTGGCCTTGTACTAGCCTGGGGAGGGGGAGGAAGTGAGCGGACGACCTCGTACCGATTGATTTTGTTCCATTTTTTAAACAAAAAATATTGATCAAAACGTCGCTACATTACCGCAGTTTTAGCGTATAGGCGGGCCAAGGCTAGCCTGCGCTGCATCCGAACGTAGCGCGTTTCGTGTTGTTTTGCGAACTTTATTTTTTACTTCAGTGAGAGCTTTACTTACTTAGCATGAAGCCGACTTTTCATATACTCAGTCCCTGAAGCAGACTTTTCAAACTTATTGTTCTACTGATGCCAGAGATATTTGATGACGTGAGTACCAGGCTGACGTGATACGGTGTGAATTGTCTTTTTATGATCCATGGTTGCACATGAGGTGCGAAGGCTGAACTACAGATGAATCCAGATGGCGAGAGGCTCTGCCGAGAGCCTTTTGTCGACCACCTGACTTCATGCGCTGTAGAAAGCAGTAGAAAATTGGACTTTCTTTTCTCAGTACCGAATATATTTTATTTATTTATTTTATTTACAACATTCGGGCTAGACGCCACTGGAGAAAAGCAATAGAACTCGAGGTCCCCTACGTGGCCTAACTCCGTCATATACATGATGAGACATTGATGAGACATCATACAAAGAACTAGCAATAGAAGTAAAGTAGAAAAATAGATGGGCAATATGTTAGATTGAATAAAGTAGGAAATGGTACGCTTTTGTAGGGTGTTTGACAGCCTTAAAATGTTTCAATTAACTTGAAATTTGGAGATCATATAAAATACTAACAAATCTTAAGGACAACTGACGTTAACAAAAATTCATGTACCGGTTTTTAAATCGTGGCGTTTTTAGTAACAATCGAAAGAATTTTTGACAAAAGACCGAAATTTACATCTTAACATATCTTATTTAAACTCAGATTTTCCGAAATCAAACGAATCGATTTTCTTCAGCTCTTCATACAAGGTAGTTAAATGGTATAAAAACTATTTAAGCTTATAACATATTTCCAACACGCCTTGTAAACCTAAAAATTACCAACCTGTTTCATTTTTGTTTTTAATTTATTTTCGGTCCGTCGAAAATTTCTCGAAAACGCTCTCTCATAAATTCATTAAACTCATTAGATACAAAAACAACTGAGTACCAGAGAGCGTTTGGAAAACAAACGTCCAGATTTCATGAAAATCGGCTGTATGTAAAAAACGATGGCGTTACAGCGTTGCTATAGTAACTCCGATCTCGCTAAAACTTGCTTCATGTTAAACTTTCATCTATCTCTAACAATGTCGCAACGGTCGATTTTCTACTGGATTGCTTACGATGTCGTATTCCTTCTTCAAAGGTCGGGCCACCTACATAAGTATTTTGAAGATGCTTGTCCCCAAACATTGACACCAATGACCATATATTAGATAGGGGTGAATGAGGGCCTGATATAATTATCAAGGGTAAAATAGCTTACCATAAATAAAGATGTGTTGAACAAATGTTCAACGCAAATTTTTAGTTGCCTCAATTCGTTTTACAAAGAATTGACTGGCTAAAGTATACTAGTAGAATACAGCCTAAAGCATAGACACGCTTACACTAGACAAGTTAGAATTCATCGACTTTGGGACTGCGGACCCCGAGCCTGAGAAGCCACAGCCGAATTTTATCGCTCCGTAGTTTCACAATTAACTACTACCCTGGGTGCCAGAGGTTCTTCTGCCCTCTCTAAGCCAAAGTTTAGATCGACGAGAAGGCTGTCTTGTCGATCTAAACTTTGGCTTAGAGAGGGCACCTACTTCGTTCTATACTTCGTTTTTGAAATGACTTCGGGACCGCGGTGGCAGTTAGTGAACAGCACTGCACCCGGGCAGTTAGTTTCAAGTAAGATGCTTTGCTCCTAGAGTTGCTCCTATGTCGTGATATCAACCACCGTAGAAAACCGGTTTTCCGAACATAAGAACAGTCAGATGACCATTGGCCACCCTCTCCGTGCTATCGTCCAATCAAATATAAACGAGTACACATTCTGTACTCATAAAAGTGAGACCAGAGGCCTCTCTTAATTGATTTCTTCTCTCAGAGTGGGCACTGTGTCCGAGAATCGAACCTGGGCCACAGACTTGGGCTTATAGTTTGTTCTATTAAACAGGTTCCCTATCAACCTAACTACCACACAAAGTAAGCATAGAAGTTTATTATTCTTTAGAAATTTGACATTATTTAGGGTAAGTTTTCTTTCTGGAAAACGTCCATGAACCCTGTAAGTTTGTTATATCGACATAAATATTGTTCTTTTATGTTTCTTTCCGCTTGCTTTCCCTTTCAGGTCTTTCATATATTCAATACACCAGTTTACGGTTCATGCGCAGTTATTCAAGTCTTGGTTCAACTGGCGTAAAAACGGTGATACCATTGAACAACAAACATTGAACAATAATTTCAGAGCTAAATTTTGACTTTGTAATATTAATATATTCTAAACCTCATTAATAATTTATGAGGTAAAAACAAAAGAAATTAATGTTTAATGTAGCCTGCGTACAGCATCCCCTACTTGAGGGAGAACGGCGATTTCATCGTTTCCGTTTCTCCCCATGTAGGGTCTGCGACTCAGAGCCCAAAACCGTGTCCGTGACGTCACTTCCAAATTTCTGGTAATTAGCTATTTATGCATAAACGAAGTCAAAACGAGATGGCGATTGAAATGAGATATCGAAGTGTAAAGTCCGTCGCAGAGGAAATTTCTCTCACATTTGGAATCCCATCTCTCAAATGTGAACAGCTTAATGCTTTATGTAACTTTATTCGTGGGAAAGATGTGTTCTTGAGCCTTCCAACAGGCTCAGGAAGGTCACTGATATTTTCAACTGGCGGCCCCTTCAAACCAACTCGCGGCCAGGTTCGGGCTTTTGAAGACTGAAAAATGCATTTGTCGTTGAAGTTTATATTCCGCTTGTTGCCCTCATGAATGATCAAGTGAAGCGCTTACATAGTCATGGATTTAAGGTGAATATCTGAGCAGGGATTTTAATTGTCTGGATAGAGATTAATAAAATATGTAATTTATAGTTAAGCTCGGTGAGGGCTAGGTGAGAAACATAGCAGAACTAAACAAATGCTTCATTACTTCGATCCCTGTTATACTCCTATGTAAAATCAATGTTTCTCCAACCTCCAAACAACATTGTTAATAAAGACCTCCGTGTAATCCTTAATGAGGGCAACAAGCGGAATATAAACTTCAACGACAAATGCATTTTTCAGTCTTCAAAAGCCCGAACCTGGCCGCGAGTTGGTTTGAAGGGGCCGCCAGTTGAAAATATCAGTGACCTTCCAGCTTCCTGAGCCTGTTGGAAGGCTCAAGAACACATCTTTCCCACGAATAAAGTTACATAAAGCATTAAGCCTCTGCGACGGACTTAAAACACTTCGATATCTCATTTCAATCGCCATCTCGTTTTGACTTCGTTTATGCATAAATAGCTAATTACCAGAAATTTGGAAGTGATGTCACGGACACGGTTTTGGGCTCTGAGTCGCAGACCCTACATGGGGAGAAACGGAAACGATGAAATCGCCGTTCTCCCTCAAGTAGGGGATGCTGTACGCAGGCTATGTTTAATGATGTTTGTGAATGCGATATAGAACTGGTTCATTTACATAATGTTTAACTTCGATTTTCTCGTTTCGCCAAAATAACTGAATAACATGACTCTGCAACTATAAGTTTTAGAAGTAATTTCTAAAATTCGAGTCCGCGTTGTGTCGTAGATACAGAGCAGATTTCGTATGAGTGGGACAAACTACAGCACTGACTACAGCACGGTTACCGTACGGCATGCCGTGACGTTGAAAGTTTCCCATTGTTTTTGTCCTGCTGATCCAATCAAATTACAGAAATACGGTACAGTACGGCTGCAGCACGATTACTAGGTACGGACATGCCGTAGTTTGTCCCACTCATACGTAATCTGCTCCAGTATATCTACCAATACAAAATGGCCTCTCAATTTATAAATAGTACATAGTGCACGCTTTGGTCGTGCCAGCGCCCTTTGATAAGTAGAATTCATTAGCATCTAGTGTTTTATTTTCTTGCGCTTACATTTATTCTATAAGTGTGCAGCAGGCTTGGTGCCCAGTCCTCACAAGCGACAACCCATCAAGCAAAATTTTATGGTCTGTCAGATGAAAAGAAAGAAATATTTAACGGATTGGTCCAATAGGTTGTGTGTATTATTCTAGGAACTGATTTGAGGCTTTATTGCAATCACCCTTGTGCAATGTTCATTGTTCAATGATATAAACTTTTTTTGAAATAGGTTCATATATTACATCAACAGCCATTATAAAATAATTTAGACAATACGAGCGTTCTAATTGGCTGATAGCCATGTTTTCCTGTGCAAACATGGAAATGACGTCACACCGTAAGAATAGCTGCGGTCTCGTGTTTATTCTGCTCTCGAATTCTCCCAAACTTAACCTCGGTTTGCACGAGTCTGCAAACACGGAAGATGTTTCATTTCTTAAATGAATTGCGCTCGTAATCCCACGGGAAAGGCTACTGGATGGCGAACAAACTTCAAAAACACATTTTGGATTGGAGATGGAAAATAGCATTTACAAACAGGTTTTGATAATAACACTACCGGATAAATGAAGTCAGGTATGTTGATCACCCTGCAGTAACCACACGATTGTATCCTGCAGAAGTCTATCGACTTGATAACTGGAATTCGGCAAGTGTTTTTAAAATCCTTATCGACAACATCCCCGCTATTTGCCAATGCCACATGCTCGCCTTCGACAAAACAAATATCAAGTGGGCGAGAACAAGCCCATGATTGACTTTTTCAGTACTTAAAGTTGCCCGTTCATTACTCTTTACTAGTCAACAAGCCTATTAAAATAAAACTTAAGTGCACATAAGCCCTGGCTAATTATATTTCTTACGAAGAGACTAGAAGACATAGACGAAGGATTCCGGAATAAAAAAAAAATTTGATTTATGTCATCAGTGAGTTGCCCAAAAACGTGTCTTGGGTTGCCTGTGGACGAAAATCAAGAGCGCTAGAGCGCTTTACAAAATTGGCACTGGGTCTAGTTTGACGTCATCAACAGAACAGGCTCGATGCGCCATTGCATGAAAGGCCTTGCCGAATAAAGCTCTCCGAAACGTTTAGCGCGATCTTATCATCTTTCTCGGTTATCTATTCAATTATTTTGCAAATAAGCCAACGTTTTAAACCCGCGAAGAGACGAGTTCTGTTGATGACGTCACGTTTTATTCTCGTCCTAGTCCCCGAAGGTGCGCGGAAATTGGAAGTTTAGTCGCTAAAAAAATAATGGTCCAGATAAGAACTGTAGTGCTCTACGGCAAGGAATGTTAAGTGTTAATTTTCTATTATTCTTTCTCGTAATATCATTGGTTCATACTTATAAATTCAATAGAAACCAATCAAAATAATGCATTTTAATTCGAAATTTTTTTGTTTGAATTTTTTTTTGATCAAACTATGGTTTAATTTCGAAGAATATCGTGTATACATGGGGAAAGTTCTCAAATTTGCGATTGAAAAATCCTTTGTTTTCTCTATATCCGATTGGCTGGATGGTGGCTTCTCTGCGTTTTCACAGAAGAGAGCCAATAGCATAACAAATACTTTATTTTCGAGATGTAGTTTGGACTGTAGATACCTCCTAAAGCACTTAAGGCATATTCAAGCAAAATCGTATGTGGGGGAGGCTCATTGCCGCAGAACAATGGTTCTACTACAGTTCTTATCTGGACCATTACTTAATGAAAACATTTTTATTTAAAAATTTCGGAATTTTTTCTCTACCTTTTTCTCTCTTTTAAGGTCTAAGCTTAAAAAAAAACAATTGGCCAGGGTTTATATGCACTTTAAGGTGAACACTAACAAAAACACTTTGGTTCCAAAACTTCAGGGCCCGGTTTTTCCAAGCAAGGGTAACTTTATCCCTAGCGAACTGATAGCCATCCTTGGGTTAGCGATTTAACCCCAGAGTATTACGCTTATCCTTGTTTCGAACGACCGGGTCCAGAGCTCTATTATGTACACAGTTAAAATTGAAAAATAAAAATAGAGTAATAATTAATTCGGTTTAACTTAACGTTTCACTTGCCGCTGCATTTTTCTTGGGCTCATTCCACATCAAAATAAGTGTGGTTTATTAGTGAAGGTACCAAGCATTGACTCGTATAAGAATTACGGTCAGCAGTGGCGTAGCCAGGTTTTTAAAATGTGTAGGCCCAAACAACCGCTCCGTAAGGGTCGCTTCTTTAGGGGTCCGGGAGCATGCTTGCCCGGGAAATTTTTAGATTTAGACTTTCGCAAATGCCAGTCTGCTGCACTTTCAGGTCATGTTTTGTGTATTTCGACAGCTCCTCAAGCTCAACATTCACTTGTAATAAGACAAGTAGGCTGTAAAATGTGTAGGCCCAGGCCTACGGGCCTATAGGCTAGATACGCCCTTGGTCAGTATGATCACTCCAGGGCATTTGGCTGTCTAACAGTTGGCTGTAAGCCTCCATGGGAATCGATATTTGAAACTGAGGGATACTTTCTTAAAAGTGTTTAGTAATTAAGCAAGAAAATTGCAAGAACTGCACTGAAAATATCAGGTATGAGTATAGACACATTTCAGTGACTCATATAATTAGTTTTCATTTTATACTCGCGACCGGTGAAGGTTCTGCACTAAACGTCTGTCAATCAATTTAGCACTGAGTGGGTTCTGCACTTTTCTTCCCACAGCTAAAGTCTCGAGTAAAACATTATTTCAGCGGTTGTGGATTAAGAAAAACACTAGTAAATAAATCTTATTTTAGAAATCGGAGAAAATGTTCATTTGTTTGCTGTCATAATTTTTTTTTTCTTACATGAAACAGTACTTGGAGGCAAAAATTATTTAGTCCAGTAGTGTGTCAATGAAATGTAAACATTCTTGACGTCATTGCATGGGGTCACCTCACTTCCACCTGCAAAAATAAATGGGGGGAAAAGAGTTAGAACAAAAACTTGTACATTTGTTGTCCCAATTCAGGTCACCTGACTTTTCCTTTGAGTAACGAGGCCCTGGTAGGGTTTTAGGATTATGGATTATTAGGGGTTTCAGAGAAGGGATACGGATTATTGGCAACTGAATAAAAAGATTACGATTATTGGGTTGGTTTTAGGATTACGGATTATTTCCAAAATTTACCCAGGATTATGGATTATTCAGACCCCCTTACAGGGCCTCAGTAATGTGTTCTTGTTTTTCTGTATTCCAAGAGGTAATGCGTGAATTTGTAGATCTCGGAAACAAAGCACTGAACCTCTGGAGAGCTGTCACGTGATCTGAATTACAAGCTTAATACCATAGCGGACAAATTCATCCCTAATTTCAACTTGAAATTTCACGCGTAATTTGTAATTACACATGTGAAAATATAAACGCCGCCTACGCGCGCTTAAAATACTGTTTTTCTGGATCGTAATTTGCCCTCCATAATATTAATAGTAATCAAAGTGACTCGTTGTGTTTGTCAAAATCAACGTAATTTCCCTCGCCGCTTTAGGGATTAATTTGTCCTCTATGCTATTACCTATACAAATCGGTCAAATAACTACTACTCTCTTATCCGAGTGATTTGAGTCAGGGCCATGTGGTACCCGTTTCAATGAGATGCGATCGGCACCAAAGTCCTGAGCCCAGTTCCTCACGGCCCTATTAACCGAACTGCAGGATTATGGGAGATCTTTAGTTTGATTTGCTAACTCGTGGACTACTAATTTGGGATTAAAAACGTATTGTTTGATGAAAACGAAGAAGTACCTTTTTACTTGTAATCCTAGAATAGAGAAAGATACCTTTTACCAAGAGAAGCAAACTCCTCGGTTAAAATATCCAGGATGAACCATGGTTGCCACAGAGATCAGACTTCAAAATTCCATGACTTTTCCCAGAATAAACAAGTTCGCGGTTAATTCCGACATTTCGAAAGGGGTGCCGACATGGCGCGAAATAAAGTGTTTGAATAGGAATCCGATGCCAAATAATTTCCGTAAAATCGAATTTCTGAAAATTTGAGTGATGTAGCTGTGCTGGGAAGCGAGCAATCGTGTTTTCAGTTTTCCATACATTTGTCTGTAATAACGAGTCAAAGACCGCGGGAAACTGATTTACAGACAAATGTATGGAAAACTGAAAACACGATTGCTCGCTTCCCAGAACAGCTACATCCCTCAAATTTGGATGCAGCCAGTGAATATTTCAGAAATCCGATTTTACGGAAGTTATTTGCCATCGAATTCTCATACGAACACTGTATTTCGCGGCATGTTTGCACCCCGCAAACTGGTCTATTTCCCTGACTCAACTTCAATTTTCCCTGGCCAAATTCACTAAGAAATCACAATATAACAACGGCCTCCAACCACCCCTTATAGCCGTCCTTTCCACCCATTTATTACCAAGTTGATCTTTAATTCTTCTCTTCAGTCTTGCCTGCTAACAATCCTATCAAAATTTCAATTTTCCCCGAATTCTAGTCAAATACCAGTTTTCCCTGACCGACAATCCCGGACAAAAATCTTAAGAAAATGTTCAAAAGCTCGTGTACTGTGGTAATACTTGGCCATACAATGTTGAGACGGAATGCCACTTTGCTCTGGGAACACTTGCGAGCATCAACATTGTACCCGGGGGAAATGGGGGGTAAGTAAAATTGTGTTATGTATTGTTTAAAAGCTAATATAAGAGAACAATTGAATAATAAAAATATTTTCTAAAGCATTTTTGTCCGGGGTTGGAGATCAAAATTCAATGACCTTCAATTTTTCCCTGACTTTTCCCTGACTTTTCCCTGACCCGTGTGGCAACCCTGATGAACGCTAATCGGGCTTCGAGGAACTCAAGCCTGGACAAAAGGCCTCGCATCTCTGCAGAAGCCAAGGTTTGAATATAAATCTCAAAAAGTAGAGGCCAGATCCAAGGCCAAGGCCACAATTTAGCAGAAAGTTTCTATTCAGGCATAATCTCAAGGGTACATTTTACACCGATTTATTTCATCTGGCGTTGGATAACAAAGTGGTGAAAAACTTGCATTGACTTGAATGAACATTTGAGTTACATTGAAATCAACAGAATAAGCCTTTTGCGGCAAACAGTCACGTGCTGATATACACAGTCACGTGCTGATATACACAGTCACGTGCTGATATACACCTGTTTCAAAAAGGTTGTCCCGGACGAGCTACATACCCAGACCGAAATGGATTATGGTTGTTGCTAAAAGTCTGGTGAATTTGTTTCTTTTTGGAGTCAAAGGCTTTAAACACGAAGTTCCGGTATAAATAGATAAGCCCCTCCTCTTTTCACGCATGGCGAGCTCGAAATAAAGCAAGCGAGCATATCAGCCTCTCCTTTGAAATGCTAGAGTTTTAAGGTTTAAAATTAAACAAGCTATAAAAAAAAGTGACCAGAGGGAAGATAGTTGTCCATTTATGACTGCCAGTGGTATTTTATGACTGTTTACGAATTCTGTAGCCCTTACTCTGAAGTTAAACATTTTTGTATTTCATTTGAATTTCGCGCGATAAGCAATCAGTAGGGAGCACTCAAGCGGAGCATCACGCAGATGTTCACTACCCAAAGGGCGATTGACAACTGAAGGGTGACAAACCCCTGGGCTCGCCTTTTTATACCGGAACTTCGTGTTTAAGAAGAATTTTAATGGTTTCGCTCGAATGGATTTTTGAATTGTACCGTATTCCATTCCGCATAGCTGCCGCCAGTTATTATGACAACCTTTGTCGCTTTTCGCTCGCCCGTGAAAACCTTTTTTGAAATAGGTGTATCACTAATTAATAGCCCACTTCCGCGATATGCTTTACTTGTCACGCACAAAGGTTTCAATTAAATTCATTCCTTTCTATGTGAAAAGAATAAATTTAATTTAGCACGGGGCCTCGTATTGAAACCTTTGTGCGTGACAAGTAAAGCATATCGCGGAAGTGGGCTATTGAGCTCGTGATCTCATGGGAAAGGCTTTACCGGAGGGCGAACAAACTTCGTAATGCTTCTTTAGAAAGATCGACTATCGATTGGAGGTGGAAAATAGCATTTACAAACAGGTTTTACTAATAATACTACCAATCTCGTACAAGTGCCTTTAAATAAATGAAAGTCATTTTTTTGCCATCCAGTACAAGAAAGTAATTGTATGCTGCAAAAGGCCCATTACACCGACGCGGGCAGCCAAATGAAACAAGTTTGATATTTGCATTATACCTAAGCATTTGTTTAACCAGGGTTAATATGTAGGTCCTACCTTGATTCCTCCCTTACTCCGTAGTATTTTTCTCTTTCCTATCTTGGAGATGTTACTCCACAATGTCCTATATCCTGCAAACATTCCCAGCCTTCTCTTCACCTGGAGCTTTGCATTGCTAGAGTCTTTCTTCGTTTCTTTACCATGCTGCTTCCTCCCCATATCATAAGTGGACTTCAAGTCCCTGATCTTCACTCGACTTACACTTTTATCAACAGTCTCAGTTGATGCCTCCACAACTTTAACTTCGGTAGTCTCCTTAATTAAGGGTGTTGGTGGTTGAGGAGGCTGGACGATGTTCACAGCTGTACTGTTGTAACTGGGTGTAGGCTCCACCTTGAGCCGAGCAGGAGCGACCTCCGTCGACTTGGGTGTGACCTTCACGTCACTCTGATGAGCTGGTTCATGCCCTCCCTTGGACTCACTTCCATTGTCCACATGCCTCCTTCCTCTAGAATCACTTTTCGGTTGATCTGTCTTATCACCCTTCAATTCCTCAAGGTCCTTGATATCAGCATCCACCTGTGCTTTCCTCTGCTTTAGCTTCCGAATCTCTGAATTGATTTCAGCCTCACTCACTTCAATCTTGGGATCCAGGTTGACCGATTGGGTGACTGTGCTTGGAGATTTCCCACCTTGAGCAGCAGGCTTCTCGACACCCTCTTTTTTCTGAGATACATTCAGATCCCCAGCGCTCATGAGCTGGCGCTTCTCATTAAGAGGATCAGCTTCGTTCTTCTTCACAACAAGTTTAACACTTTTCTCATCTGGAGCATGTGGCACAGCAGGTTCCAACCTCTTAGACTTTTCATCCACCTTTATTTCTTTATCTGCACTCTTTACCAGTAGACCTTCGGTTTTCCTCTCATTAGTAATTGTACTCATCGAAGAAGTCTTAATCTCAGAATTTGTCCTCTCTAAATTATCCTTTGCCATTTTGTCAACCAGCGCTCCTTTCATAGGAACAACATTTCTACTTGTGTCATTAAGTATACCTGGCATGGGGTGAATAGGCTTGACGTGAGAGGGTACAAAGTCAACATGATGGCTTGTAGGAGCAGTTAGTACACTGTATGTGCTGCCTACAAAACATATTAATCCAACACCCAGCACTATCTTTGCTATGGTCCTCATATTGGATTGGGTTTCCTGGACAATATAGAGGAACATGGAGGCTGGGAATATGAAGGAGATAAGAGTGCCCATGGTAGCACCAGTAAGACCAAGAACAAATTCAACTGTAAAAAAAAAGGGAAACAACAGATCAGAGGTTTGCATCATTATCAAATAATCATGACAATCACGACAATCACGACAATCACGGCAATGACAATCACGACAATCACGACAATCATGACAATCATAACAATCATAACAAACAATCATGACAATCATGACAATCATAACAAACAATCATGACAATCACGACAATGACAATCACGACAATCACGGCAATGACAATCACGACAATCACGACAATCATGACAATCATGACAAACAATCATGACAATCATGACAATCATGACAATCACGACAATCATAACAAACAATCATGACAATCATGACAATCATGACAATCATAACAAACAATCATGACAATCACGACAATCACGGCAATGACAATCACGACAATCACGACAATCACGACAATCATGACAATCATGACAAACAATCATGACAATCATAACAAACAATCATGACAATCACGACAATCACGACAATGACAATCACGACAATGACAATCACGACAATCATGACAATCACGACAATCATGACAATCACGACAATGACAATCATGACAATCACGACAATCATGACAATCACGACAATGACAATCACGACAATGACAATCACGACAATCATGACAATCACGACAATGACAATCACGACAATCATGACAATCACGACAATCATGACAATCATAACAAACAATCATGACAATCAAGACAATGACAATCACGACAATGACAATCACGACAATCACGACAATGACAATCACGACAATGACAATCACGACAATGACAATGACAATCACGACAATGACAATCACGACAATGACAATCATGACAATCATGACAATCATAACAAACAATCATGACAATCAAGACAATGACAATCACGACAATGACAATCACGACAATCATGACAATCACGACAATCACGACAATGACAATCACGACAATGACAATCACGACAATGACAATCACGACAATCATGACAATCACGACAATGACAATCACGACAATGACAATCACGACAATCATGACAATCACGACAATCATGACAATCATAACAAACAATCATGACAATCAAGACAATCACGACAATCATGACAATCACGACAATCATAACAAACAATCATGACAATCAAGACAATCACGACAATCATGACAATCACGACAATCATGACAATCATAACAAACAATCACGACAATCATGACAATCACGACAATCATGACAAACAATCACGACAATCATGACAATCATGACAATCATAACAAACAATCACGACAATCACGACAATCATGACAATCATAACAAACAATCATGACAATCAAGACAATCACGACAATCATGACAATCACGACAATCATGACAATCATGACAATCACGACAATCACGGCAATGACAATCACGACAATGACAATCATGACAATCACGACAATGACAATCACGACAATCATGACAATCACGACAATCATGACAATCATAACAAACAATCATGACAATCAAGACAATCATGACAATCACGACAATCATAACAAACAATCATGACAATCAAGACAATCACGACAATCATGACAATCATAACAAACAATCATGACAATCAAGACAATCACGACAATCATAACAAACAATCATGACAATCAAGACAATCACGACAATCACGACAATCATAACAAACAATCATGACAATCACGACAATCACGACAATCATGACAATCACGACAATCATGACAATCACGACAATCACGGCAATGACAATCACGACAATCACAACAATCACGACAATCATGACAAACAATCATGACAATCATGACAATCATAACAAACAATCATGACAATCATAACAATCACGACAATCACGACAATCATAACAAACAATCATGACAATCACGACAATCATAACAAACAATCATGACAATGATGACAATCACTACAATCATGACAATCATAACAAACAATCATGACAATCATGACAATCATGACAATCATAACAAACAATCACGACAATCATGACAATCACGACAATCATGACAATAATGACAAACAATCACGACAATCATGACAATCATGACAATCATAACAAACAATCATGACAATCATGACAATCATAACAATCACGACAATCATGACAATCACGACAATCATGACAATCATGACAAACAATCACGACAATCATGACAATCATAACAATCATGACAATCATGACAATCATGACAAACAATCATGACAATCATGACAATCAAGACAATCATGACAATCACGACAATCATGACAAACAATCACGACAATCATAACAATCATGACAAACAATCACGACAATCATGATAATCATAACAATCATGACAAACAATCATGACAATCATGACAATCAAGACAATCACGACAATCACGACAATCATGACAAACAATCATGACAATCATGACAATCACGACAATCACGACAATCACGGCAATGACAATCACAACAATCACGACAATCATAACAAACAATCATGACAATCACGACAATCACGACAATCATGACAATCATAACAAACAATCACGACAATCATGACAATCACGACAATCACGACAATCATGACAATCATGACAATCATAACAAACAATCATGACAATCATGACAATCACGACAATCACGACAATCATGACAATCATGACAATCATAACAAACAATCACGACAATCACGACAATCATGACAATCATAACAAACAATCATGACAATCAAGACAATCACGACAATCATGACAATCACGACAATCACGACAATCATGACAATCATGACAATCATAACAATCACGACAATCACGACAATCATGACAAACAATCACGACAATCATGACAATCATAACAATCATGACAATCAATCATGACAATCATGACAATCAAGACAATCATGACAATCATGACAATCATGACAATCACGACAATCACGACAATCATGACAAACAATCACGACAATCATGACAATCAAGACAATCACGACAATCACGACAATCATGACAATCATAACAAACAATCATGACAATCAAGACAATCACGACAATCATAACAAACAATCATGACAATCAAGACAATCACGACAATCACGACAATCATAACAAACAATCATGACAATCACGACAATCACGACAATCATGACAATCACGACAATCATGACAATCACGACAATCACGGCAATGACAATCACGACAATCACAACAATCACGACAATCATGACAAACAATCATGACAATCATGACAATCATAACAAACAATCATGACAATCATAACAATCACGACAATCACGACAATCATAACAAACAATCATGACAATCACGACAATCATAACAAACAATCATGACAATGATGACAATCACTACAATCATGACAATCATAACAAACAATCATGACAATCATGACAATCATGACAATCATAACAAACAATCACGACAATCATGACAATCACGACAATCATGACAATAATGACAAACAATCACGACAATCATGACAATCATGACAATCATAACAAACAATCATGACAATCATGACAATCATAACAATCACGACAATCATGACAATCACGACAATCATGACAATCATGACAAACAATCACGACAATCATGACAATCATAACAATCATGACAATCATGACAATCATGACAAACAATCATGACAATCATGACAATCAAGACAATCATGACAATCACGACAATCATGACAAACAATCACGACAATCATAACAATCATGACAAACAATCACGACAATCATGATAATCATAACAATCATGACAAACAATCATGACAATCATGACAATCAAGACAATCACGACAATCACGACAATCATGACAAACAATCATGACAATCATGACAATCACGACAATCACGACAATCACGGCAATGACAATCACAACAATCACGACAAACAATCATAACAATCATAACAAACAATCATGACAATCACGACAATCATAACAAACAATCATGACAATCACGACAATCACGACAATCATGACAATCATAACAAACAATCATGACAGTGATGACAATCACGACAATCACGACAATCATGACAATCATGACAATCATAACAAACAATCATGACAATCATGACAATCATGACAATCATAACAAACAATCATGACAATCACGACAATCATGACAATCATGACAAACAATCACGACAATCATGACAATCATAACAAACAATCATGACAATCATGACAATCATAACAATCACGACAATCACGACAATCATGACAAACAATCACGACAATCATGACAATCATAACAATCATGACAATCAATCATGACAATCATGACAATCAAGACAATCATGACAATCATGACAATCATGACAATCACGACAATCACGACAATCATGACAAACAATCACGACAATCATGACAATCATGACAATCATGACAAACAATCACGACAATCACGACAATCATGACAATCAAGACAATCAAGACAATCACGACAATCACGACAATCACGACAATCATGACAATCATGACAAACAATCATGACAAACAATCATGACAATCATAACAATCATAATAATTATCATTATCATTATAATGAACTTATAATTATAATCATTATCACCATCATCATCATTACAGTACGACTACTGCAACAGGGGTCACTTAGACGAGAACTAAACACACTACAGGAAATAAAGCATTCCAACTTACAAAGCCTAGCTTATCCACATAATTTTCTTCATTCGAAAGACTTGACTTCAGAACTGGTTGACCGGATCAAAGCTCAAGCAAGTAGAAATGTCTTGTACTCAACACTGATTGGATGAAATAACCATAAGTTTAAGTGCTTTGTTGACATTCTGCAATGTGATTGGTTCTTGTTGTCTAAGTGGCCCTGGTTGCAGTAGTCACACAGTAAAGTATATGCCATAACCAGCTATCTGTAATAAGGTTACTGGGTGAATGAATTTGCATTATAGCCTTCTGATCAATTATAATTGCCTAAGTATGGAGGGTAATAGAGAACACTGGTGGGCCTTACGTCGCTTATGTTGCTATAAACATGGTTAACACTAGTGACATAAGGATCATAAGCATACCTTATTATAGGAAATTAACAATGCACGTTGACAACGCGAAGAAAATTTACGTTACACTAAATTAACGCGAATTTTTCAAAAGTTAGGTTTACATGCATTAAATTAACGCGAATTTTTCGATAAGCATCTTGCTTTATTTACTGCGATTTTCATAATTCTGCAAACTCGCACTTTACATTTCTGAACGCCAAACTGCGTTTTGGCTTCCGTCAATAAAACCTTCCAAGACAAGTGCACGGATGTTTCTAAGTTTTTTTTAAAGCCGAAAATTTGGGTTTGAAGCCAGAAGAAGTGAGCTATCCTCTCAGGGAGACAGAGGAGTATCAAGATCAATCAAAAGACATTTTGAACTCGATTTTAAACGAAGACGTCCTGTCAGATAGTGACTCTGAAGAGCCAATAGAGGAGTCATGAACTAATAAGGTTTTGTAATGAAATAAAGGTGCTTTAAAATAACAATGTTGTAAAATAGCGTGCATTAAATTTACATCGACATTAATTAAGATACATTAAATTAACGCGAATTTTGTAAAATCGTGTTAATAAAGTGCATTGTTAATTTCCTATAATAAGGTAGTCATAGTTATAGACATACGAAAATGGAACATTTCACCACAAGCATGATTTGACTACTTAATTGTTAAATATAATTAGTGGGGTTAGTGTGTTGCCATGACAACCGATCTCATCAATTCAATTAACAAAGTCATATGATAATTTTAGTAGTATTGATATTGTAAGATGCTTTAGTTATACCTCTTGCGCACTTGGACACAAAAGCCACAAGTTAAAGTGCATATAACCCTTTTGCAATTTTTAGTGCTTACGAACCTCCGAAGAGTTTTGAGTACTTCTGTGAATAATGTTTTGGTTTTGAATGAATACTTTATGTTCTACGCTTGTTTGAAATCGTGTAAATGTGACCTTTCCTGATCCATGACCGCGTAAGCAAAAGCCTGGGTAGATACCTGTATTTACGTCATCTTGATGTCATATAATTAATTCGGCTTTGCAATCATTTCAATAAATACTTAACACGTTGACTAAAATTACTTTTTTATTTACTAACAACTCCCAAACTGTGTTTATTTTCTATGCATCGATGTTGTTGTGATAGAAAGGCGCCATGGAGAATAATGCATTAATGAGGTGACGTACATACAGGTTTCGACCCAGGCTTTTACTTACGCGGTCATGGGTCAGGAAAGGTCAAAAGGTCATATTTGCACGATTTCAAACAAGCGTAGAACATAAAGTATTCACTGTAAACCAAAACGTTCTTCACAGAAGTACTCAAAACTTTTCGGTGGTTCATAAGCTATCAAAATTGCAAAAGGGTTATAGGCACTTTAAAATAATACTGATCTTAGGAATAACCTTTTTGAGCCTTCTTAAACACTGCTGTCTCATAACCTCGGGAGCCAGGGTACAACCTTGGGACTGCCAGCATAAACACCATAACCTCGGGACCCGGAGAGCCAGAGTGGAGCAGTGGTTAAGCGCTTTTACTCTCACCTCTGTGGCCCAGGTTTGATTCCCGTATGCAGCGCCATATGTGAGTTGAGTTTGTTGGTATCTCGCCCTTGCTCCAAGGGTTTTTCTCCAGGTTCTCCGGTTTTCCTCCCTCCGCAAAAACCAACACGCTAAATTCCAATTCGATCAGTAGATTAGCCGGGACCTGGCTTTGATCAGCCCCATGGTTGTTACAGGTTTCGTTAGAAATTCAGAGTTTTTCAGAGATTTTTCAGAGACAGCTGACAAAGTACTTACTGTGTCAAAAAATTATTATGGACTCTAATAAACAGTCTGTAGTATTTCACACCCAATATAAAATATAACCACACTTACTTTGTGGAATAAGGATTCCTATGGCTAATGTGAGACAAACTACTGTCACAGTAATGAAGACAAATCTATTTTGTGGCATGTAACCTGGGCCTCCAGGCATATTCTCTGTTCCCGCCATCTGATAAAGGAAAAAAAAGTGGGTAAATACAGTCCAACCTTGACTTGACTAAGGCCACCTCATTAATATGCAGGATTTTCACTAACTTTTAGAGTAGGTCCAATGTATTTCTGCACCGGTTTTTCACTATAGTATTACTAATATCTAATGCAAGAATTAGAACGTATACAGAAAAGGGCAATGTCCATCATCTACCCAAATCTTAACTATCAGGATGCATTAATTAGTATGAATTTTAAGGAGTCCACCATGATGATATATGTAAGCATTATTTAACACCATCGTAGGTGATAAAGATCATCGCCATCATAATTATTTTGTTACCCGCCTCGTATGAGACTACTTATATGTTACGGCAGCATGACCTTTCAACATACCCTGGTATAGAACAAACCGGTTTAAAGATACTTTTATAATGTCCTCATGTATAGCGGCAAATATATACTAAATTTGTACCCTTTTAGATTTAAATAGTTGTAATTGATATGTACTGCATTTTATAATTATTTATTTATCTCTGTATTGTAAAATACTAGCACCTAGAATAGGTGCTAGTATTTTAGAATAATTAATAGAATATTTAATATTCTTAATAGCTGCATGCTTTTTAAATTTTATTCTTTTAGTTTGTTGTAGTTAACTTTAGATATGCAATTCAGCCTGTTGGCTGCCTATGTATTTATCGAATAAACCATCATCTATCTACCTGTCTGTCCATCCGTCCGTCCGTCTGGCTATATCTGTCTGTCAGTCTAAGTTTGAACAGTTTTACAGCCCAATAAATTAAGGCAGCAAACTTAAACGAAGTAACCAGCAAAACTTCTCACTCTTATTGAAAAATCCTGATTATGTGGCAGCCACCTTTTTTGGCCCAAGAGTATCTGTTGTACGACTTCCTTATAAGGATGTACGTGTAGAGGGTCACTTAAGTACATGAGGGAGGTCACCGATGTACAAACAGGAGACACAGTTTGCGGGTAGTATGTATCAAAATTAGTCACAAACCGAGCACTGAAGGTAGCTTAGCTTAGTGGTTACCACACTTGGTTTACATTGTGAGGACTTAGGTTTGAATCCCTGAACGATATTTTTTAACAATATTATTTTGGATTTTCTTTCTTTATATTTTGGTTTAAACTCATTGTTTGCCTATGAATCCTAGCCCTAAGCGCTAGGCCAGTGAGAACTCATGGTTTACCTGTGAACCCTAGCTCTAGGTGGCTGCATGAGACCTTGTCATTTACCTGAACTTGTTTACTGACCGGTTAGGGTTAGGTTTATGGTACAGGTTAGGGTTTAGTCAGTCAGTACATGTGAAGTTTTGGTAAAAGGGAATAAGTCTCTACCTGGTTTAATTTGTGAGGCTGAAAGTTTCAAAATGGCCGATTAAACAATTGCGACTTGAAAATATTCATAGCCGCTTTCCACCACCATTTTGGAAACTCACGGTCGATCGAAAGCTGGGACGAGTACTTTAGTGATCC
Organism: Actinernus sp. WN-2022; assembly: GCA_030867875.1. Classification (NCBI taxonomy): domain Eukaryota; kingdom Metazoa; phylum Cnidaria; class Anthozoa; order Actiniaria; family Actinernidae; genus Actinernus; species Actinernus sp. WN-2022. The sequence goes on from JAOWCC010001634.1 coordinate 63,988,203, forward strand.
TCTACACATACATATGGCGGCCTATTGTGCTTCCTTATAAGGAGTTTGTATGATAGACCCTTCTCATTTGGCCTGGCTACACATTTTTATAACCCCATTAAATATGATCAACCTGTAATTACAATCAGGATTGGATCGTACACTAAAAACATCCCACAGACTATCTATGGTCAATACCTCTCCTACTTTTGTCACCCTTACAAAAGAACTGGTAACCAACTCACAGCTCTGTTGACCCATTGGCAAAATGGTTGCCAATAAATTGCATAATTCTAATGTACCAGCATCACGTGGAAAAGGTTGTTTATTGAACTACATCTCACTAACATTTAGTACTTTAAAATATGCTTTAAAACATATGGGAACACAGAATTGCATTCAACGTGTGAAGGCAGGCAACTACTGCATGCAAGTTGCACTAAGGCGCGATATTGCAGAATATACAGAATATACCATTGTATATTTCCATGTATATTCTGTATAAATATACACTACTGTATAGAAATAAAAATATACACTTTATATTTGTATATGTCTATTCTGTATATAGTGTATATTCAGGTCTTTACAAGGTGATGCCTGAATATACACTATATACACTTTATACATATAGTGTGTATATCGTGTATATATATACACTTTATACATATAGTGTGTATATAGTGTATATATATACACTATATACAGAATATACTCTGTCGTTCTTTACAAGGCAATGCCTGAATATACACTATATACACTATATACACTTTATACATATACAGTGTGTATATAGTGTATATATATACACTATATACACTATATACAGAATATACTCTGTCGTTCTTTACAAGGTGATGCCTGAATATACACTATATACACTATATACACTTTATACATATACAGTGTGTATATAGTGTATATGTATACACTATATACACTATATACAGAATATACTCTGTCGTTCTGAATATACACTATATACACTATATACACTTTATACATATACAGTGTGTATATAGTGTATATATATACACTATATACACTATATACAGAATATACTCTGTCGTTCTTTACAAGGTGATGTCTGAACGACAGAGTATATTCTGTATATAGTGTATATAGTGTATATATATACACTATATACACACTGTATATGTATAAAGTGTATATAGTGTATATAGTGTATATTCAGGCTGAATATACACTATATACACTTTATACATATACAGTGTGTATATAGTGTATATATATACACTATATACACTATATACAGAATATACTCTGTCGTTCTTTACAAGGCGATGCCTGAATATACACTATATACACTATATACACTTTATACATATACAGTGTGTATATAGTGTATATATATACACTATATACACTATATATACAGAATATACTCTGTCGTTCTTTACAAGGTGATGCCTGAATATACACTATATACACTTTATACATATACAGTGTGTATATAGTGTATATGTATACACTATATACACTATATACAGAATATACTCTGTCGTTCTTTACAAGGTGATGCCTGAATATACACTATATACACTATATACACTTTATACATATACAGTGTGTATATAGTGTATATATATACACTATATACACAATATACAGAATATACTCTGTCGTTCTTTACAAGGTGATGCCTGAATATACACTATATACACTATATACACTTTATACATATACAGTGTGTATATAGTGTATATATATACACTATATACACTATATACAGAATATACTCTGTCGTTCTTTACAAGGTGATGCCTGAATATACACTATATACACTATATACACTTTATACATATACAGTGTGTATATAGTGTATATGTATACACTATATACACTATATACAGAATATACTCTGTCGTTCTGAATATACACTATATACACTATATACACTTTATACATATACAGTGTGTATATAGTGTATATATATACACTATATACACTATATACAGAATATACTCTGTCGTTCTTTACAAGGTGATGCCTGAACGACAGAGTATATTCTGTATATAGTGTATATAGTGTATATATATACACTATATACACACTATATGTATAAAGTGTATATAGTGTATATAGTGTATATAGTGTATATTCAGGCTGAATATACACTATATACACTTTATACATATACAGTGTGTATATAGTGTATATAGTGTATATATATACACTATATACACACTATATGTATAAAGTGTATATAGTGTATATAGTGTATATAGTGTATATTCAGGCTGAATATACACTATATACACTTTATACATATACAGTGTGTATATAGTGTATATATATACACTATATACACTATATACAGAATATACTCTGTCGTTATTTACAAGGTGATGCCTGAATATACACTATATACACTTTATACATATACAGTGTGTATATAGTGTATATATATACACTATATACAGAATATACTCTGTCGTTCTGAATATACACTATATACACTATATACACTATATACACTATATACATATACAGTGTGTATATAGTGTATATATATACACTATATACACTATATACAGAATATACTCTGTCGTTCTTTACAAGGTGATGCCTGAACGACAGAGTATATTCTGTATATAGTGTATATATATACACTATATACACACTGTATATGTATAAAGTGTATATAGTGTATATAGTGTATATAGTGTATATTCAGGCTGAATATATACACTATATACACTATATACACTTTATACATATACAGTGTGTATATAGTGTATATATATACACTATATACACTATATACAGAATATACTCTGTCGTTCTTTACAAGGCGATGCCTGAATATACACTATATACACTTTATACATATACAGTGTGTATATAGTGTATATATATAACTGGGGAATATACAGAATATACTCATGTAATATAATCTGTATATGTATACAATATATACAGTATATTCTGTATATATATACACTATATACCCTATATGTATATACTGTATATTCTGCAATATCGCGCCTCACTCGCAAGTTGATGGAAGTTAAAAAAAAATCTGCATTTTGATGATTTTTCCCCCTTAATGATTTCTTTTTGCTGTTCCAACTGGGAATTACTTTTGTACCTCATTCCACTGAGTCTTGAGAATTAAAAAAAAACTAATCTTGAGTTCCTGAACTTTTTACTTGGGCCAGGCCTTTGGCTGCCCAAGTCAAAGAATTGCAAGTGTTTATTTTTCATGTTGTGAGTTTGCTCAACACGTGGCAGGCTCAACCAATCAAAATTTGACACCGCTCGGGGCACTGGTGGGTTGCGGGACATCTGTATAATCGATCTAAGATGGGGAAAGCAGTCGGCCGGGAATGAGGAGGTTAAAATTCGTCGAATTAACTTTAAACTGAATGCAAGTCAGTGCAAGTGGGTGGCCAAATGGAATGCATGCAAGTTAAAGACTTGTGTGTTGACTTGCAAATCTGTTTAACCAGGGCTTAAAGTGCCACTACGACGAAAATTTACCATTTCGATTTGCCACTTTTTCAGTGTCTATAGGTCAATCAGTATTAGAAATATCCGAAATAGTAAAAAATATTCCCAAATGGGCATCTTAAACCACAAATTTTAGGAGAGTTTACCGGTAAAATCCTGTCCGCCATTGCTGGAAGCCGTGCCCTTTGTTCAGCTTTAAACAAAGGTTTATTCACCGGAAGTGATGTCATACACTTAACACGACAACCTCGTGGCGCGAAATAGCGTGCATAAAAAAGTAGCCAACCCCGCAAAGATAAATATAACTTTCTTCTTATGTACGTGAAGACGTTTTTAGTAGAAATATGCCTCCAGGCGTTGTGTTCTACAGGCGAGCGTTAAGTGTATGACATCATTTCCGGTGAATAAACCTTTGTTTAAAGCTGAACAAAGGGCACGGGTTCCAGTAATGGCGGACGTGTAGATTCAATATTCGGAGCTAAAAAAATAGGACTTCCTGTCGTTGTATCGAAAAACAATTTGAACTGGTAATAATATATGAACTCTACTTTATGAATATGCAAAAACATTGATATGTCAAAATTTGATCGTAGGGGCACTTTAAGATTGAATGAACCTGAAACAACATGGGAAAACAAGACTAGTTAATCTGTGAGTAATGTTCCAGCTAAGAACGATAGCACTGAATGGCAAGAAATGTAAAAATGTGTTACTTTTCTATTCTTCTTTCTCGTAATTTCGTTGGTTGATACTCATAAATTCAATAGAATACCATCTAGTAAATAATACATTTTCATTCGAGAATTTTTGAAGTTTTGATTTATTTTTGATCAAACTACCTAATGGTTTAATTTCAAAGAATATTGTATGTGGGGAAAGTTCTCAAATTTGTGGTTGAGACATCTTTTGTTTTCTCCCTTTTCGATTGGCTGGATGGTGGCTCCTTTGAGTATTCACAGTAAAAAGAGCCAATAGCATAACAAATACTTTATTATCTGGGTGTAGACTGTTTGTATTGTAGTCATCTCAAACAGTACTTTAAAGGCATATTCAAGCAAATTGTGTGTGGGGAAATGTACATTGCTGCAGCCTATTGTTTTTTGCTATCGTTCCTTAATCACTACTTAATCCTCAACAACTTTGTAACACTTGGTGGTAATTGTATGCACCAATCATTCCAACTGGAGTACAATGATTATTGTTACTATTCATGAATTATTTTGTATTTTTATTTATCATTATTTTATTTACTTTATTTTATTCATTTATTTTAACATTCATACAAACCTGAGATGGGAACAGAAGTGAATTGATGCTTGCTCTCATTGGAAACACCATCAGTGGAATGCTTACGATTACAGACATTACAAATCCTGCAGAAAAAAAAAACAATTTATTATATTAGACAAGGAGATCAAGGAGATCAAGGTTCAATCTGATAGTTGACTGATATTTAAACCAAAAGTGATTTGTATACCAATAGCTATGGTAGCATTATTAATGTATTGACTGAATTATAATAAACTTTAAAATACATGCATGCAGCCAAACAATTTTGAATGCTTTTTGTCTGTTTGTGTGCGGACCAATGACTATCAGTCACACCTCCACCCACAATAATTTTCCAAGCACATTCAGTGGAAAATCTAAGATTTTTCACAAAACGTTTTTTTCATTTTTTCCATAAAATTCTTACTTCAACTTAATCCATTCATGCTATGAACCTATCTGGAGATTGTTAGAGATAATTAAATATTGAAGGGTCTGTGCAAGAACAGCATAAGTGACTTGTGATAAAGTTTTAAATTCTCGTGCAGACCCTTAGAAAACAAAGAATACGAAGGAGAATTTAGAATCTGATCAGTAGTCACTTAATTACTCTGTCCTCGCACAGACCCCTTCAATTTAATTGGCTACTCAAGCATTGTTTATTAGTCGACTGATGACAAGTATGTACCATCTTAAAACTTAGGAGTTGTGTTTTATTGTCACTGAATATAAATCTAAAAACTCTGAACATTGTTGTTTCTTCTAAAGCATTTTTTTCAAGGCTTCGAACAGCTACTCACCCATTTTTAAGATATCAGCTACAAAAGTATCCCCGTAGTTTGTCAAGACATCTCCGTTCACTCCAGCATCATAATATGTGATGTAACCTAAAAAGCCAACCTAGAAAAAGAGCGCACTCTTATTAGACACACTCATCCTTCTCCTCAATTAACTGATAACAGACACATATATGCGGTAGGCAGTCCTGACAGTTAACCGCATACACAATTTATTGTACATGTATACTTACATGTATGCTTTACATCAATCTACACACTTTATGTAACATAAGATGCAACTACACATTGTGCTGCCTAGTGTACTCAGCCGGATACGAAAAACCAAAACAAATTCCACAGTATATGTGGTAAAAACTAAGTGGAAACGTATTCCCCAGCCCAATGCAGGAGTACTGACTTCTGGGAGGTAAAAGTCTGAAAACTACCACAACTCTGTAACATGGTCAGCAAAAACTGACATAAATAAAGTTAATGGTGGAAAGAAACGTCTATAAATGTTGCAGTCAGGACCACAAATACGTAACTACAACTGACATATCCTTATATACTCCAGTTCCCGCCAAAACTACACTGTCCATACATGGAATGTATCCACAGCGATACCAACACAGTTTTTCGGATAAGGAACTCATTTCTCTTTTCCTTTCATCCAAAGAGAAATATCATTTTTCCTCTTTGAATAATGTTATGGTTAACAATGGACCTTTTGCAGGAATGCAATCACATGGTTGTACTGGATGGCAAACAAATCTTAATTCATATATTTAAAGGCACTTGTACGAGATCGGTAGTGTTATTAGCAAAACCTGTTTGTAAATGCTATTTTCCACCTCCAGTCGATTGTCAATCTTTCTAAAACAGTGTTTTTAAAGATAGCTTGCCCTCCAGCATCCATAGCAATGCCTTTCCCATGGGGATCACAAGCTCTAAAAATTTCCTTTAATGTTTTTTCAAATTATTTTATGTCTTTGTTAATCGTAGAGAAGGCATCCAATTATTGGAATAATGTACCAATGATTCTGATGATTCTAAGTAAACATAATTGTACTGATTTAAACATCTAACATAAAAGTCATACTTAGAAATATTATAGGAAAATTACATGCCTGACAAGGTAATTCCATATAAAATTGCATGAGAAAACCAATATTGGTATAAGAGAAAGCTGATATTGGTTTTGCAAGTACAATTTTCCATGGAATTACTGAGTCAGGCATGTGATTTTCCTTGAATCACATACATGTATGTGCCATCCCAAAGGGTATGGTTTTCTAGTTGTTTTAGTCTGATATACATTTAGGGTTATAAATTGTGACTTGTAAGTTTGGAATAATATGAAACTGCACATGGTCATTGATTTCTATATAAACTGCACATGGTCATTGATTTCTATATAAACTGCACATGGTCATTGATTTCTATATAAACTGCACATGGTCATTGATTTCTATATAAACTGCACATGGTCATTGATTTCTATATAAACTGCACATGGTCATTGATTTCTATATAAACTCATGGTCATTGATTTCTATATAAACTGCACATGGTCATTGATTTCTATATAAACTGCACATGGTCATTGATTTCTATATAAACTCATGGTCATTGATTTCTATATAAACTGCACATGGTCATTGATTTCTATATAAACTGCACATGGTCATTGATTTCTATATAAACTCATGGTCATTGATTTCTATATAAACTGCACATGGTCATTGATTTCTATATAAACTGCACATGGTCATTGATTTCTATATAAACTCATGGTCATTGATTTCTATATAAACTGCACATGGTCATTGATTTCTATATAAACTGCACATGGTCATTGATTTCTATATAAACTCATGGTCATTGATTTCTATATAAACTGCACATGGTCATTGATTTCTATATAAACTGCACATGGTCATTGATTTCTATATAAACTGCACATGGTCATTGATTTCTATATAAACTGCACATGGTCATTGATTTCTATATAAACTGCACATGGTCATTGATTTCTATATAAACTCATGGTCATTGATTTCTATATAAACTCATGGTCATTGATTTCTATATAAACTGCACATGGTCATTGATTTCTATATAAACTGCACATGGTCATTGATTTCTATGTAAACTGCACATGGTCATTGATTTCTATATAAACTCATGGTCATTGATTTCTATATAAACTCATGGTCATTGATTTCTATATAAACTGCACATGGTCATTGATTTCTATATAAACTCATGGTCATTGATTTCTATATAAACTGCACATGGTCATTGATTTCTATATAAACTGCACATGGTCATTGATTTCTATATAAACTGCACATGGTCATTGATTTCTATATAAACTGCACATGGTCATTGATTTCTATATAAACTCATGGTCATTGATTTCTATATAAACTCATGGTCATTGATTTCTATATAAACTGCACATGGTCATTGATTTCTATATAAACTCATGGTCATTGATTTCTATATAAACTGCACATGGTCATTGATTTCTATATAAACTGCACATGGTCATTGATTTCTATATAAACTGCACATGGTCATTGATTTCTATATAAACTGCACATGGTCATTGATTTCTATATAAACTGCACATGGTCATTGATTTCTATATAAACTCATGGTCATTGATTTCTATATAAACTCATGGTCATTGATTTCTATATAAACTGCACATGGTCATTGATTTCTATATAAACTGCACATGGTCATTGATTTCTATATAAACTGCACATGGTCATTGATTTCTATATAAACTCATGGTCATTGATTTCTATATAAACTCATGGTCATTGATTTCTATATAAACTGCACATGGTCATTGATTTCTATATAAACTCATGGTCATTGATTTCTATATAAACTGCACATGGTCATTGATTTCTATATAAACTGCACATGGTCATTGATTTCTATATAAACTGCACATGGTCATTGATTTCTATATAAACTGCACATGGTCATTGATTTCTATATAAACTGCACATGGTCATTGATTTCTATATAAACTCATGGTCATTGATTTCTATATAAACTGCACATGGTCATTGATTTCTATATAAACTGCACATGGTCATTGATTTCTATATAAACTCATGGTCATTGATTTCTATATAAACTCATGGTCATTGATTTCTATATAAACTGCACATGGTCATTGATTTCTATATAAACTGCACATGGTCATTGATTTCTATATAAACTCATGGTCATTGATTTCTATATAAACTGCACATGGTCATTGATTTCTATATAAACTGCACATGGTCATTGATTTCTATATAAACTCATGGTCATTGATTTCTATATAAACTGCACATGGTCATTGATTTCTATATAAACTGCACATGGTCATTGATTTCTATATAAACTGCACATGGTCATTGATTTCTATATAAACTGCACATGGTCATTGATTTCTATATAAACTGCACATGGTCATTGATTTCTATATAAACTCATGGTCATTGATTTCTATATAAACTCATGGTCATTGATTTCTATATAAACTGCACATGGTCATTGATTTCTATATAAACTGCACATGGTCATTGATTTCTATGTAAACTGCACATGGTCATTGATTTCTATATAAACTCATGGTCATTGATTTCTATATAAACTCATGGTCATTGATTTCTATATAAACTGCACATGGTCATTGATTTCTATATAAACTCATGGTCATTGATTTCTATATAAACTGCACATGGTCATTGATTTCTATATAAACTGCACATGGTCATTGATTTCTATATAAACTGCACATGGTCATTGATTTCTATATAAACTGCACATGGTCATTGATTTCTATATAAACTCATGGTCATTGATTTCTATATAAACTCATGGTCATTGATTTCTATATAAACTGCACATGGTCATTGATTTCTATATAAACTCATGGTCATTGATGTCTATATAAACTGCACATGGTCATTGATTTCTATATAAACTGCACATGGTCATTGATTTCTATATAAACTGCACATGGTCATTGATTTCTATATAAACTGCACATGGTCATTGATTTCTATATAAACTGCACATGGTCATTGATTTCTATATAAACTCATGGTCATTGATTTCTATATAAACTCATGGTCATTGATTTCTATATAAACTGCACATGGTCATTGATTTCTATATAAACTGCACATGGTCATTGATTTCTATATAAACTGCACATGGTCATTGATTTCTATATAAACTCATGGTCATTGATTTCTATATAAACTCATGGTCATTGATTTCTATATAAACTGCACATGGTCATTGATTTCTATATAAACTCATGGTCATTGATTTCTATATAAACTGCACATGGTCATTGATTTCTATATAAACTGCACATGGTCATTGATTTCTATATAAACTGCACATGGTCATTGATTTCTATATAAACTGCACATGGTCATTGATTTCTATATAAACTGCACATGGTCATTGATTTCTATATAAACTCATGGTCATTGATTTCTATATAAACTGCACATGGTCATTGATTTCTATATAAACTGCACATGGTCATTGATTTCTATATAAACTCATGGTCATTGATTTCTATATAAACTGCACATGGTCATTGATTTCTATATAAACTGCACATGGTCATTGATTTCTATATAAACTCATGGTCATTGATTTCTATATAAACTGCACATGGTCATTGATTTCTATATAAACTGCACATGGTCATTGATTTCTATATAAACTGCACATGGTCATTGATTTCTATATAAACTGCACATGGTCATTGATTTCTATATAAACTCATGGTCATTGATTTCTATATAAACTCATGGTCATTGATTTCTATATAAACTGCACATGGTCATTGATTTCTATATAAACTGCACATGGTCATTGATTTCTATGTAAACTGCACATGGTCATTGATTTCTATATAAACTCATGGTCATTGATTTCTATATAAACTCATGGTCATTGATTTCTATATAAACTGCACATGGTCATTGATTTCTATATAAACTCATGGTCATTGATTTCTATATAAACTGCACATGGTCATTGATTTCTATATAAACTGCACATGGTCATTGATTTCTATATAAACTGCACATGGTCATTGATTTCTATATAAACTGCACATGGTCATTGATTTCTATATAAACTCATGGTCATTGATTTCTATATAAACTCATGGTCATTGATTTCTATATAAACTGCACATGGTCATTGATTTCTATATAAACTCATGGTCATTGATGTCTATATAAACTGCACATGGTCATTGATTTCTATATAAACTGCACATGGTCATTGATTTCTATATAAACTGCACATGGTCATTGATTTCTATATAAACTGCACATGGTCATTGATTTCTATATAAACTGCACATGGTCATTGATTTCTATATAAACTCATGGTCATTGATTTCTATATAAACTCATGGTCATTGATTTCTATATAAACTGCACATGGTCATTGATTTCTATATAAACTGCACATGGTCATTGATTTCTATATAAACTGCACATGGTCATTGATTTCTATATAAACTCATGGTCATTGATTTCTATATAAACTCATGGTCATTGATTTCTATATAAACTGCACATGGTCATTGATTTCTATATAAACTCATGGTCATTGATTTCTATATAAACTGCACATGGTCATTGATTTCTATATAAACTGCACATGGTCATTGATTTCTATATAAACTGCACATGGTCATTGATTTCTATATAAACTGCACATGGTCATTGATTTCTATATAAACTGCACATGGTCATTGATTTCTATATAAACTCATGGTCATTGATTTCTATATAAACTGCACATGGTCATTGATTTCTATATAAACTGCACATGGTCATTGATTTCTATATAAACTCATGGTCATTGATTTCTATATAAACTGCACATGGTCATTGATTTCTATATAAACTGCACATGGTCATTGATTTCTATATAAACTCATGGTCATTGATTTCTATATAAACTGCACATGGTCATTGATTTCTATATAAACTGCACATGGTCATTGATTTCTATATAAACTGCACATGGTCATTGATTTCTATATAAACTGCACATGGTCATTGATTTCTATATAAACTCATGGTCATTGATTTCTATATAAACTGCACATGGTCATTGATTTCTATATAAACTCATGGTCATTGATTTCTATATAAACTGCACATGGTCATTGATTTCTATATAAACTGCACATGGTCATTGATTTCTATATAAACTCATGGTCATTGATTTCTATATAAACTGCACATGGTCATTGATTTCTATATAAACTGCACATGGTCATTGATTTCTATATAAACTCATGGTCATTGATTTCTATATAAACTGCACATGGTCATTGATTTCTATATAAACTGCACATGGTCATTGATTTCTATATAAACTGCACATGGTCATTGATTTCTATATAAACTGCACATGGTCATTGATTTCTATATAAACTGCACATGGTCATTGATTTCTATATAAACTCATGGTCATTGATTTCTATATAAACTCATGGTCATTGATTTCTATATAAACTGCACATGGTCATTGATTTCTATATAAACTGCACATGGTCATTGATTTCTATATAAACTGCACATGGTCATTGATTTCTATATAAACTCATGGTCATTGATTTCTATATAAACTCATGGTCATTGATTTCTATATAAACTGCACATGGTCAATGATTTCTATATAAACTCATGGTCATTGATTTCTATATAAACTGCACATGGTCATTGATTTCTATATAAACTGCACATGGTCATTGATTTCTATATAAACTCATGGTCATTGATTTCTATATAAACTGCACATGGTCATTGATTTCTATATAAACTCATGGTCATTGATTTCTATATAAACTGCACATGGTCATTGATTTCTATATAAACTGCACATGGTCATTGATTTCTATATAAACTCATGGTCATTGATTTCTATATAAACTGCACATGGTCATTGATTTCTATATAAACTGCACATGGTCATTGATTTCTATATAAACTCATGGTCATTGATTTCTATATAAACTGCACATGGTCATTGATTTCTATATAAACTGCACATGGTCATTGATTTCTATATAAACTGCACATGGTCATTGATTTCTATATAAACTGCACATGGTCATTGATTTCTATATAAACTCATGGTCATTGATTTCTATATAAACTCATGGTCATTGATTTCTATATAAACTGCACATGGTCATTGATTTCTATATAAACTGCACATGGTCATTGATTTCTATATAAACTGCACATGGTCATTGATTTCTATATAAACTCATGGTCATTGATTTCTATATAAACTCATGGTCATTGATTTCTATATAAACTGCACATGGTCATTGATTTCTATATAAACTCATGGTCATTGATTTCTATATAAACTGCACATGGTCATTGATTTCTATATAAACTCATGGTCATTGATTTCTATATAAACTGCACATGGTCATTGATTTCTATATAAACTGCACATGGTCATTGATTTCTATATAAACTCATGGTCATTGATTTCTATATAAACTGCACATGGTCATTGATTTCTATATAAACTGCACATGGTCATTGATTTCTATATAAACTGCACATGGTCATTGATTTCTATATAAACTGCACATGGTCATTGATTTCTATATAAACTCATGGTCATTGATTTCTATATAAACTCATGGTCATTGATTTCTATATAAACTCATGGTCATTGATTTCTATATAAACTGCACATGGTCATTGATTTCTATATAAACTCATGGTCATTGATTTCTATATAAACTGCACATGGTCATTGATTTCTATATAAACTCATGGTCATTGATTTCTATATAAACTGCACATGGTCATTGATTTCTATATAAACTGCACATGGTCATTGATTTCTATATAAACTCATGGTCATTGATTTCTATATAAACTGCACATGGTCATTGATTTCTATATAAACTGCACATGGTCATTGATTTCTATATAAACTGCACATGGTCATTGATTTCTATATAAACTGCACATGGTCATTGATTTCTATATAAACTCATGGTCATTGATTTCTATATAAACTGCACATGGTCATTGATTTCTATATAAACTGCACATGGTCATTGATTTCTATATAAACTGCACATGGTCATTGATTTCTATATAAACTGCACATGGTCATTGATTTCTATATAAACTCATGGTCATTGATTTCTATATAAACTCATGGTCATTGATTTCTATATAAACTGCACATGGTCATTGATTTCTATATAAACTCATGGTCATTGATTTCTATATAAACTGCACATGGTCATTGATTTCTATATAAACTGCACATGGTCATTGATTTCTATATAAACTGCACATGGTCATTGATTTCTATATAAACTGCACATGGTCATTGATTTCTATATAAACTGCACATGGTCATTGATTTCTATATAAACTCATGGTCATTGATTTCTATATAAACTCATGGTCATTGATTTCTATATAAACTGCACATGGTCATTGATTTCTATATAAACTGCACATGGTCATTGATTTCTATATAAACTGCACATGGTCATTGATTTCTATATAAACTCATGGTCATTGATTTCTATATAAACTCATGGTCATTGATTTCTATATAAACTGCACATGGTCATTGATTTCTATATAAACTCATGGTCATTGATTTCTATATAAACTGCACATGGTCATTGATTTCTATATAAACTGCACATGGTCATTGATTTCTATATAAACTGCACATGGTCATTGATTTCTATATAAACTGCACATGGTCATTGATTTCTATATAAACTGCACATGGTCATTGATTTCTATATAAACTCATGGTCATTGATTTCTATATAAACTGCACATGGTCATTGATTTCTATATAAACTGCACATGGTCATTGATTTCTATATAAACTCATGGTCATTGATTTCTATATAAACTGCACATGGTCATTGATTTCTATATAAACTGCACATGGTCATTGATTTCTATATAAACTCATGGTCATTGATTTCTATATAAACTGCACATGGTCATTGATTTCTATATAAACTGCACATGGTCATTGATTTCTATATAAACTGCACATGGTCATTGATTTCTATATAAACTGCACATGGTCATTGATTTCTATATAAACTCATGGTCATTGATTTCTATATAAACTGCACATGGTCATTGATTTCTATATAAACTGCACATGGTCATTGATTTCTATATAAACTCATGGTCATTGATTTCTATATAAACTGCACATGGTCATTGATTTCTATATAAACTGCACATGGTCATTGATTTCTATATAAACTGCACATGGTCATTGATTTCTATATAAACTGCACATGGTCATTGATTTCTATATAAACTCATGGTCATTGATTTCTATATAAACTGCACATGGTCATTGATTTCTATATAAACTGCACATGGTCATTGATTTCTATATAAACTCATGGTCATTGATTTCTATATAAACTGCACATGGTCATTGATTTCTATATAAACTGCACATGGTCATTGATTTCTATATAAACTGCACATGGTCATTGATTTCTATATAAACTGCACATGGTCATTGATTTCTATATACTCATGGTCATTGATTTCTATATAAACTGCACATGGTCATTGATTTCTATATAAACTGCACATGGTCATTGATTTCTATATAAACTGCACATGGTCATTGATTTCTATATAAACTCATGGTCATTGATTTCTATATAAACTGCACATGGTCATTGATTTCTATATAAACTGCACATGGTCATTGATTTCTATATAAACTCATGGTCATTGATTTCTATATAAACTGCACATGGTCATTGATTTCTATATAAACTGCACATGGTCATTGATTTCTATATAAACTGCACATGGTCATTGATTTCTATATAAACTGCACATGGTCATTGATTTCTATATAAACTCATGGTCATTGATTTCTATATAAACTGCACATGGTCATTGATTTCTATATAAACTGCACATGGTCATTGATTTCTATATAAACTCATGGTCATTGATTTCTATATAAACTGCACATGGTCATTGATTTCTATATAAACTGCACATGGTCATTGATTTCTATATAAACTGCACATGGTCATTGATTTCTATATAAACTGCACATGGTCATTGATTTCTATATAAACTCATGGTCATTGATTTCTATATAAACTGCACATGGTCATTGATTTCTATATAAACTGCACATGGTCATTGATTTCTATATAAACTCATGGTCATTGATTTCTATATAAACTGCACATGGTCATTGATTTCTATATAAACTGCACATGGTCATTGATTTCTATATAAACTGCACATGGTCATTGATTTCTATATAAACTGCACATGGTCATTGATTTCTATATAAACTCATGGTCATTGATTTCTATATAAACTGCACATGGTCATTGATTTCTATATAAACTGCACATGGTCATTGATTTCTATATAAACTCATGGTCATTGATTTCTATATAAACTGCACATGGTCATTGATTTCTATATAAACTGCACATGGTCATTGATTTCTATATAAACTCATGGTCATTGATTTCTATATAAACTGCACATGGTCATTGATTTCTATATAAACTCATGGTCATTGATTTCTATATAAACTGCACATGGTCATTGATTTCTATATAAACTCATGGTCATTGATTTCTATATAAACTCATGGTCATTGATTTCTATATAATATAAACTGCACATGGTCATTGATTTCTATATAAACTGCACATGGTCATTGATTTCTATATAAACTGCACATGGTCATTGATTTCTATATAAACTCATGGTCATTGATTTCTATATAAACTCATGGTCATTGATTTCTATATAAACTGCACATGGTCATTGATTTCTATATAAACTCATGGTCATTGATTTCTATATAAACTGCACATGGTCATTGATTTCTATATAAACTGCACATGGTCATTGATTTCTATATAAACTGCACATGGTCATTGATTTCTATATAAACTGCACATGGTCATTGATTTCTATATAAACTGCACATGGTCATTGATTTCTATATAAACTCATGGTCATTGATTTCTATATAAACTGCACATGGTCATTGATTTCTATATAAACTGCACATGGTCATTGATTTCTATATAAACTCATGGTCATTGATTTCTATATAAACTGCACATGGTCATTGATTTCTATATAAACTGCACATGGTCATTGATTTCTATATAAACTCATGGTCATTGATTTCTATATAAACTGCACATGGTCATTGATTTCTATATAAACTCATGGTCATTGATTTCTATATAAACTGCACATGGTCATTGATTTCTATATAAACTCATGGTCATTGATTTCTATATAAACTCATGGTCATTGATTTCTATATAATATAAACTGCACATGGTCATTGATTTCTATATAAACTGCACATGGTCATTGATTTCTATATAAACTGCACATGGTCATTGATTTCTATATAAACTCATGGTCATTGATTTCTATATAAACTCATGGTCATTGATTTCTATATAAACTGCACATGGTCATTGATTTCTATATAAACTCATGGTCATTGATTTCTATATAAACTGCACATGGTCATTGATTTCTATATAAACTGCACATGGTCATTGATTTCTATATAAACTGCACATGGTCATTGATTTCTATATAAACTGCACATGGTCATTGATTTCTATATAAACTGCACATGGTCATTGATTTCTATATAAACTCATGGTCATTGATTTCTATATAAACTGCACATGGTCATTGATTTCTATATAAACTGCACATGGTCATTGATTTCTATATAAACTCATGGTCATTGATTTCTATATAAACTGCACATGGTCATTGATTTCTATATAAACTGCACATGGTCATTGATTTCTATATAAACTCATGGTCATTGATTTCTATATAAACTGCACATGGTCATTGATTTCTATATAAACTGCACATGGTCATTGATTTCTATATAAACTGCACATGGTCATTGATTTCTATATAAACTGCACATGGTCATTGATTTCTATATAAACTCATGGTCATTGATTTCTATATAAACTGCACATGGTCATTGATTTCTATATAAACTCATGGTCATTGATTTCTATATAAACTGCACATGGTCATTGATTTCTATATAAACTGCACATGGTCATTGATTTCTATATAAACTCATGGTCATTGATTTCTATATAAACTGCACATGGTCATTGATTTCTATATAAACTGCACATGGTCATTGATTTCTATATAAACTCATGGTCATTGATTTCTATATAAACTGCACATGGTCATTGATTTCTATATAAACTGCACATGGTCATTGATTTCTATATAAACTGCACATGGTCATTGATTTCTATATAAACTGCACATGGTCATTGATTTCTATATAAACTGCACATGGTCATTGATTTCTATATAAACTCATGGTCATTGATTTCTATATAAACTCATGGTCATTGATTTCTATATAAACTGCACATGGTCATTGATTTCTATATAAACTGCACATGGTCATTGATTTCTATATAAACTGCACATGGTCATTGATTTCTATATAAACTCATGGTCATTGATTTCTATATAAACTCATGGTCATTGATTTCTATATAAACTGCACATGGTCATTGATTTCTATATAAACTCATGGTCATTGATTTCTATATAAACTGCACATGGTCATTGATTTCTATATAAACTCATGGTCATTGATTTCTATATAAACTGCACATGGTCATTGATTTCTATATAAACTGCACATGGTCATTGATTTCTATATAAACTCATGGTCATTGATTTCTATATAAACTGCACATGGTCATTGATTTCTATATAAACTGCACATGGTCATTGATTTCTATATAAACTGCACATGGTCATTGATTTCTATATAAACTGCACATGGTCATTGATTTCTATATAAACTCATGGTCATTGATTTCTATATAAACTCATGGTCATTGATTTCTATATAAACTGCACATGGTCATTGATTTCTATATAAACTGCACATGGTCATTGATTTCTATATAAACTGCACATGGTCATTGATTTCTATATAAACTCATGGTCATTGATTTCTATATAAACTCATGGTCATTGATTTCTATATAAACTGCACATGGTCATTGATTTCTATATAAACTCATGGTCATTGATTTCTATATAAACTGCACATGGTCATTGATTTCTATATAAACTCATGGTCATTGATTTCTATATAAACTGCACATGGTCATTGATTTCTATATAAACTGCACATGGTCATTGATTTCTATATAAACTCATGGTCATTGATTTCTATATAAACTGCACATGGTCATTGATTTCTATATAAACTGCACATGGTCATTGATTTCTATATAAACTGCACATGGTCATTGATTTCTATATAAACTGCACATGGTCATTGATTTCTATATAAACTCATGGTCATTGATTTCTATATAAACTGCACATGGTCATTGATTTCTATATAAACTGCACATGGTCATTGATTTCTATATAAACTGCACATGGTCATTGATTTCTATATAAACTGCACATGGTCATTGATTTCTATATAAACTCATGGTCATTGATTTCTATATAAACTCATGGTCATTGATTTCTATATAAACTGCACATGGTCATTGATTTCTATATAAACTCATGGTCATTGATTTCTATATAAACTGCACATGGTCATTGATTTCTATATAAACTGCACATGGTCATTGATTTCTATATAAACTGCACATGGTCATTGATTTCTATATAAACTGCACATGGTCATTGATTTCTATATAAACTGCACATGGTCATTGATTTCTATATAAACTCATGGTCATTGATTTCTATATAAACTCATGGTCATTGATTTCTATATAAACTGCACATGGTCATTGATTTCTATATAAACTGCACATGGTCATTGATTTCTATATAAACTGCACATGGTCATTGATTTCTATATAAACTCATGGTCATTGATTTCTATATAAACTCATGGTCATTGATTTCTATATAAACTGCACATGGTCATTGATTTCTATATAAACTCATGGTCATTGATTTCTATATAAACTGCACATGGTCATTGATTTCTATATAAACTGCACATGGTCATTGATTTCTATATAAACTGCACATGGTCATTGATTTCTATATAAACTGCACATGGTCATTGATTTCTATATAAACTGCACATGGTCATTGATTTCTATATAAACTCATGGTCATTGATTTCTATATAAACTGCACATGGTCATTGATTTCTATATAAACTGCACATGGTCATTGATTTCTATATAAACTCATGGTCATTGATTTCTATATAAACTGCACATGGTCATTGATTTCTATATAAACTGCACATGGTCATTGATTTCTATATAAACTCATGGTCATTGATTTCTATATAAACTGCACATGGTCATTGATTTCTATATAAACTGCACATGGTCATTGATTTCTATATAAACTGCACATGGTCATTGATTTCTATATAAACTGCACATGGTCATTGATTTCTATATAAACTCATGGTCATTGATTTCTATATAAACTGCACATGGTCATTGATTTCTATATAAACTGCACATGGTCATTGATTTCTATATAAACTCATGGTCATTGATTTCTATATAAACTGCACATGGTCATTGATTTCTATATAAACTGCACATGGTCATTGATTTCTATATAAACTGCACATGGTCATTGATTTCTATATAAACTGCACATGGTCATTGATTTCTATATAAACTCATGGTCATTGATTTCTATATAAACTGCACATGGTCATTGATTTCTATATAAACTGCACATGGTCATTGATTTCTATATAAACTCATGGTCATTGATTTCTATATAAACTGCACATGGTCATTGATTTCTATATAAACTGCACATGGTCATTGATTTCTATATAAACTGCACATGGTCATTGATTTCTATATAAACTGCACATGGTCATTGATTTCTATATAAACTCATGGTCATTGATTTCTATATAAACTGCACATGGTCATTGATTTCTATATAAACTGCACATGGTCATTGATTTCTATATAAACTCATGGTCATTGATTTCTATATAAACTGCACATGGTCATTGATTTCTATATAAACTGCACATCCCTTGTGAAACAGAACTTGAATTTTCTAGAATATTCTAGAAAAAGCTTAGAAATATTCTAGAATAAAGTTCCAGCTTTTTCTAGAATATTCTAGAATTGAATTCTAGAATATTCTAGAATATTCCAGTTTGTTAAAGTTTTTATGCAAATTAGGCAAGATTAAGCTGGAATTTCTGGAACAGCATGTTCAAGCTTTTCAAGATAATTATAGCTTTTGGTTCAACATCATTCAAGCTTATTCAGGCTTTTTGGCATTTGATATTCCAGCTTTTTCAAGCAAATTCCAGCTTTTGGCATGTGATATTCCAGCTTTTTCAAGCAAATTCCTGCTTTTGGCATGTGATATTCCAGCTTTTTCAAGCAAATTCCAGCTTTTGGCATTTGCTATTCCAGCTTTTTCAAGCAAATTCCAGCTTTTGGCATGTGATATTCCAGCTTTTTCAAGCAAATTCCAGCTTTTGGCATGTGATATTCCAGCTTTTTCAAGCAAATTCCAGCTTTTGTCAATGGCATTCCAGCTTTTTCAAGCTTTTAGCACATACTGAATTCCAGCTTTTTCAAGCTTATTCAAGCTTTTATATATACATGTTGCACTAGGACTACATTAATTGCAGCATTTTCACACTAATTCAAGCCACATGATGATATTAACCTGTATTATAAATACTTACTTAATTCATTGATGAATGAATTGAACCCTAACCCCATTTGGATGCTGTATGGCAAGCCATTTTCAAAAATGCAGAAAGTTAGACATGCATTCAATAATGGAGGTAAGGAAAACAGCATTTTCAAACAGGTAACGCAACTGATGTTGTACATTGCTAGCTATATTAATATACATGTAGAAAGCAGATTAATTACATGTCAATGTAGCATTAAATTGATGAGGCATACATACATGTATATGTAATAATATACTGTAAACAGTAACTGCCACACAAACATAACATTGTGTGATACATGTAAGTATATATTAAGTATAAACAATACATGTACACTATATCTATAGATATTTTAAGCTTACGAGTTTAAATAATAAAATTAATTACTACATACCGAAAGTATGAAACAGCATATAAGCTACATGTATATAATATATAGTATTGCATGGAGAAAAGATGAAAACACAATATAACATTTCATAATAGCTCAATCTTGTTTATTTTTAAAAAGAACAAAATTGGAAATTCAAATTAGATCATTTAAAAGCAATATTTACAATGGGATTTGCTAACTTTCAGTTGACAGTACAAATATACTACACAAGGAGCTATAGGTAGCAGAGATTGCAGAATACTCAGACACTAGACTTATATATAGCTAATTAATTTTTGAAGTGTCCCATTAAATGAACCCTGAGTCCTTATACCATAAAATTATAATTATCGCCTCCCCTTCTTCTCTGGTTATATAGGCCAACCAATCTGGTGATACACCTCACAGCCACTGTTCGGGTAAAAAATCCCTGATTTTTTTAACGAGACCTGCAACTACCATAGGGGGTGATCAAAGCCAGGACTATGCTAAACCACTGATCAAATTGGAATTTACCGGATAACCCGAATAAAAACCCTTGGAGCAAGGGTGAATACCAACAAACTCAACTCACATGTGGTGCCCACGAACTAGAATTGCATCCGGGTCACAAAGGTGAATACCACTGCAACACCCTGGCTCCTCTGGTTGCATGTTATAATAATTATTAGATCACACTAGACTTACAAAATTGGGTTATGTTGAACACAAAATGGAACCATTTGTGGTCATGGCCTCTAAAATTAAATAAATCCTACAGTTGTAATGTAATCTTTGGATATAAATGGATCTACATGTATGCAGCAATCCTATAAATATGTTAAACTTAATCTTGTTCCAGGAACTCAGCCAACATTCTTGTACCAAACAAACCCTTGTAAAATCTCATCTGTTTTTTTAGCTCGAACCCCTTGCCTTCAAAAAACAATACCACTTTTAATGTCTTTAGTCACTTTCAAGTGAACTGAGGTCATTCTGCAATCAGGCCAACTAAATTAAGGTTTAATTTTCACTCAGCTGCACTAGTTCTCCTATCCCTCCAGTTTTAGCTTTCTAGCCCATTCTCTGAAACCCTTTCTCTATATTGGTTTGCCCTACAAGAAAACAACAACATACACGATTAGTCACTTTTATACATGTACATACATACTGCTAAATAATTAGAAAACCTATTAAAAGCAAAGAGCCTTTAGCCATGGGGAAAGGGCGATCGATATACGTGTACAACGACTGGAAAATATTAAAAGTGCCTGGCAGATCGACCGTAAAAAGCGGTCAAATAATACAACGGATTTCAATGTTTATATTAATACATTCGACGCACTTATTTGATACATACATGCTCTCACTTGTTTATCATGGTTTTGAGGTACTGAATCAAATAACTTGGTGCTCTTTCGTATTCCAAATACTTCAGACTTCGAGAGACTTCAGTAGTTCAGAAGTGGCTAAATTTGCGCGGTGCACGTTACACTGAAATCGGTTCTAACGTCGTAATCGACGTACTTTTCTGAGCGAAATTGACAATGCTGCACTTACCTTCGATTCTTGAGGAATCCTGAAGATTGTTATTAAAGAAATAAGAGTTTGATAATGCTAAAAACCATAGCAGTAGACAGAGAATTTGTAACAAACAGTCCAACTTCACGTGTAGAAGACGGTTGACGAGTAATATTATACGTACGTACTTTGAGTTTGAGCAATTGAAAGCGTGCGTCCCGTGAATCGGATTGGTTACCGAACACGATACCTGGTATTCTCCGCGACGTGATTGGTTGAAAGTATATTATAATACCCGGATATTGTCAAAGGTTAATTCGTAACTTATAAACAAGGTTCGCATCTCCATAGTCTAACACGTCCCCACGATGGGAACTACTTCATGTAGCTGCACATAATGTCCCGACACATAGTGTCTCGAAAGCATCTCCTAAGTAGCCGAAGGCCCTCCTTTGCGCTCCTTAGCCCTCCTTTACGCTCCTTATCCCTCCTTTACGCTCCTTAGCCCTCCTTTACACTCCTCAATAGCCCTCCTTTACGCTCCTTAGCCCTCCTTTACGCTCCTTAGCCATCCTTTACGCTCCTTAGCCCTCCTTTATGCTCCTTAGTTTTTTTACTATCCATATTTTATTATTATTTTCAGATAGTTATTGGATAGCCTAGTTTTCTACATTGTACTATCATACATGCAGATAGTTTTCGGATAATCTGAAACCTAACTGCAAGAACACAAACCTGGCTAGTTTTTTACTATCCAAATTTTTTATCATTTTCGGATAGTTTTTAGATAGGCTAGTTTTCTACTACATTAAATGCAGATAGTTTTCGGATAGGTTTGTGTTGATAGTTTTTAGATAGCCTATCTATTAACTATCTTTGTAACATATACAGTGTAGTTATTAATTAGCCAAAAGGTAGTGAAAGTATAACTGTGGACTATCCGATAAACTGCTCAGATAGTAAAAATAATTATAGTAAATGTGTGCAATTATTTGTGACAACTTGTTCATTTTTGTGAAAGTAATCAAGTTTTTCCAAGAATTACCAAAGCTGGAAAAAGCTTGAATTTCTAAATGTAATATCCATTCCAGGTTATTCGAGCTTTTCCATGAATTACCAAAGCTGGAAAAAGCTGGAATTTCTAGAATGTTAAATAGAACCTGTCAGATTCCAGATTATTCAAGCTTTTCCAAGATTACCAAAGCTGGAAAAAGCTGGAATTTCTAGAATGTAATATCCATTCCAGGTTATTCAAGCTTCTCCATGAATTACCAAAGCTGGAAAAAGCTGGAATTTCTAGAATGTTAAATAGAACCTGTCAGATTCCAGATTATTCAAGCTTTTCCAAGATTACCAAAGCTGGAAAAAGCTGGAATTTCTAGAATGTAATATCCATTCCAGGTTATTCAAGCTTTTTCCAGAAAAACAAAGCTGGAAAAAGCTGGAATTTCTAGAACATGAAAAAGCTTGAATTGCTTTGATGCTCATTTCTTGAACATTCTAGAATAATCCCAGAATATTCTAGAATATTCTAGCATTCAGACTAAAGCTTGAATCCTGTTTCACAAGGGATGGTCATTGATTTCTATATAAACTGCACATGGTCATTGATTTCTATATAAACTGCACATGGTCATTGATTTCTATATAAACTCATGGTCATTGATTTCTATATAAACTGCACATGGTCATTGATTTCTATATAAACTGCACATGGTCATTGATTTCTATATAAACTGCACATGGTCATTGATTTCTATATAAACTCATGGTCATTGATTTCTATATAAACTGCACATGGTCATTGATTTCTATATTAACTGCACATGGTCATTGATTTCTATATAAACTCATGGTCATTGATTTCTATATAAACTGCACATGGTCATTGATTTCTATATAAACTCATGGTCATTGATTTCTATATAAACTGCACATGGTCATTGATTTCTATATAAACTCATGGTCATTGATTTCTATATAAACTGCACATGGTCATTGATTTCTATATAAACTCATGGTCATTGATTTCTATATAAACTGCACATGGTCATTGATTTCTATATAAACTGCACATGGTCATTGATTTCTATATAAACTCATGGTCATTGATTTCTATATAAACTGCACATGGTCATTGATTTCTATATAAACTGCACATGGTCATTGATTTCTATATAAACTCATGGTCATTGATTTCTATATAAACTGCACATGGTCATTGATTTCTATATAAACTCATGGTCATTGATTTCTATATAAACTGCACATGGTCATTGATTTCTATATAAACTGCACATGGTCATTGATTTCTATATAAACTGCACATGGTCATTGATTTCTATATAAACTCATGGTCATTGATTTCTATATAAACTGCACATGGTCATTGATTTCTATATAAACTGCACATGGTCATTGATTTCTATATAAACTCATGGTCATTGATT
This sequence comes from Actinernus sp. WN-2022, assembly GCA_030867875.1. Classification (NCBI taxonomy): domain Eukaryota; kingdom Metazoa; phylum Cnidaria; class Anthozoa; order Actiniaria; family Actinernidae; genus Actinernus; species Actinernus sp. WN-2022. Next base: position 64,013,855 of record JAOWCC010001634.1, read on the forward strand.
TCTATATAAACTGCACATGGTCATTGATTTCTATATAAACTGCACATGGTCATTGATTTCTATATAAACTCATGGTCATTGATTTCTATATAAACTGCACATGGTCATTGATTTCTATATAAACTGCACATGGTCATTGATTTCTATATAAACTCATGGTCATTGATTTCTATATAAACTGCACATGGTCATTGATTTCTATATAAACTCATGGTCATTGATTTCTATATAAACTGCACATGGTCATTGATTTCTATATAAACTGCACATGGTCATTGATTTCTATATAAACTCATGGTCATTGATTTCTATATAAACTGCACATGGTCATTGATTTCTATATAAACTGCACATGGTCATTGATTTCTATATAAACTCATGGTCATTGATTTCTATATAAACTGCACATGGTCATTGATTTCTATATAAACTGCACATGGTCATTGATTTCTATATAAACTGCACATGGTCATTGATTTCTATATAAACTGCACATGGTCATTGATTTCTATATAAACTCATGGTCATTGATTTCTATATAAACTCATGGTCATTGATTTCTATATAAACTGCACATGGTCATTGATTTCTATATAAACTCATGGTCATTGATTTCTATATAAACTGCACATGGTCATTGATTTCTATATAAACTGCACATGGTCATTGATTTCTATATAAACTGCACATGGTCATTGATTTCTATATAAACTCATGGTCATTGATTTCTATATAAACTGCACATGGTCATTGATTTCTATATAAACTCATGGTCATTGATTTCTATATAAACTGCACATGGTCATTGATTTCTATATAAACTGCACATGGTCATTGATTTCTATATAAACTGCACATGGTCATTGATTTCTATATAAACTCATGGTCATTGATTTCTATATAAACTGCACATGGTCATTGATTTCTATATAAACTGCACATGGTCATTGATTTCTATATAAACTCATGGTCATTGATTTCTATATAAACTGCACATGGTCATTGATTTCTATATAAACTGCACATGGTCATTGATTTCTATATAAACTCATGGTCATTGATTTCTATATAAACTGCACATGGTCATTGATTTCTATATAAACTGCACATGGTCATTGATTTCTATATAAACTCATGGTCATTGATTTCTATATAAACTGCACATGGTCATTGATTTCTATATAAACTCATGGTCATTGATTTCTATATAAACTGCACATGGTCATTGATTTCTATATAAACTGCACATGGTCATTGATTTCTATATAAACTCATGGTCATTGATTTCTATATAAACTGCACATGGTCATTGATTTCTATATAAACTGCACATGGTCATTGATTTCTATATAAACTCATGGTCATTGATTTCTATATAAACTGCACATGGTCATTGATTTCTATATAAACTGCACATGGTCATTGATTTCTATATAAACTCATGGTCATTGATTTCTATATAAACTGCACATGGTCATTGATTTCTATATAAACTGCACATGGTCATTGATTTCTATATAAACTCATGGTCATTGATTTCTATATAAACTGCACATGGTCATTGATTTCTATATAAACTGCACATGGTCATTGATTTCTATATAAACTGCACATGGTCATTGATTTCTATATAAACTGCACATGGTCATTGATTTCTATATAAACTCATGGTCATTGATTTCTATATAAACTGCACATGGTCATTGATTTCTATATAAACTGCACATGGTCATTGATTTCTATATAAACTCATGGTCATTGATTTCTATATAAACTGCACATGGTCATTGATTTCTATATAAACTGCACATGGTCATTGATTTCTATATAAACTGCACATGGTCATTGATTTCTATATAAACTCATGGTCATTGATTTCTATATAAACTCATGGTCATTGATTTCTATATAAACTCATGGTCATTGATTTCTATATAAACTGCACATGGTCATTCATTTCTATATAAACTCATGGTCATTGATTTCTATATAAACTGCACATGGTCATTGATTTCTATATAAACTGCACATGGTCATTGATTTCTATATTATAAACTCATGGTCATTGATTTCTATATAAACTGCACATGGTCATTGATTTCTATATAAACTGCACATGGTCATTGATTTCTATATAAACTCATGGTCATTGATTTCTATATAAACTGCACATGGTCATTGATTTCTATATAAACTCATGGTCATTGATTTCTATATAAACTCATGGTCATTGATTTCTATATAAACTGCACATGGTCATTGATTTCTATATAAACTGCACATGGTCATTGATTTCTATATAAACTCATGGTCATTGATTTCTATATAAACTGCACATGGTCATTGATTTCTATATAAACTCATGGTCATTGATTTCTATATAAACTGCACATGGTCATTGATTTCTATATAAACTGCACATGGTCATTGATTTCTATATAAACTCATGGTCATTGATTTCTATATAAACTGCACATGGTCATTGATTTCTATATAAACTGCACATGGTCATTGATTTCTATATAAACTCATGGTCATTGATTTCTATATAAACTGCACATGGTCATTGATTTCTATATAAACTCATGGTCATTGATTTCTATATAAACTGCACATGGTCATTGATTTCTATATAAACTCATGGTCATTGATTTCTATATAAACTGCACATGGTCATTGATTTCTATATAAACTGCACATGGTCATTGATTTCTATATAAACTCATGGTCATTGATTTCTATATAAACTGCACATGGTCATTGATTTCTATATAAACTGCACATGGTCATTGATTTCTATATAAACTCATGGTCATTGATTTCTATATAAACTGCACATGGTCATTGATTTCTATATAAACTGCACATGGTCATTGATTTCTATATAAACTCATGGTCATTGATTTCTATATAAACTGCACATGGTCATTGATTTCTATATAAACTGCACATGGTCATTGATTTCTATATAAACTCATGGTCATTGATTTCTATATAAACTGCACATGGTCATTGATTTCTATATAAACTCATGGTCATTGATTTCTATATAAACTGCACATGGTCATTGATTTCTATATAAACTGCACATGGTCATTGATTTCTATATAAACTCATGGTCATTGATTTCTATATAAACTGCACATGGTCATTGATTTCTATATAAACTACACATGGTCATTGATTTCTATATAAACTCATGGTCATTGATTTCTATATAAACTGCACATGGTCATTGATTTCTATATAAACTGCACATGGTCATTGATTTCTATATAAACTGCACATGGTCATTGATTTCTATATAAACTCATGGTCATTGATTTCTATATAAACTCATGGTCATTGATTTCTATATAAACTCATGGTCATTGATTTCTAATTATCACTCTATATAAACTGCACATGGTCATTGATTTCTATATAAACTCATGGTCATTGATTTCTATATAAACTGCACATGGTCATTGATTTCTATATAAACTGCACATGGTCATTGATTTCTATATTATAAACTCATGGTCATTGATTTCTATATAAACTGCACATGGTCATTGATTTCTATATAAACTGCACATGGTCATTGATTTCTATATAAACTCATGGTCATTGATTTCTATATAAACTGCACATGGTCATTGATTTCTATATAAACTCATGGTCATTGATTTCTATATAAACTCATGGTCATTGATTTCTATATAAACTGCACATGGTCATTGATTTCTATATAAACTGCACATGGTCATTGATTTCTATATAAACTCATGGTCATTGATTTCTATATAAACTGCACATGGTCATTAATTTCTATATAAACTCATGGTCATTGATTTCTATATAAACTCATGGTCATTGATTTCTATATAAACTGCACATGGTCATTGATTTCTATATAAACTGCACAAGTCATGGTCATTGATTTCTATATAAACTCATGGTCATTGATTTCTATATAAACTGCACATGGTCATTGATTTCTATATAAACTCATGGTCATTGATTTCTATATAAACTCATGGTCATTGATTTCTATATAAACTGCACATGGTCATTGATTTCTATATAAACTGCACATGGTCATTGATTTCTATATAAACTCATGGTCATTGATTTCTATATAAACTGCACATGGTCATTGATTTCTATATAAACTCATGGTCATTGATTTCTATATAAACTCATGGTCATTGATTTCTATATAAACTGCACATGGTCATTGATTTCTATATAAACTGCACATGGTCATTGATTTCTATATAAACTCATGGTCATTGATTTCTATATAAACTGCACATGGTCATTGATTTCTATATAAACTGCACATGGTCATTGATTTCTATATAAACTGCACATGGTCATTAATTTCTATATAAACTGCACATGGTCATTGATTTCTATATAAACTCATGGTCATTGATTTCTATATAAACTGCACATGGTCATTGATTTCTATATAAACTCATGGTCATTGATTTCTATATAAACTCATGGTCATTGATTTCTATATAAACTCATGGTCATTGATTTCTATATAAACTGCACATGGTCATTGATTTCTATATAAACTCATGGTCATTGATTTCTATATAAACTGCACATGATCATTGATTTCTATATAAACTGCACATGGTCATTGATTTCTATATAAACTCATGGTCATTGATTTCTATATAAACTGCACATGGTCATTGATTTCTATATAAACTGCACATGGTCATTGATTTCTATATAAACTGCACATGGTCATTGATTTCTATATAAACTACACATGGTCATTGATTTCTATATAAACTGCACATGGTCATTGATTTCTATATAAACTCATGGTCATTGATTTCTATATAAACTGCACATGGTCATTGATTTCTATATAAACTGCACATGGTCATTGATTTCTATAATTATAAACTCATGGTCATTGATTTCTATATAAACTGCACATGGTCATTGATTTCTATATAAACTGCACATGGTCATTGATTTCTATATAAACTGCACATGGTCATTGGTTTCTATATAAACTGCACATGGTCATTGATTTCTATATAAACTGCACATGGTCATTGATTTCTATATAAACTGCACATGGTCATTGGTTTCTATATAAACTGCACATGGTCATTGGTTTCTATATAAACTGCACATGGTCATTGATTTCTATATAAACTGCACATGGTCATTGATTTCTATATAAACTGCACATGGTCATTAATTTCTATATAAACTGCACATGGTCATTGATTTCTATATAAACTCATGGTCATTGATTTCTATATAAACTGCACATGGTCATTGATTTCTATATAAACTCATGGTCATTGATTTCTATATAAACTCATGGTCATTGATTTCTATATAAACTCATGGTCATTGATTTCTATATAAACTGCACATGGTCATTGATTTCTATATAAACTCATGGTCATTGATTTCTATATAAACTGCACATGATCATTGATTTCTATATAAACTGCACATGGTCATTGATTTCTATATAAACTCATGGTCATTGATTTCTATATAAACTGCACATGGTCATTGATTTCTATATAAACTGCACATGGTCATTGATTTCTATATAAACTGCACATGGTCATTGATTTCTATATAAACTACACATGGTCATTGATTTCTATATAAACTGCACATGGTCATTGATTTCTATATAAACTCATGGTCATTGATTTCTATATAAACTGCACATGGTCATTGATTTCTATATAAACTGCACATGGTCATTGATTTCTATAATTATAAACTCATGGTCATTGATTTCTATATAAACTGCACATGGTCATTGATTTCTATATAAACTGCACATGGTCATTGATTTCTATATAAACTGCACATGGTCATTGGTTTCTATATAAACTGCACATGGTCATTGATTTCTATATAAACTGCACATGGTCATTGATTTCTATATAAACTGCACATGGTCATTGGTTTCTATATAAACTGCACATGGTCATTGGTTTCTATATAAACTGCACATGGTCATTGATTTCTATATAAACTGCACATGGTCATTGATTTCTATATAAACTGCACATGGTCATTGATTTCTATATAAACTGCACATGGTCATTGATTTCTATATAAACTGCACATGGTCATTGATTTCTATATAATTAAGTTTCTCTTGTTATTTTGACATAGATCTTCAAAATAAATTGAGCAAAAGAACAAACCAGAAAGAAAATGTCATTGGAATAGATAACATGATTAATCAGGCTGCTTTAAGTGGTACATGAAATGGAATAAAGATTTTTGGGGTGAGATCTGAAATAGGTTCAGGGTTTTGAAACCCAAGTGGCACACCCTCACCCAAAATTCCAGGGACCCCCTCCAACCCACCCCTGCTGTGTGCCTGCACTGTGTCTGTTTACATTGACATGACATTAAGTAACAGCAGAACTACTTACACTTAAATATACACAGGAGACAATATTCATTCCAACATTAACCACAGCTTCCATCTTTTTCACTGAAGGCTCTGGCAGTGAGTCATAGAGCACAAAAAGTGGCCTGGTAAAGTGGAGAAAGAAAGCAAAGTCAGTTATGCAACATGATATATTTTCCCAGCAATATACCCTTTTGCAGAAAATACTGGCATGTTGAAAATAATAACAATAATATTGTTTGGGGTGCCCAGGGGACAAGAACAATGAAAGCTAATGAAGTGTTGCTTCAGTGACCCTAAATGTTTTGCTTCCCCTGCATACCATAAAATATTATTGTTATTTTAAAATGACAGCATTTGTATCGACAAAACTTAAACGGTCTGACTCTCAGGGCTTGAACTTACTAGCGAATGTCTGCTAGTAGGATTTTTTCCACTAGCAAAAATCCTGAGGGATCAGGTTAAATTAAATGTCACATGTACTCATATTATATATATGTTAAATTTTATATAATTAGACTACTACTACACTAGAAATTGCATACTTTTAATCATGCATCAGGTACATGCAAACATTGGGTAAGAATTATTAACTCTCGTAAAACACTAGTTACGGTACATTTGCTCGAGCTTTTCAGACTTCAAGTTGTACCTCAGGGAGCCGGGGTGGTGCAGTGGTTAAGCGCTTCACCTCTCACCTCTGTGGCCCAGGTTCGATCCCTGGACGTGGCACCATATGTGAGTTGAGTTTGTTGGTACCTTGTTCTTAAGGCTTTTCTCCGAGTCCTCTGGTTTTCCCCCCTCCACAAAAATCAACATGCCAAATTCCACCATTCAATCTGTGGTGTAGCCAGGTCCTGGCTTTGATCAGCCCCAGCCTATAGTTGTTTCAGGTCCTGTTAGATATTCACTTTTAGGAAGAGGAAATTGACAAACTTTGCTACTGAAAATGTTTTTTACTCACAAATTAGAAAAATCTGCAAGCATTTTGAGAGCATTAATTTCGAGCCCTGGGTCTATTCATTTCGCTTACAGTCTATTACAACTGCTGACTGAGCATAAGGTTATAGGTGGGTGTTGGTCTCTTTTGCTGCCGTCTAATTAGACCCATTCAAAAAAAATTGTAATCATGTGAGAGGTCCTGACGGGAGGATATATTTGTCAATTATTTATTTATTTGTCTCTATAAATGAAATCTTTGGATATTGGGATCATGCGGCAGCCCAATATTTTTACCATGTAGACAGCTACCTATTTTGTATTTTTGATTGGGTAATTATTTGTATGATACAATAAAACACTATTTTTATTAATATAGGATACAACTCACCCAATATGGCAAATATTCAAGTCTTGACTTTTCATATTAGGCTTGACCTTCATTCTTGCCCAATATTGAAGACTCCACTCAAATATTTTGCCATATTGGGCTCGGATGAATCCAATAGGTGCATATTAATAACTTATCATCAACAATGGCTAGTACAATGGAGTCCATTAGGCAAAATAGTGTTTGGGAGACTCCGTCCAGTGTTCTCAACAGTATTTTGTAGCTTGCAGTTCATTAGGACCCACAAATACAAAAGCTGTGGGACATTTCTGAGACACAATAGGGTCATTATTTTTATACGAGAGAAATAAGATGCAGCTTACATAAGACGCAAACTGCTTGTATAAAATGTACAAAACCTCTGTTTGCAACTAACACAAGCCACGTCTAACATAGGACATGGCTTGGGACGTTTTGAGCTGTTCTTTAGTAGCTAGGCTGTCTCTAAGATAAGATGCAAAAACTCATGTATAAATGGGGTCAACAGTTGTTTGTGTCTTGTTGAAGATGGGTACAGTTACTGCGCATGCAATACATTTTATTGTTGTTGTCCAGTCTTCTATCTACCCGGCTGGAAGCAAAGGACAAGGTGGTGGCTGCTTTTGTTTCTGCTGATCATACTCAAAATGAACAACACAGGTTGCTGTCATAGCTCTCAAAACACTTTGATTATTCAACAATCCTTTTAATCAAACTCAGCCTATGTCAACAGAAAAGATAATTTACAACTGAACAGATACTGATATTTATGTTGTTTTTTCTTTAACATTTTGCCTTCTTGCTAACCCGCACCATTTTGATACACATGTTGACACAGCATATAATCATGACAACAATACCCAAAAATGAGGCACAAACCTCGCTGGACGCAAACCATTTAATATGCAAAAACTTTGCATCTTATGCAAGCCTATACATGTAGCTTGTATAAATGGGATCAGTTTGCATCTTACATACATGTAAGCTGCGTCTTATTTCTTTCGTATAAATGGCTCTAATGACCTCTAATGGGTCATCAGATCTTCATTAGCAGTCAAAGAGATTTTTATTTGGTTTCACAGATTCTTTTACCATGGGTTTCCTTTTAGAACTAATAATTTGTAACAGCTAGTTTTTCCGATATACACCCTTAAGTATATTATAGTTTGCCATTTAGAGAGAGAAGTGAGAATCCTGCAATGGTGTGGTCTGGTGATAACACTGCTCCATCTCCTTGAAGGTTCAACTAATCAGATGCTCCATTGACATGAAAGGAAAATGATGTTCTTTCATGAGAAAAGCATGGCAAGTTTTCATCATTTCCAACTCACGTTTGGCAGGCACAAGCCAGGGCAAATATAGGTAAACATCTAAGAATTCCAGAAGGTCTCCAAAAGTATATGTGATTCATCCATGAGCCTTCCATTAGGTGTGGTAAAGCAGTAACAAATACCTGAAAGTGAAGCAGAGTATATACAACTTTCATAATGGCTTCCTCCTAATTTGCATATGTGATTTCACATTTTGGTAGTTTATCCATGTATGTATACAAAAAATGTAGAAAATATGAACATTGCCATGTGAAAGAGCATTGTTGACATTAGTAAACTTGTGAAAGTTGAGTGCTGTAGCTTATAAATTAGGGAAGTTACAGCCAGTTGAAATTAGAGAGATATATATGACAAAAACAACAGTCCTTTCTAGCCTCTATTTCATGTTTTTTCTGCATTAGAAATGCTCATAGCTCAACAGCAATTTTTCACATTGCTCTAAAATAATTACTAGTTTTAATGTGATCTTTCATGTGGTAGCATTGGTTTCCCTCTACAAATGAATCTTCCAAATTATGCAAATTAGGAGGCGGCCATTATGAAAGTTGTCTATTGCAGCCACTAAAATATTCCAGATACATGTACAGTCATGTAGAATACATGTCATATGAATACAACAGGGAGCTAGGTCACCGGCACAGCACATGAAATGCTCCCCTCACACTGCTGAGGCCTGAGATTGATTCCCGGATGCTGCGTTACATGTGAGTCAAGTTTGTTGATTCTCACCCATGTATATTATATGCATGCTCTGAGGCCGGGTTTTCTCTAGGTTCTCCTGTTTTCCTCCCTCCATAAAAATCATACATTAGCATCATAATCATAATTAACTATTATTCACTTAATAAGTCGAAGTGACTATTGGTGAATATTTACCGAGGTAAATATTGAGTTAAATATTCACCAATAGTCACTTCGACTTCAGTGAATAATTGTTTTAGTATAATTTCATCAGTGAATATCAGAGAAATTAAAACTAGACAATATAATAATAGTCTGACTTCCGACCCATTTATAAGTTTTACAAGCGCGCGTGACAAGATAGTTTTGTGACAAACATTTGCATAATCATGTGCCGCTACGTACGGTTCATTGCACAAACCGACTTGACACGAGACTGGCAGGGACTACAAGAATGGATTTTCTAAAAGTACAGAAAAACAAAAAAAACAGTCCAAATGCACACTAGAATTCAAGTTGAAGCAGCAATCTTCACTTTTGAGACCTCGTACCATGTTACAAAGAGAGGAAATGCAGCAAAAATAAGTAAAAATGGACAAAGCTGAAAGTCTGCCATGGCCAGCGAAAATTTATCGAAAGGAACCGCTTAATCATGAGTTAATTATGGCTTCAAAGGACACATTTCCTGGAAACTACGAACTACAGAATCAAATTAAAGACAATGTTAAATCAAGAGACAAATGATTTCGGTATGAGATAAAGCTTGAAAACACAACGAGAGCGGCGAGAGAAGAGCATAAGCGATAACACTAACAGCAACTGGCTCCCTGGATGAAACTAGAACTTGTTGTTTTTCTATGAAGAACCACAACGGAAATAACTCAAGTACATGTAAGTATACTCTTTTTGAGTCGAACCATTCCCAAATTTGTAGGAAAAGGTCTTGTTGTGTTATTTATTGCTCTAAGTAGACGTTATTTCCTTGTGAAAGTTTGTTATTCATGAAGACACGAGGACCGAATAAACTCAACCCGAAACTCGTACTAAGTAAACAAACTTTGTTTGTGAAGGCTTATGGATTAAAAACAAGCTTCAAGTTTAGCCATACTTATTTAGTTGCTTCTTTGGTGGGTTTTGGAAAAGCTTTTTCTTTCATATTATTCATTTCTTCGTGAGAAACAATGGTAAATATGCGAGCAGCCATTTTGGTAAAATAATGCTTTGTATGTTATATTCACCACCAGGTGCTCTGCAGGTGAATATAGCGACATATGACGTAATTCTCAACCAATCATAGCACAGGAATCTCTATATTCACTGATGAAATTATACTAATCTTTAATATCCACTTTTAGAAAATATATACAATCATTATGAATTTACACTGAGTCATTTAGCATGCAAATACAATTTTTCCTGCTTGCACAACAGTCTTGAACTTATAACCATTCTCAACCCCAGAATCATTCTCTTTTGCACAAGCTTGAGCATACACAAAAAGCAGCCTGAGGTTGAGAATGACTTAAATCTTGAAAGTAGTTTCTTTCAATCTTTGATCAGAGCAAAAGACAAAATATGTGTTTCTTTATTTGTTGAACATCGTATATTAAACAATTTATTGCACAAAAAGTTTGTGTACTATGGCTGTGAATTTTTCTTATCACTTATAATTATTTTGTTCTCGCCTTTCAGTATAAATACCCACCCAATTACTGGAAAGTGAGGCTTGGTTTCTGTGCTGTAAATAATTACTTGTATAAAATTCTCCTAGAGTGATCAGTGTGGATTAGAAAATGAAACTGTAAAACGTTTTTTTGTCATGTCCCCAATTTGCCTCTCAACGTGCCACTTTTCTTACCTCAGAGCTCTGCACAAATATGTGGTGAAACATTGGTCAAAGAGCAGTGAAAAAGGAAACTTGACTACATTTTATGTGGTTTTGAAAATTTAACTTATGAAGTATTATTTTGTGAAGTTCAAAGTTATACAATCAATACTAATCTCGCTTCTCTCTGACCACCGTTTAGCCCTTTTCTGTTTTTTGTTTGTCCATAAATTTGTGCTTGTCCATAAATATTATTGTAAATGAGAGTCAGTATGAGCTTTTATTTGCTTTTGGGGCAAACACATATAAAAAAGCTGCCAGTACATATACTGTAGGTCATTTTAAAACAAGAACAAACAACAATGATTTAGAAAGAAGAACTTTGAAAATCATGGGTTCTCTAACCCAGGATCTTGCCTATGTGTTATATTACCTGTGTGACAAATCCAGCATAGAAGATTAACGACATGGCACTGGCAGCTGCCAAGCTTGAGATATTGCGCATCAATGAGAGTGGTAAGCCAACAGCAAATGCAAGAAATGTCATGACAAGAGGTCTTGTGCCACCACCAGGCTACAACCAATAGGCAAAAGGAATATTAGCAAAGTGAATTCTTATCAACGATTTACCATAATTTATAATTATATGAGTTATACTTAGCCTAGCCAATGCTACATTAAAGAACTTGTGCATGCAAATTTGAGCTTGATAAAAGTCAATGGAAGTCCATGCAAGTGGGTGGGTGGCCAACTGAACTCAAGTCCAATACAAGTTGCAAAATTGCATTGATAGTCCATTTGTCCAGGACTAGGCTTGTAGTAGACTTTGATGAATGTACTATTGGGTTTTTCATTGAAACAAAAGATTTAATAATTATGATCAACAGCTACATTAATTGACAAAAGTCTTCTGAAAGACTCTCCAATAAAACATTTTATTATATAGCTTTCTGAAAAAGCCTTCTGAAAAACTCTCCAATAGACCTCATTCATAATGGCCACCACCTAATTTGCATAAATTGGAAGATTAATGTGTACAATGAGAAATTATTGCTAACACATATTTCTTTTACTAACCTGCAGACCTAATAGGTGATGAAAAATTGATGGTGCCAGATCTCCTATGATCACATGGAATGCACATAGAGTTCCAAAACAAAGCCCTATTATACTAATTAAAACAAATAATGACAAGTAGCGATGTAAGTATAAAGGCAAATGAATTGATCAGTGATTTTTGAGGTGCAAATAAATTTATTGTTACTTTTGCCTGTCATTCAGTCTTCATTTTATTTTATTCTTCAATGGCAAAATTTGATTGGTACAAAGTCATGTAATTACCGATCACAAGCCATTTATAGAGCAGTTTTCAATTGAGTTTCTCAAACTCATTAATAATTCATGAGCTTTTCAGTCAATCAGAGGACTGCATTTGGTCAGGTGGATGAGTTTGGAAACCCAATGAAACACCAATCGAAAATCACAAGTGTTTCAACTGATTTTCATCCCTAATGATGAAACTGTTCTTGATCATCATATTCAGTCCTTTATCAGTTTACAAAATGGACACTATTAATTAAACCCTCTTCCTACCTAGCTTCTACTGCAAGCTTCCCAGCTGCACCATATGTGTATTGAGCTGGGAGAAAAAACATTACAGAACAATTATTATTTATGCACAATAGTGCAGCTGTCAGTTTCCCTTAAAGACCCTGCGTCCGAGCCCATGGTGCTTTGCGCACACAAATAATTTTCGTAGGCTACGAAAATCAGAAAGATCAGTCATAGGTATATATGCTTAACTGACTTTCTTTTATCTTAACTTTTGAATATATACCTTTTAAAATGAAACTTTAGTCGAATATTTCTTCGAATCCCGTTCGTGGCGAGTAGAGGAATTATGTTGAAGAAAGAACAGACAGCGAGGCGAAGCGACTCGACAAATAATCCTTCAGCAGTCCACATTTTACTTTCTCTAGGTCTACAAGAGAACACTTGTGGTTCAAAAGGACTACTACGTGAGTTTCCTGGGGATTTGCTGCACTAAGGGACCGGCGGGCTTCGTTGGAAATACAAAGCACAAAGCAACCACTTCTGGCATCAAGATCATTCGTCATTATAATTTCGCACGGCTAAGCTCCACTGAGGTGTTACGACTTATCTGTATTTGTATATGTTTTGCATTTTTATTAGCAGAGAAAGCAATGTCCTTAACCTTTTTTTCATCCTCCAGTACGTCCAGAAAGTCTTGCTACCAAAACTACGACTGCGGATCAAACTCCAATCTTCCGAGTTCAGCTGTTACTTCGCTGTGAGTTTGACTCGAGTGTGACATTTCATTTTGCACTCAAAATATATCATTCACATGGAAAGTAGAGATCTTCAAATACAGCTAAACAATACTGGAGACATGAAAACAAGGTAGCAAGAGTATGTGTTTGCTTGTAGAGTTGTGAAAAGTCGCACTCGTAAACCGAATTAGAATCGAAAGGCAGAACAACTGGCTTCCTGCCGAGTGTTGTTCAAATCATATTCGAAGCATCGGGAAAATTTGTGGACTCGATTGGGTTTTTAATCTGGTAGAAATTATGAAATTTGTTAATAATCCAAAGTGTATGTGTACTTCTTTTATGAAACTTATAAACAATCCAGAACATTTTAGTTCAGCTAAAGGCTGGTTTTTCATTTATGCGGCCGTTGATAAACAAACTAATCATAACATTGGTGCAAATCACCATGGGCTCAGACACAGGGTCTTTAAATGGCAGTACATTGTACCATCTTTCCCCACAAGATGTAATGCCGTTCCCCCAATATATCTTTTGATTTAAAAAAATCAAAGAGATTACAGTGCGACTAATTAAAGCCGGGTCACTTAAGGCAACGAGAACCAATCACATTGCAGAACGACAACAAAGCATTCCAACTTATGGTTATTTGAGCCAATCAGTGTTGAGTAGAAGACAATAGCATTTCAACTTGTCGAGTTTCGATCCAGTAAAAGGCAAATTGGTGGACTAGTTCTGAAGTCTGAGTCTTTTGAATGAAAATTGTGTGGATATGTAAGGATTTATATTTTGGAATGCTTTATTTTCTTTCAATTTGCAACGTGTTTATAAGTTTGCATTTACTAAGTTGCCCTGGTTTCAGTATAGTTGCACTGTAAACTAGAAACATAGACCTGCTATAAGTCAACTTCTTTTCCTCTGAGCCTCTTAGAATGAGTGCAAAGTGTGAGTGGAAGCGAGCAACAAAGTTATGAGAGGTCCTTAAACCAGAGAAGAGAAGGCGGGAAATGAAAATCTTGTTTTAAGAGAAGCAAAGGCGGGAAATGAAATCTCGTAAGCGAAGGCGGGAAATGAAAATCTTGTTTTAAGGGACTTTGAGAAAGTCTAACTAAAACATTGCACAGTACTACCATTCTCCACTCATGTAACATCATTCCTAATCCTTAAGAGGAATACTGTATGTACTAAGCTTACATTGTATAGTATAAAGGGTTAAACATGATGTTTAAAGGAGAACTGAATCCTAAGATCAACTAGACGTACTCAAAAGAAATGAGTTCTGCTGTTTTATATCTCTGCGTTGTGTATCTATATATAAATTTTTGAGTTAAAAAAATTCCCGGTTCTCTGCTGATAAATCTAGCTTGTGGCAGCTCAAATCAGTGCAAATTTCCCCACATTGTACATCATATACCAAGGATCGGAAAAGCAAGGATTAATTACCACACCTTCAGTAAAAAGAAAACAATGGTATATAATTAGGATCCATTATTAGTCCAGTCTCCACTGTACCTGACATCACAATTAATTACAACTAGAAGTAATCATAGATTATTGAAGTGCGTTCGACATATATTTTTGTATGAGAAAGGACTGGGCTTCCTTTGGTGACACAAATTAAAATACACACCCTTTATTGCTACAGTGGTGTGGACTGTGTGTGTAAACAATTAATATTGCAGGCTGATCAAAAATGTCTGTCTTAAAATACATGTGAACAGTTTTGAATGTCTTGACTAATAAGTTATTCAAGGGGATGGACCTGTTCAGTTAAATAGGTAATCAAATGACTGGAAATCAATGCATGTGGATCTTGAGGAAAGTTTTAACAAATTCAACAGATATAATGCACATTTGATAGTTTAACCATGTGGTGTAATTAGTATTTAGATGACCAAGGTTGGCTTGACTAATGTTGGTGATTATATTACACTCCAGTGTAGAAGTTAAACTATATTACCCATGTATATAAACTACACACCAGTTCCTTCAGAGCATTAAAATCATTCTTCAAGTGAGGTCAAGGCTGCCCACAGAATATTGACTGTCCATTGTTATTGCAGACTAATTTCTGATCAATGTTGGTAGATCAATTATTCCTGTAAGCTTATATATGTCAACATATCATGCATGCATGCACACATGATCTTAGCTATTGTCGCACATACACAGCAATAAAGAGTACTTTAAATTTCCCTCACCTTGTGTTGATATAATATTTTAGAAGTTCCTTGACTTATCCAACTCCAAGTGTGATAATTTATAGATCAACTCTTACTTTGCCTGAATGGAGTGTTGATACGCACACACGTGTACTACGTATATAGTGTATAGACAGTCTGTCGAATATTTCTCTTCAGGTATGATTATATTTATAGTATCTTGCTGTCTTTTGGGTTACCACAGGAAGCCCAGTCTTTTTTCTTACAAAACAATATGTTGAACGCACTTTGATAAACTATTATTACTTCTAGTATTTATAGTATTTACAGTATCTTGATGTTTGAATGTAGTTTTCATATCTGTACAGCGAGCAAGCCAATGCAATATTCAATCAATAGTTCAGCACAAATTACGTCTTAAACCGTACCGACAAAACAAACCATGGTTGACTTGATATAGTTTGGACTTTGACATCAGACTTTACCAATGCTCCAGAAGTAGTACACACTTTCCATGGGCATTGATAAATCCTACTTGCAAACTTTTTAAAGTGCTACTATGACAAAAATAAAATAAATCTATTTTTTACAGATTATGAAAGATAAACTACTAAATAACATTCATGGAAAATCTTACGTCGAAATTCGAATGAAAAGTTCGATTATTTTAGCCATAAGTTCGAGCTCAGACTGGCCGCCATTACTTAGACTAGAAACGAGCGATCCTTTGTTTAGCGGTCTTTTCGTGACGTCATCTACTCAACAGCTTTGCAACACAGCTACTTAAGAAGGCATTTTATAAGGTTCAAACTTTGTGAACAAGCTCTTTTATTAGATGTTTCTATGTAAAAACTACCCTTTCCTTCTGCACACGAGACTTAAGAGTAGCCATGTTTTTGCTACTATGCCATCAACTACTCCATTCTACTCTGAGTAATGGCGGACGTAAATTTTAAGTGTTTAGAGGTCTATATTTATGTTGCATTAATGTATCGCGATCAAATTTTTGGCCAGAAGTATAATTGAAGACCTATATTTTTGAGTTATGATAAGAAACAGCGAAAAGAAAATCCAAAATTTTCGTCAGAGTAGCACTTAAACGAGGCGAGCATTGTGTAGTTACTAGTTTCCCGGCCGAGATAATAAATTCCAAAAGTGTGGCACACCACCCACTGACGACCCAACAAAGCATCTCGATTATTTTTGCCTGGGAAAGCACAGGTAACCCATACATGACCACAGGGAGTCCAATGCAAGATTAGGGTGCGTTCTCCTTCGTCAAACGTAATAATTGAGCTGTCTGTACATAGTCAAGGTTATGAGGAAGGTTTTCAGATTTTTTTTCTCCAATACAGAACACAATAAATTGAATTCTAAAATGCATGCATAATTGTAAGTATTTTGTCCAATCAGATGAACCAAATCAGTCAGATACATGTACATGCTATTTTATAACTGGTAAAACCATTTTTTATGTGTGCTCCCAGCATCCTTAGTCTTCATAACAGAGAACAAGACATGGAAAATGAGTTTGATTGCTTATTTAGCATAAATACATATTAATTGAATACAAACAAGATATAAATTTGTTTTATCTATATAAGTAGCAAGCCATATCATTATATCAGACTTGTGTCTATATGTTTTAACTCTAGTAGCAAGCCATATAGTTGTGTCTATAATTATGTTTTAACCATAGTTCATATATATACTAGTCATCAAGATGATGGAATTCCAGGAGTTTTCCAGGATACAAAAAGAACATTTCCAGGACCCTGAACTCCGAGATTTCACTAGCCTGCTTGCCGGTTCTTCTTTAATTTTTTTCCCCCGGATTGCCGGTCACCTGTGGCACACGGTCAAAATGGGGCAAGGACAAAAATGAAGGGAGGGGGAAGGGAGGGGAAGAAAGAAGAGCCTGCACGAATGCCATTGTTTTGATAATTACGCCCCTCCACGCTTGACAGCCTGTCACGCTCCAAGTATTTAAAAATGGGCAATAAAATTTGTGCTTAATGTCAACACGATTCAAAATGACAGCGCTCCGGTTCAGCGCTCCACATTCAAAATTTTCGTGGTATCAATCATAACACAAACGAGTGCATTATGGACCAAGAAGAAACCTCAAAGAAAGTAATCACCAGTAAGAGAGGTAGAAAACCAAAAGAAACATCCATGGATGATTTTTGCCGCCTTTGCAAGTGTTGATTCAAGGTTAGGTACGGAAATCCAGGTCGTTCTGGAGTTATTTCTACGGATAATCTTTTTATTCCTTCCAAACGTGAAGGAAACTGTGGTATGGTATCAGCTTTGCTTTGTACAGCTATTAACATCAGTGTTGTCAATTCTCCTGGATTATCGAGTCGAGTTTGTAATCCCTGTGCGAGGAAGATTAGAAATCTCAATGATTTGTACTTTTACGTGAAAAACTTTATAAGTGGAGCTGGAGAAAGCTGCAGTAGTCCTAGTCCTGAAGCCATTCGAAGCAAACAGCAGCTACCAACAACAGATTTGACACCCAATCGAAGCCAGTTGACAAGAAAACCATGGTCTGAAAATTTACCAATAAAAACGACTTCTTCACGGTCGTTGAGAAAGTCTTTGTTTCAAGTTCAACAGGAGTAAAGTGCTGATGAAGTGCTCACTCAACATTTAAATATTGATGTTGTTGCACAAACGAAGGAGACCAGTGTGAAAGTATTAATATTTCAGCTGAATGGCAATGTCTCCATTTGTGTTACGACTGATGTAACTACATCTGTCACACAGGATTCGGTTTCGTGTGTGCTTAATGTAAAACTTGACACTTGTCACATTCTAGCCAATGGGAATTTTCCGTTCGTGAACGAATGGTAAATACTCCGAAAACAATGGCATTCGTGCAGGCTCTTCTTTCTTCCCCTCCCTTCCCCCTCCCTTCATTTTTGTCCTTGCCCCATTTTGACCGCGTGCCACAGGTGACCCAATCCGGAAAAAACGACCGAAAAAATATATAGAAGAGCCGGCAAGCAGGCTAAGATTTCACACAAAAAAGTAACAAACCCTATTGTATACCATGTTATATACATTCACCTAATACATGTATGTCAACCACTATTATTGTATATCATGTTACATGTACCGGTATTTACATTCATCTAACATGTTGATAAAGTAATCATCCCTATTGTATGCCATGTTATATACATTCACCTAACATGTCTATAAAGTAACAACTCCTATTGTATGCTATGTTATATATGCTGTGGTTCAATTTGATCTGTGGTTCAAAAAATTTTAACCAGTACATATTTGTTTAACCAGAACAAAGTTTTTGAACCAGTACATTTTTTTTAACCAGTTCAAATTTAATTTACAAGTCAAGTGTGAACTTGTAGTTTGGGATTAGGTTTATGCTATATCTAGGCTTTCCATGAAAGAAAATAGTATAGTAAGTTATACTAAAGTACTTTGGAATAAAAATACCTTTACACCTTGTTTGTGTTGTTCATCTTTTATTTTATAGCTAGATTGTACTGGTAACACAGTTACTGTGCGCAGTGATGAACTTTTAAGAGGAATATAAACAGCAAACTATGCAACTAACACCCTAAATTAGTGCAGACCACCCATTGTTGATGGTTAGTAAGGGTGTTTTTAAATTGGATTAGTTCACAGGACCATTGAAGAAGTATTATAAGTGACTTAGCCCTAATTTAGTGACTAGCTATAAAAAAAACTAAATTAGTGAGCACCTGTTGTTGATGGTTATGGTGTTTTTAAAGGTAGTGGTAGGGTTTGGATTAGTAGTTAGTAAGTGGATGTGTGACCATCAAGGAAAGTAGTACAGTAAGGTGTGTCAGGGGTGACAAGGGAAAAAGGAGGATGGGACTGGGGAAGGGAGGGGTAGAAAGTAGAGGTGGGTTGACACAAAAATTGTAGGGGAGGGGTGGGTGGAATTTTTTTTCTTTTTAAGTCCCCCTCAGGAAAACTAAACCCCTTTTTTATGAATCCCAAAAAATAAAAAATAAACCTTTTTAGAATCTTGAAAAAAATTAACCAGTTTTTAAAAAATTGTACTGGCTCACAAAAATCGTACTGGTTAAAAAAAATTGTACCAGAGGTAATAATAATTGTTGAACCACAACATATACTTACATTCACCTAATATGACTATAAAGTAACAACCCCTATTGTGTCATGTTATATACATTCACCTAATATGTCTATAAAGTAACAACCCCTATTATGTCATGTTATATACATTCACCTAATATGTCTATAAGATTTTAGGAGTTTTTCAGGAGTAGATGGAGAATAAACAATTTTCCAGGAGTTGTCCAGGGTCCTGGTAGCCTGCTTGCAGGCGGTGGAGGGTGTTTTTTCGCGCAGCAAATGGATCATCGAAACGGCCACCATATTGGCCGAGCGTGATTGAGACCTGGGATCGAATGACAAATGGAGGGGGGAAGGGGGTGGGGAAGAAGAAGCAGATCTGAAAGACCGCCTGCACGAAAGCCCCTGGTTTCTGAGTACAAAAGTTAGATCCCGTCCACCAGCGGACGGGGTATATGATTGGCTGAAACGGTGTCAATCAAAGCTTATCGCGGCAAGTGTTGAAAGCAAGAACTGAAAAGCCTGCGAAGTGGCGTAACTAGAATAAGAGTTGTGTAGTGAGCTTGCAGTTGATCAAATATGGCGAATAATACAAAAGGCTTTGTCTTTTTTGAAGACTAAGGTGAAGTACCCTGGTTGCAGAGGTTTTCTAGAGAGAACAGCCACAGAGAAAGAGCCGCGAAGGCGGCGATCGGCAAACTGCGAGAGGTTTGTTGTCGAGTTCTCTTTTGGCAAATTTGTAAACCGTAAATATCAGGCTCTGTATATAGCTTCCTCCTGCTCCGTTTTCAAAGTTATCTCCTTCGCCTTAACCCTGTTCCAGAGGTTTTCTAGAGAGAACACAGCTGCTCGCTTCTTTCTCCGCGGCTGGTTAAAGGTACTTTGAAAACAGAGCAGGAGGAAGCTAGTATACAGAGCCTTTATTTTGAATTTAACAACCTGACCCGAGAATTGTGACCTGTACTTTAAACCTGCCGTTCTGGCTGTGCTTTCGACAGGTTTGGAAAGAGTATGATATGTACGGTAAAGAGAACTTGACAACGAATCGTGATTTAATTCGCCACTGAAAAGTATTGTTGTCGACCAAATTGCAGAGATGCAATCCGGCTATTGACTTCACGGCCGTTGAACTAGGAAATAATCAGAAATCCGCCTCAATACATTTATGCAACGGTCATCCATTTCTCTCGGGAAACATTCACTAAGATGGACTTCGAGTTGTCAGAGAAAGACAATCACAACATTTACCACGAGTTCTTCAATATCGAGTTCCAGACAAAACATTGTCTCCATCGGAGTTTTCTTTGAAGTTTAGAGATTTTTTTCGATCCTGTATTTATCTTTATGCGAGCTTTATAATTATTTTAAGAAAGGAAGCAGCTGCTTGTGTGGCACTTGACTGCGGTGCTGGCGGCTTTGTGAAGCAGCTTATATTAAATGTATGTATTTCGGAGGATTTGCAAACTCTTTGAGAGACTGATAGGGCGAACGCAACAAGCTAAAACCGAACTGTCTACATATATATCTAAAGTGGTACTGTTGCAGTCCTTTCCATGGAGAACTTTGAACAAAAATAGCTGGTTTTATTGAAATTTCCGTATCTAAGAACCAATTGACAATTTTACTAGCATTTTGCATTGCATTTGAAAGCGAGCTAAGTTTATTTTGAATATTGCACGCTTTTCAATCAAACTAAATCAAAATTGGCAGGCTGTCACACGTCGACTCCTATTGGTCAATTAAGAATGGGTTACAAGTTAACGGAAATCATGTGCGTGGTGGGCGGAATTCAGAAACCAGGGGCTTTCGTGCAGGCGGTCTTTCAGATCTGCTTGTTCTCCCCCACCCCCCACCCCCTCCCCCCTCCATTTGTCATTCGATCCCAGGTCTCAATCACGCTCGGCCAATATGGCGGCCGCTTCGATGATCCGTTTGCTGCGCGAAAAAACACCCTCCACCGCCTGCAAGCAGGCTAGGGTCCTGGAAGAACATTTTAAAATTTGAGTTTTCCAGAACTTCCAGGAGTAATGAGAACCCTGTTTAACTGAAGCAGAAAGGAGGTCACAAAGTTTGACTGGAACTTACCTAATGATTCATAGCTCTTCCTCCTTGCCAGTTGGCTAGAGGTCAGCAAGAGTACGCATGATTTCTTGGCAAGAAATGCACTTCCCAGCAAAGCCAGGGCACCTAGAATCACACCACACTGCAAAACACACCATTCTTGTGAGAATCACATAGTCACAGCTGAATCGCACTAGTGCATCTGCAAAATCAGATGCTGATTGGTTTGAGGAGTGGTGATTCAGAGTGGAATAACTACTGTAGGCTAAGCACCCTATTTATGACTTAGCAAAATATAAACAAAAGCAATAAATCATCAACAAATTCATTAGCCTGTTCCAGGCTCTCAGATAGTGAGGAAGGGAGCAAAAGAAAAAGGCAGGTGAAAAAAGAAGGGGGGGGGGGGGACTGGGAGAGAGAAAGAGGAAAGTGCATTCCTGCATTTCCTATACAGTAGGATGAAAGAAAGGATCAAAGCTAAATATCTTCTGCTTTAAAAAAAACCACAATCCAGGATTATATTGATATTATATGGGGAAACAACAAGACATTCATTCATTCAGAGCAAATGCCAGGTGAAATAAAACACTAACATTTTCAGACAATATTTTGTAGTCTCTTACAATAATTATTGCATTTACAGACCCCTAACCAAATTAAACTAGGTTATTTTTCATATGTCTCTATCAATCCCAAACTTGTCCATCCCCCCATGGGTGGAGCATTTGCCAGCAAATAAAAGTTGATGGGGAGGGGGTGGAAAATTGGTCAAAGAGAGTCAAAATAGCGAATTTTACATCAAATTATGTTTATAAGAGATTTGTACTCATTCTATAGCCCCAGGGTGGTGCAATTTGCATAGCTTAGCTGACCCCACCAGGCATTTGCAGTGCTCTGATTCAAAAATGTAAAATGCCCCACAAATGCCCGGGGGGGGGGGGGGGGAATTGATAGAGACATTACACAAACAAGCTTTCTCATGCTAAATAAGCTTTTCATAGTGGGCAGTACAACAATAAACATTCCAAGTTAAAAGCACAAGGGTTTCTTTAGCTACCAAATAAAAATCACACTTCTACTTAAAACTCAATGTTGCATGACAATCTTTTGTTTTCTTGATTGCATGTATATTGTTCTCAATGCGCGCGCAACATCGTCAAAATGGCCTATTCGTAGATGCAGGTTTTTCGACGTCTGCTACTGCAAAACGGAAGCTCTACATGATCAACAACTTCTAATACAGTGACTATTTCTAGCTTTATACTGATCTACTAAGACTCACATCAAGGGAGCGGGATGGGAAAGTACAACATCAACACAGAGATTGGGTTACTTATGCTATCTAATAATAATATGGCACTCGGGTCGGCACTCGAGCACTTTGTTGTTGTTGTTAAACGTGTAAAACTATTCTACCAGTAGGAATAAAGTATTCCTGTTGCAGGCAGTATTCATTGGTTATCTGTGCCACAACAAGTTGACCGTTAACGATATTAAACCCCAGCTGCTTTATCGCTAGCCGCAATAACTATTACTAATTACTAAATTAGACTTAGAGTACTATCAGTTTTATGGCATAAATCCATAATTGCAGATCGCATACGAATACTTACTTCGTGAAAACAAAATGGGATGGCCAGTACACTAACACCAATGATGCTGTTAACCAAGTTGAATACGATAGGCCAGTAAAGTGCCATTTTCTTGCGTTTCGGTGTGTTATTCTCGATGATTTGAAGGAAACGAATGGTTTCTCAACCGCCCGCCATTTTGTTGTACACGTAAGAGACCGGCCTTGTAACCAAGCAGGAACAAAATACACCGACTCCTCCCCACTTGAAAACAAAATTGCGCAACGTCGGCATATTTTTTTTAAACTTTAAGCTCCTTTGCCTTGGAGCATGTTTTTTTTATATATCATCGGTCATAATACATGTGTACGTCTATACCTGGTTTATTTAGGAAGATATAATGTAGCTTCACAACACATAATCCAGTTCTATATATTTTTTTAAAGGTAGAGGGGCAATAGAGTGAAATAGACAATCACAATAAATCCCATTCAAAAATCAAGCCCTTATTTAGACCCCTCTAACGTTTTTTATCCTACCTAGATATATCTTGAATTGAAATTTTAAAAAGTAATGGTAATAAAATTTGACTTTTTTCTAACGTAACAGGTAGTTTTTTTTTGCCCTGGATTGAAATCGAGGCTTGGGCACCGTTTCCCAGGGTACATTGCAAACGTTCGTCCTCTTCAACCTCCATTATGGTGAGTACGGATCTGTGAAAATATCCGAAGGTTATCCGTCGAAATCTGTAGTCATCTTAACTTGTTCGTATTTGAAATTGTGTGTCCAGGAAATATATTTATCTTCTATCACTCTATCGTGTTTTTTAGGGGATAGACATCGCAAAGAAACATCCGAAGAAGAAATATCGTCGAGAGCCTGTGTCTCAGAATGTGTATATCAGGCTTCTCGTGAAGGTTGGTCTAGCGTGTACATACTCTCATTGCACGTGCAACTATTCGTGATATTAACTATCATTATGTTGCTTATTTGTACAGCTGTATCGCTTCCTTGCTCGCCGTACCAATGCCCGATTTAACCAGGTCGTACTGAAGCGACTCTGCATGAGTCGAACGAAGCGGCCACCAATTGCTTTGTCGCGGCTGGTAAGATAAGAAACCTCAATAAACTCCTGTGATATCTAAATTATAGATCTATGCGGGAAGCATCTACATACATGCATGTGAATATAAAACTGGGGAACAAATTATTGGGTTGCTGTCATTCCTAAGCCTAAGGGAATAAAATTACAAAAGCATAGCTGCCATGTTGGTTGGTCCAAAGCAACCCACTAATATTGGTGAAATCCTGGTGGCTAAATAAAATTATTTGAAGACTGGACTACATGTACATTATACTCTGCAATTAATTCCACGATATTATTGTCTCAGGTTTTTTGGGCCATGTAGTGGTTGATATAAAACATGGATTATGGTTATAATGATAGAGCAGATTTCAATTGACTGTAGTGAAACCAAAGCAATTACAACGAACCAATTCACTGCCATGAGAAAGCAACCAATCGGGAGGAAAAGTAACCTGCAAATACAGCCGTCTCGCATCGGGAACCACAATCAAAATGTGGCCCCCGAGAGAGACATGCATCTTGAGACGGAAAATTCCATACTGATGACGTTTCGCGGACAGGATCTGGTCGCATCATTTAATTGGCTGGTATGCCTAATCATCACATTAGAGCCAATCAAATGATGCAAGTAAACACAATCGTGGATTGATGGTGTTACGGACCAAACCCACGATTGGTTTTACTCTGCAATTTGATTCGCTGACCAATTTTAAAACATTTTCACAGCCAATAGAAAAGCTAATTAAATGCAAAACCAAAGCAATCACCTAAAACTTTCGACACTCAATTGAAACCTGCTCTAGTAATAGTATGGCATGTTGCAACACTGAAATTATTCAGGGATGTAGATACAGTCTAAGCTCTCTTTGCGATCACTCATAAGCAACCAGCTCTAGTTACAACCACCACTGTGAAACCCCGTTTGAATTGTCACTTAATCTCTGTAATTAAAAGCTCTCGTAAGCGACCGCAACCACTTTTGGGAATTACCAACTACGTGGTTCCTTTGTTTTTAAGCTCTCATAAGTGACCACTCAGAGTCTGATTCGTATTACTCAACACTTTAATATGTCAATAGGAGAAGTTTCAGTTCGAATCTCTGCCGTTGATGCGTCATGACAGCGGGACATTCGCAAACCTCTTCAGTATCGGTGATAAACAATAACCGTATAATTACATACATGTAATGTACATAAAATTACATTTCGTATTAAATCACATATCAAAAGACCCTACATCTTTGGTACACATTTGATGTGTTTGGTACCTTTTTATTAGGTGCGCAAGATGAAAGCTTCTGGGCACAAGGGCAAGATTGCAGTCATTGTCAGCACCATCACAGATGATGCCAGGATATTTGAAATCCCTGCTTTGAAGGTACAGTTCAATGCAGATTGTGTGAGGTTGACAACATTCAACTCCTAACTAAGCACAACAGTTGTTGTTTGTCTTCAATTTCACTATCTGCACCAGCAAAAAAATGGTACAATTTTTGTCTGGTTTATATTCCACAGGCTGACTTGGTATTTTTATTGTAGACTTCTTTTTTAGACAAAAAAAATTTTTGGGGGGGGGTGGGATTGAAAAGTGTAAAATTAATTTTGTTTATTCAACTAAAATACATTTAAAAAAATTATCCAAAGCAATTAAAGATATTTTGAAAAACTCTTAATATGATTCATCAAGTCAGACCACACTAATGTAGTTTTAGAGTCAGTTTATCTCTTTAAATTTCCCAGAAAAAAATAGCTATTATTTTTTCTTCAGGTTTATCAACTTTATAAATTTCTAATATGAGAACAGCTTGTTCCAGAGCTGGGCCTAAGACTGAGCCAGTTCCACATTTTCTCCTCTAACTGTTTGCCAAATAATGTTGCCTAAATCCTTATACATGTAGTTTATGTGAATTTTAACATTTTCTGAGCTAACCTGGAAGTGTGAGGCTGTAACGAGTTGAATCAGGTCAAAACGCGGTGAAATTGCTGTAATTTGTCATAATTTGAGCCACAATATCCTTGAAGTCTGCAATCTTGCTTTGCTTTGCTTTGCCACTGAACAAAATTGTCATATGCATGAAAATATGTCTTCCTACACTCCTTACCCCAGCCAGGTCATGCTTGTTGTTCCATTGAATGTCAAGGTGTTCCCCATGAGCTCAAGCATGGAGGCATAACGTGGCTAAGTGACTTCCAGTACCTTTCTACACATAGTCATTAATTAACCCACTGTCCAAATGGGGGCTCAAATCTAGAGTCTCGAAGTCGATTGATTGATTATTGATGCTGTTTCTTCCAAATACGATATATAAAAAAGCAACAAAAAAAACAGTCTCAGCAGATAACAAATGAAAGGAAGAAAAGGTACAGACATGAGAGGTATTCGTTCTTCCCCAGAAATGGGAAGCCAAATACATGTACATGCAATTGCCTTTTATTGAAAGAACTGTTTGGTCACAATCATTTATGTTTCATTGGGGAAAACATGCTACAACATGCATGTGTGACTCTTGAACGGTCCTATGAGTCCTCAGATAGCTTCTGACTATGCACCAAGGAAGATAAAGGCTGTGAATTTAAGCAAGAGGAAGAAGTGAAAAGGTTTTCTTGTTGTTTTAGTTATGCAGTTCAACTTTACATATGATTGAGGCACTACAATTTATTGTCATAGACCTTGTGTATAATAATTAATTATAATAAAGCTGGTGTAAGCTTCTAAATGAAGGGTCAGAATGAAAACGGGTCAGAATGAAAATCTTGAATTTTGTTTAAGAAAACCTGTAATTTCTCCTCTAGTATGTTAGGATATCACTTGAAATTTAAAAGAAATGAAGTAGCAGTTATCAAGCTATTTCTACAGAGAAAATAGGTATTATTGTTTTGTTGTTCTATTGCGTTGGGGTGGGGGGAGGCATCAAGAAACAACATTGTCACGTGCATACTCACTATGCTGTACATTTGGGCAGGAAACAGCTTACCACTTACATATTGAATCTCAAACTTTTCTCTCTAAAGTGGAGAGTTGGTTGAAACAGTTGAGATTCTTGTGGAATAGAAGACTAACATTTCGAAAGAGTTACTTTGTGTATTTTTAGTGCTGTTGGACATCATTAAGTCACTGGCTTAACTCATGGTTGGACAAAGAACTGTTTGACTAAAAGGCAATTTGTTGTCGTTGGAAATTTACACAGAGTCGCATCTTCAGGCAAAAAGTCATGCACTACATCAGTGGTGGGTCATGCCTAAATTGCCTCAAAGTGGTCCCAAAATGCATAAAATGTAATTTCAGCAGCCTTAGATTTCCAAAGTTTTCGGGTGAACGAGTTATATTTAGACTGGTAAACAAGGGGTTTACAGTCTATGTTTGGCTTTGAAAGAAATCTCGATAAGTTTCAATGGATGATATAAATGACCAGTCCCTTAATAATGTCATTTCTGTGTAAAGAGAGAGCATGTTGGTTAGTTTTAGAGAATTGCACAACATGCAGCCTGATAGCAGAATACCTTGGCACTTCAAAAGATAATTTGAAAAGAAGACTTGATCAGTTTGAGCCTGCTTCCACTCCTCATGCCTACATTTACAATATTACCGGTAGTTTTTTTTTGTTGGGGGGGGGGTATTTTATAAGATACTTTTCTGGCCAATCAACATGAATGGAAAGACCCTTGTTTTGACGTTTGTGAATTGACGTTACAGACATGCTGTCATTAAAATGCATACAAAAAGGCAAATTTCATGTACGCAACTTGTGAATGTTTGGTGGATAAAGTGGCAACCTCCAAATGACACTTTCTCATGACGAAAGACAAAAATAACTACTTACATTATCAGAGTAAGATTTAGACAATTTTGATCATGGAAGGATGGCAAAAATTTGAGTGGATGGAAATTACTGCTTTTAAAAGTAATTTATAGTTACTTGAAATCAGTTCACTGAACCAAAATAGAGTTTTCAGAATAAGTAATCCACTTTAATCTTGGCCATCCTCTATATCAAAGAAGTTTGAAAAGTATATCAGGGCATTCACATGGTATTTCTCATATATCTTGGGGTGTTATTTGTGTAGTTTAGTTGTAAAGAAAGTTAAGGTAAAATTTGATTGATATAGCCTTTTTAAGCTTTGTAGTACTGTATCACCATCACTTTATTATGATGTTTGCCAGGTCTGTGCCTTGCGTGTGACAGCAAGTGCACGTGCAAGAATCCTCAAGGCTGGTGGTGAGATCTTGACTTTTGATCAGTTGGCTTTGCGTGCACCCCTTGGACAGAACACTGCACTCTTGCAAGGTAAGTCAATGGGAGCAGATGTTTTGGAATCTAAAAAGTTGAGTGTTATCTGTAGAGGTTTTTGTCATACCTGTCATATTGGAAAGAAAAGCTTTTTCTCCAAGTCTTGAGGCTGCATTTTGTTAGGTACGTGTACAGTAAAACTTTTTTGATCATTCACTCAAAATAGTGAATCCACAGAGGCCCTTTAGATATTTCAAAGTAAATTATAGTGACTCTTACAAGTAAAACAGAAGTTTTGGTATAATGGTATATGCAGATTGTAAAAATAATCCATTGGCATCCATATTTTTATTATAGTAGAATCATTGTTATGGTAAAAATTAATAAAACTCTGATTTTCTAATGGGACCTGAAACAACCATATGGGCTGATCAAAGCCAGGACCCGGCTAAACCACAGATCGAATTGGAATTTAGATTATTGGTTTTTGTCGAGGAAGGAAAACCAGAGGACCTGGAGAAAAAGCCTTGGAGCAAGGGCGAGATACCAACAAAGTCAACTCACATATGGCACTGTATCCGGGGATCGAACCCGGCCACAGAGGTGAGAGAAAAGCGCTTTACCACTGCACCACTCCCGCATTCAACTTGGTCAGTGTCATCCTATTTCAGTAGACAGCGAACTAGTAGAAGTGGCCAATATCTATGCTCCGCCCAGACATATTTCAGTAGACTGTGAACTAGTAGAAGTGGTCGATATCTATGCTCCGACGGCAAAAATGCCGGTCACCAGTGCTTCTAGATAGTACTGTTATAATCTAAATTCTGCATGTGATGATACTTGTCACGACGGTCTTCTTATGCTCAAATGCACTTGATGACAGTGTGATCTCTGATGCAGCCCCTAGAAAGCTCCTACCATTTCCTCAAGTATTCAGAGTTCATTCTAGAGCACAATGTTGCGATATTTTCGCTCTTTGACTGCCAACCTTCGCAAAAACTGTTTACGTGGGACGCTTGTTCGCATCTGGGCCCGGTTGTTCCAAGGGTGGATAACGCTATCCATCGGATAAATCCCAGTATATAAAATAAGCTAGTTGGGTTAATACGTATCCACTGGATAGGGATTTATCCGCTGGATAAAGTTATCCACCCTTTGAACAACCTGGCCCTGTACTCAAGTGTGGTGCGTTCATTCGTTATATTTGTAAACTCCGTTTTCTGCCATAATTTTATTGTTGTAGAAGGAATTTTGAGCGGAGTCAGGTAACCATTTCCAATTGTAGACTATTTTCTAGAATGTGCACACCATATTATGTTTTTATGTTGATATTTTGATATTGATATCGTTCGCTGCGCTCACTCGTAAGATATTTCATCAACACGAGAAGATAAAATTCGTATCTCCGCGCGGCCTTGTAAATTAAATGTTCTGTTTAATATACATGTATAATTTTTGATGACATACTAGTTTTCATCTCTTACGAAAAAGCCTAGAAATTTGTAAAAGACAGTCACATTTTCAAAAGTGATATCTTCACTTGTGAAGATACACTTTTTAGAAAGAAATAAACACTGGTATTTCATCGATAATCTCATATTAAATAGATATATTTCATGCTCGGTTACAATCAAGTTTGGGAAAATTGTCTGCTTTGTATGACATGACCAAATGTCCCCATAATTTATAACACAGTGGGACAGTTTAAGAAGCACCTGGCAGATCGTTTGATTTCTAGAATGAAGACTGGTGTTTAAAAAAAGTGATTTTATTGCTGTGCATTGCTTTATAACAGACAACTGAAAAACATGTTCTTAATGTTTTTTAGGTCCACGGAAGGCAAGAGAGGCTGAAAGGCACTTTGGACTAGCCCCTGGTGTGCCTCACAGCTCCACCAAGTAAGTTATATTTTCCAGGCATTTATCTGAGTTGTTGAATGGTTCAGGGTTTCAAGTAACCTGTGATACAGTCAGGCCAAAATATATAGAAGTTTCCGCAAAAAGAAACGAAGGTGGCAGTTTGAAAGCCTCACATTCTCTTGCACTAAAAAGTCGTCCATTCTACTGGTTAATAAGGTTGAGTTCATTTACTGACAATAATTTCTTGTTTTCTTTAGGCCATTTGTAAGAGCTAAGGGACGGAAGTTTGAACGTGCTCGTGGTCGCCGTAAGAGCTGTGGCTACAAGGTGTAAAATGAAATGTTTCCCCCCGAAAACAGTAATAAAGTCATCCCCAACTGATGTTCAGTGTTGTTTGATTTTCTATTGAAGTTCGTAGTTAAATAGCTTTCTTGCTTCATGAATATTTGGTATTTCATTGCAGTGTGAAAGAAAACTAAAGTGCCACTAGGCACTATGATCAAATTTTCACATATCAATGTTTTTGCATATTTATAAAGTTGAGTTGCTATATTATTACCAGTGCAAACCGTTTATCGAGCCGACATTGTACTCGGGTACCGGTTCAGGCACGGGCACTAGTCTGCGTACAATTTTCGCGAGCGTCCCGACATTTTACAAGAACAAGAAATTTATTTCACTCTAGATAATAAAATTTACATTAATTTTCACACACACATAACAAAAAGAAACTACTTTTATAAATTTATAGTACAAGAGTAGGAAAGTTCTGAAAAAAACTACAGGGCTATCGAGTCAGAACTACTCGCAAATCTCTGCTCTAATTTTCAAAATGGTAGAAGGCACGTCACAAGCCAGTACAAATCACAGGGATCCCATTAATCCACTCTGACAAAACACCGGGAGGCGTGTTGTACAGGTGAGCGCTGCGTGTATGACGTCACTTCCGATAAAAAGAACTGCCTTCGATATATGAAAATTCACTTTGTCAATCAATCGGTTTATTTCAACCCTGTTTGGCAGTATACAAACTTACATAAATATACAGAAAAATTACGATAAATCACTACGTATATGCTAATCATGAATACGAGATCAAACCACTTTACTGGTAGGTCCTTGCCAGTCTTTCTCCTTGGTACTTAATAGTAATGAAGTCATTGAAACAATAGGCAATTTGTAGCTAACAGTCTCGTGCTGATATACTACTTCGTTAAAGAATGAATGAGCTCGTAATCCCCATGGCATCGATGCTGGATAGCAAGCCATTTTTAAAAACGCTGATTTAGAAAGATCGACAACCATTGGAGGTGAAAAATAGCATTTACAAAACTGGTTTTGCAAATAACTACCGATCTCGTACAAAGCTTCTAAATAAATGAAGTTAAATATTTTTGGCCATCCAGTACATTCCTGTACAATCACGTGAATGCTTAGCTCCAAAAGCACATTAGTTTTGCTTTTACCGAGATTGCTGTACTCTGCATATACTAGAGGGCAAGCTGATGACATGACAGGGTGACGGCGGTCATCCATTATGGCGGCTGCTAAATTCGTGTACCGGGACTACTCGAGGGAGTCCAGTGTCAGCTCCATGTTGTCTAACCTGAACTGGCCCCTCCTTTCTAAACGGCGGGAGTGCCTCCGCCTAAGTTTTTTTCACAAAGCCACCCTTGGCCTCGACGCTATTGAGCCAACCCAGTATGCCGCCCTATCTACCGGGCTTACACGGCGGAAGCACTCTAAAAATTACAATCACTTCAATGTGCGCGCTGATGTCTTCAAGTACACTTTTTTTTTCCGCACTATTCCTGCCTGGAATAATCTCGCAGAGCATGTAGTAAATACAAAAAGCCCCGAAAGCTTTAGTAAGCAAGTCCTGTCTTTTCTGCAATAAGCTTATATTTAGTTGCTAATCGATTTACTTATTTATGTATTTATTAATTTATATTGGTTGTATGCAAATAGCTTTACCGATCAAATAAACAGATACAGATGAATTTCAACTGGTTGAACCGGGTCGGGTGGAACTTCTCGAAACGAGCGACAGTATTGGCCTACCCAACAATAGAAAACACCCTAACCTTTAGAAAGTGCAGCGCACCGTGCTCACATTTTGGCACGGGCACTAATTAACGAAAAGCCGTGTTCACACTGTTAGGGCACCTCTCGTCTTGCGAAAAAAAATTAGAACATGAACGCAAGTTTCCAAAATTAAACCTTGCGCTCAGACTTGCGGATATGTGGCCAAACGGCTCCCAAGTTACCGCAAAAAGCTATTTCCAACCGTTCAGCTATTAATAGTTAAAATGCCGAATAATTTGCAAAAAAATCCTGCGTTTCTTTACCACTTTCGACTTTGCAGTCACCTTGCGTTGGGTGGCCAAACGGTGACAAACTTGTATCGACTTGCGTGAGAAATTGAGTTCCATCAAAGTCATCGGCAAATCTATGCAAGTGGCCATGTAGCCAAACGAAACGCAAGTCGAAAACTTGCATTGACTTGCGAGTCCATCGGGCCAGAGCTTTAGAGGAGGCTGAAGAGTAATTAATAAGCCAGGAAAGTTAGAACTACTAGGAAAGTGAAGATAACCACAGCTGTGGTTATTGCGTGGAGGTTTTAAGTACTAGAACGGCTACGAACAAGGCAGTCCAATGACGATGAATGCAGAAAGACTAAGTGTGGCATTGTTAACTAATATAGCCGGTTTTCAATTGCCCACTTTAGAAACGAGTAGGGGTCTGGGGCGAGTTCGGTTTCGCAAAGGTACTTGGGATCGTTACTGGGGACACCCTAATTGCAGAATACAAAGAAACATGGCAAATATCGCAATTAACTGTCCCCAGTAACGATCCCAAGCACCTTTGCGAAACCGAACTCGCCCCATTCCCCTACTCGTTTCTAAAGTGGGCAATTGAGAGCCGAAAAGAATTTGCCAGTTTGAATTTGATTGGTTAATATGATTGCGTTTACTTTGCCTCGTGATTGGTTGAAGCAAAACCAATCGTGAATTACTTCAGTTCGTGATTGGTTTATTGATGTGTTTACTTGCTCCTGAAGTTTTACTTGCTCCTGATTGGCTCACTGGTTTTGGTTTTACGAAAACCGCTCTATCACAAACTAGTTCAAGTCAGTTGACCGTAAAAAAACACCAATGAATCAGAAAAAAAGAGTATTACTTAGTATTTGCACAGGAAACTATGCAGATAAGCTTCTGCTAGTTAGTTTTATAATGTATTATTTTAATTATCTTTCCCCTGCCCCCGCCTCGAATAGTATACACGACTTTCATAATGGCCGCCTCCTAATTTGCATATGTGATTTCCCGTTTTGGTAGTTTATCCACATGTATAGAAAATATGAACATTGCCATGTGAAAGAGCATGTCGACATTAGTGAACTTGTGAAAGTTGAGTGCTGTAGCTTATAAAGCAATGAAGTTACAGCCAGTTGAAATTAAAGAGATTTGTTTGAGAAAAACGACGGAGGCCTTTATAGCCTCGCTTTCATATTTTTCTGCATTACAAATGCTCATAGCTCAACAGCAATTTTCCACATTCCTCTAAAACTCAAAACAATTACTAGTTTTAATGTGATCTTTCATGTAGTAGCATTGGTTTTCCCCTACATATTTATCTTCCAAATTATGCAAATTAGGAGGCGGCCATTATGAAAGTCGTGTATTGTTTTTGCTAATTTGCGGGTTGGCAAGTATCTTAATTCTGGTAAGTGTTTCTTTCCTAATAAATTATTTTATTGTTATTGGAAATTTTTAACGAGTATTTGGTTGTACCGTTAGGCCAGAAATACTGAAATAAAATCAATGAAAACGTCTTTATGTGTTCTTCAATGGTCCCTGTACGGCGTTGACAAAATCTGGAACGGATCGGAATAGATCGGAATGGACCAAATTTTAATTTTTAAGAAAAATAATACTAATGTTATCCTCCCATAAATGATTAACGTGGTGATCAAGGGATGATTTTTGGTGACGAATTAAGACTTTTATTTTAATTGACATACCGTAAAATTCCGAAAATAAGTCCTGGGCTTATATTTGCTCAAAGGACCTTTTTGGTGGGCTTATTTTTGGGGAGGGTTTATATACGGCTTTGTTTCGGAAGGAAATTTGCATTTCAAAATGAGCTGGGCGTCGATTTTCAGATGGCACTTTGTGTCTCAAAATATTATTAACTGCAGTCATCAAATCATCTCTGAACTTAACAACTCTCCGAACATAACAGCAACAAGCCTTATCGCAACATTATTACAGCATGTTTTGTCAAGGTAGCTGATATAATAACTGCGCCGTAATAAAGTTCAGCAACGACTGCATGGCTAGCGATATAACGAAACTGAAATCGCAAAATGGTAAAACAAAAAAACGCTGGTTACCGGTAGGTCTATCCTTAAAATTCGGGGGGGCTTATTTTTGGGAGGGTTTTTGCCTTTAAAATTTAGGGGGCTTATTTTGGGGGGAGCTTATATTCGGGGGGGTGGGCTTATTTTCGGAATTTTACGGTACTTGACATAATTTTTATCCAGGTTTATTTAAAAACCTCACCAGCAATTCATGAGGGATTCACGAGGTAATGAGAAAATCGTAAGAAAAAAATTTCCCGTTGAGTCACCTTAATACAAACTGTTTATCTATTTTGATTTTTCAACATGTCATTCAACGAAGTGGATAATAAAAACGCACTTAGAGTTTGTGATCAAGGAATTAGTGTTATCTGAAATTATCAATGTTATTAGCTCCTTTTTGCTGCCCCTTATAAGGATATACAGTACTGTAAGGGGGCTATACTTCTCTCGCACCTCAATCGCCGTGCGGTTTGCTTCTTATACAGTTGTAGCTCTCGTAAGCGACGACCCTCGGGAAATAAAAATGTGGCCGTAACTACTGAAACCGTGATCGCTTACGGCAGCTTCTTCAATACAGAGTTTATATTGAAAAGTCATTAAACGGGGTTTCGTGAGGGTGGTCGTAAGTAGAGCTGGTCGCTTACGAGAGTGATCGCTTAGAGAGCTTTGACTCAATATGCAAAAGAATTCGGAGAAATTGCATACAATAATCCAACATTATTCAACTTACACAAAACTAAACAAGGGAATAGTCATGTTAAGGTTACCGGATACCTTCAAAACGAAAAAGATGGGGGAAAAAAATTTTCGCACAGAAATGTAGTTTTAGTAGTAGTGTCTCATATACCAAAAACTCCGTTGAATAAAAATTTATGTTGACGGAGAAATACCAAAAGGAAGTTTTTGACCGGAAGTAAAAGGTTCCGTTTGATTGACTGCACATCAATAAACACACATGACAAGTGCTCACTCGCCCGTAATGACGGTGTGAAGAAAGCTGGCGCATATAATATTAAATTTATTTCATATACCAATGTTTACGTTTATTGAGAAACGTTTTTCCACACATGATTCCATAATTCCATCGGTTGTTGGCCTTATGCCTTCAAAAAAGCAAGCAGGATTCCCTTAGCTTGGAAAACAAAGAAAAAAGAAAAGCAAAACAAGGCCAAATAATGCAGACGACTACAAAGCCAAATAGGAGTCCTCGTAAAACCCGACAAGGGTTCGTATTTTTACTTTCAGACAGAGTGCCGAGTGGCCCACATCTGAACATATGATAGGAGCCAGCCGAGAGAATATTTGTTTCCAAGAAAGCTTAGATGGAAACGTAAAGTCTGACGGCGACTCCGGAATAGCTTGAAACCAACACCACGATCTTAGCTCGCTAATTGCCGTGCTGTTTCAGCCGCCTGCAAATCGCTGTCTCCTCTACTAACTATGCTGGCATTCAAGGAGTCTCTAGGTGTTCACCTTGGCTTTGTCCCTCAAGGTCTTTCTCATTTTTCAAGTCACACAAGAAAACTAGAGCAACCACCAGCTTATATTAACATTTTCTCGATGCGGCGCGTAGCTTTGATCGGAAATCAACATTGGCGGGAAATCTTGACAGATAGTTGAACTGTGATAGAAATGATTGGCCAAGAGCTCGCTATTTGTTGAAGAGGCGAGGCTTCAGATTCACGCACGACAGACGGCTAGATTTTCTAAAATGCTATTTTCTACGCTTTCGATTTTCAACCAAAATAGAGTTTTAAAAAAGCTCCCACTCAAGAGGAATTTAGTCAATTTGTTTGAAATTTTCACAAAATGTCAATTGATATCTCCGCTTCAAAACGGGTGTCGGGGAATTGGAAAATTCTAAAAATAGAGCTCTTGACGGCGTTTTCCGCAAATCTACTCTGATTATTTTTCGCCTTTTCACGGAGAGCATGATAACTTTTGAACTAAATCGAATTTTGAAATTCCCCGACACAGTTTTGTAATACGATTCCTCTGAAATGCGACAAAGCAAACAGATTTTAAAACTTTAAAATATTTTCGGAGTCGGACCTTCTGAAAGCCATCTCACTAGATCCGAGAAACGGGAGATTTTCAAAGAACTCAAAACTTTTTACGTATGCTTGTAGCCAATTTTATAAGCTTTAAAATGATACATGAATGATTTATCTACGATGTTTCCTCGAGGCGCTACATAATTTAGACTGGAAACGCAGTACCTTATTATAGGAAATTAACAATGCACGTTGACAACGCGAAAAAAATTAACGTTACACTAAATTAACGCGAATTTTTCAAAAGTTAGGTTTACATGCATTAAATTAACGCGAATTTTTCGATAAGCATCTTGCTTTATTTACTGCGATTTTCATAATTCTGCAAACTCGCACTTTACATTTCTGAACGCCAAACTGCGTTTTGGCTTCCGTCAATAAAACCTTCCAAGACAAGTGCACGGATGTTTCTAAGTTTTTTTTAAAGCCGAAAATTTGGGTTTGAAGCCTAACTAGACCCTATCAATTCAAAAGATCTTTCAAAGCCTCACGGTGAAATCACCAAGAGCTGCTCACTCGTTAGCCTGCGTGCAACTCTGAAGAGCCAATAGAGGAGTCATGAACTAATAAGGTTTTGAAATGAAATAAAGGTGCTTTAAAATAACAATGTTGTAAAATAGCGTGCATTAAATTTACATCGACATTAATTAAGATACATTAAATTAACGCGAATTTTGTAAAATCGCGTTAATAAAGTGCATTGTTAATTTCCTATAATAAGGTAGTTACTTTTTTTTTTTTTTTTTTTTTAAACGTCAACCACGCTTTCTCCCCTCTCATTAGTAGACGGTTCGCAGGTATTAAAATATTCCAACATGTCAACAGACTGCGAGAGAATTTCATCTAATCCGTCGTCAATGTCGACACCTTTAGTCCAGGTGCATATGTCTATAAAAAAACTCCCATGGGATTTTTATGAAGAAAGCAAACCAATAGTTTAGTTGTGTTCATTGGACCTCTAGCAACCCAGGGGTATTTATGCAGGGTCTAAAAATAGTCCGCATAATCCAGCATGGAAACGAGGCTGAACATCTATAAGTGGCTGTAACTTCCCTCCAAATCAAGGAAACACGCCCAAACTTACCAGATATACTTAGTAGGCGGTCTCCAATGTGTCAGTACAGAATAATGGGGGTCACGTGATCAATCTAGCACCAAAACGAGGCTTGACAACTGCGTGCTTCAATGAACTTCAAATAAATAGGAATTGACGCCAATCTCTCCATATTTTAATAGGTAAGGCTTCTTTATTCTACAAAGAGTTCATTTATTGAATATCCGGGGGGTGTGATCATTGCAGTATGGAAACGAGGCTTATATAATACGATATTTTTACCTCGTCCAATGAAAATATAACCATAATAAAACTTGTTAGATTTGCTGTGTAAGTATTGTAAATAGGAACTATAATCTCTCTCTCGACAACATGCGCTCGGATCAACACGTATCATTTGTATGATTTCTAATAAACCACGAATCATTAGATGGTGTCAGAGGTGGAATCATGGTTCCAATTACAATATTTACATTACGTGGCTAATATTTACATTTATAACAAGAATAACCTGTTGCTGGATTGATTTCCTGTATGTAGGCAGATCACCTATTCTGATAACTAGTCTGTTATTCGCTAATTTGCTAATTTGCCCCTGTGGTTATTAAAATGAGGGAGACTGGGATTCAAGCTGTCAGTACTCACTGGTCAGCAGGCATTTTCATCAAAGTAGCAGTCCGCCATATTGAACTTACAGTCATGTAGTTCTGTAATAGCAATGGCAGATAAGTTGGCGGATTTTAGTCTTTGTATGATATGTCGAAAACAGAAAAACGAATTGAAAGAGGAAAAGGCATCATGGCACAGAAGTTGCTATCAGGATACTGTTCACACTGTATTATTAAAGAGAGCAAAGGACAGGTATGTCAATATTACTATTGTTTGTTGCAGAAACCTTTTTTAATCCATAACTGACATGGCTGATGCACCACCGTTTCTACTCTAATCTTGCTTACGATAAAATTTGCATCAAGGTACGAGAGACAGATAGAAGGCCCGAATGAGACGAGAAGAAAAACGAAGGAGTCTCCACAATTAACACGCTCGAAAACGTCGCCATATGAGAAAAATGTATGTTTCTTTTGCGAAGGGGAGGGGGACACCAAGCAACCTCTTCACAGTGTCAGCACTGTTACTGCTGGGGAATCCCTCAATACTGCCATCGACTTATCAGGAAGTGATATACTACGGGTCAAACTCAGTACATCAGTAGATCCGATAGATGCTCATGCTATAGATATTAAATATCACAATAAATGTTGGCTTAGAAACGTGACCAATCCCGGGTGACCAATGTCATAAGGAAGGCACCACTATCAGAAGAATCTGGCTCCGATTTCGTAAACCAGGCAGCAGCGAAGATTGAGTTCCTTGCTGCTACGGAGAGCACATTAAGAGAGGGACAAATTCTAACAATGGCCGAGATTCAAACCTCGTATGAACAGTTCTTACAAGAGAATGATGCTCACG
Organism: Actinernus sp. WN-2022; assembly: GCA_030867875.1. NCBI lineage: Eukaryota > Metazoa > Cnidaria > Anthozoa > Actiniaria > Actinernidae > Actinernus > Actinernus sp. WN-2022. Next base: position 64,053,702 of record JAOWCC010001634.1, read on the forward strand.
CAACAACCAGCTCCCGAAAATCGCTGAAGGTTCTGCTGCAAAGTGAAATTCCTGACATAGAGTTCCACAAACCGATGAGAGTAAATGAGCCAGAGAGAATAAGTATCAAGGAAACTCGAGATGTCGCGATTCAGTTGACAGAAAGCACGAAGGCTAATTGTGACGATGATATGAAAGTACTATTTGGTGCGGCTGCTACCCTCCGGAAAGCCATCAACAGGACCAAGAGATGGGAGTTCACTGGGAAACTTGAAGAGCCCACCAACGATATCGTGCCAGAAGAGCTCTATCTATTTTGCAGATGGCTAATCAAGGGAACCAAAACCGATCCTTTACGTCACAAAAAGAGAGAGGACGTGAAAAAGCGTGCCATCAGTCTGTCTCAAACAGCCATATCAATGTTCCTAACGGAGAGACAGACCAGCAATAAGAAATCTAAAACGCTGCGACTATCGAGGGAGATGCCGCAACAATTAGCTGTTGGACTAGCTGTTCACCAAGCATCCCGGAGCAAAGAGTTGGTAAATATGCTACATGGCTTTGGCATGGCAGTTGAGTACAACAGGATAATGAGGGTGGAGGCCCAGATAGAGGCTACTGTTATTCAACGAATAGAGCAGAACAGAGGTATTTACCTTCCACCAGATATTGTCAAGGGACGCCATGTATTTTTTGCTGTCGACAATGTAGATTTCGCCGAGGACACGTACGATGGCCAGCGCACTCTACATGGAACTGCAATGGCAATTTACCAGAAGGAGGAACTAGGGGATGATCAACCAGAATTGAGGTAAGTTTAAGCGATGCTTTACATGGTTTTAACACGCAAAGAGGGCTACTTGTTGCATATAAAAACGTCATCAACAAATTCGAGTATCAAGTGCAAAGTGCATTATTTTTGCTTTTTAAGGCTTGCTGACACCAAAGACCAGAGTCGTTCAGTTAAGACGCTTCCGGAAACCATCACAGCGCTGTTGGAGTGTCCCAGTCCTTGCAAACAGCCACCATGTCCAGTGTATTCTGGATTCAGGCTCTTTGCTGCTAACCAGCTTCCTATCACCGTGAATCTACAAGATTTTGCGTGGCTCTTTGCATGTTCCTTTACCAGATACCGACAGGTAAACGTCGTAGCACATGAAGACCAGAGAGATCAACCAGCTGAACCAGATGTCGAGAACCCCAGAAAGGGAGTCCCTGTGTGGTCAGCATACAACTCCCTTATCAGTAACCAAATGCATGCCACGAAGGTCGGAATGCCACCACTGATAGCCGCACCGGCCCATGAATGGTAAACCTTGTTGACCATCCTAATGCAAGCGCAGGATATATCCGCTAGAGTTGTTGGTCCTGGTAGAAAAACTGTCATCTCTCTAGACATGGGGCTGTATCAGCCAGCGAAGAAGCTTCAGATGGCCAGAAACGATCTTCAACATCTTATTCTCCGTCCAGGTAATGATAATTATATAAGTTCCATTTATTTTTTATAGGGACATCAAAATAAACGTATATATTTCAGACATGTAACTTCTACGAAACTATTATGTTACATTTGCATTGCCGTTTAAATAAACAAATAAACATGCTTCTAGGTGAACTTCACATTCTGATGGCAGAGTTGCGCAGTATTGGAGCGTTCATCGAAGACGGTGGTCTTGACAAGTCCTGGATCGAGGCGGATATCTATGGCCCGTCGACAACGAAGCAGATACTCGATGGTAATCACGTTAAGAGAGGTCAGACCGCGCATATTGTTACACTTCAAGCATTGTTCATGCTGTACCAGAAGGCATTATTTCAGTTCTCACAAGAGGATTCAAAGGTAATAGCTGATCTTTCAAAACAAGTTACTGACGCATGTACCCAAGCAACCAACGACGACCTGAAAGAAGCTAATACAAATCTGATGAAAGCTGTAGAGCACCTTGTAAAGAAGATGGCAGAGTTTGACGTATCGCAAGATAAGCATCCCTTGTTTAAGGTGACGAGGCAGTACATGCAGATGGTCATAGAGATGCTACAGTTTATAAGAGCAGTGCGCACAGGAGACTGGAAGCTACACCTCCAAGCCCTTCAGGTCTTCACTAAATACTTCTTTGCCCATGATCGTTTGAACTATGCGCGTATGATCCCGCTGTATCTTGCCGAGATGAACTCTCTGGAAACATCAGATCCAGAAGTCTATGCTGAGTTCCTTGGAGGAAACTGGATTGTAAATAAGAACTCGAGCGTACCATTTTGTGCGCTTGGTGCAGATCACGGACTGGAGCATGTGAATCGCTCGATGAAAGTTAAGGGTGGGCTGGTAGGAATTACCCTCAACCAAACTGCTCGGACCAAGTTTTTCCTGATTGCCCCAGAAATAGCAAGACTTGCTGAACAAGCCAGGGATATGGCTGGTGTCACATCCAAGACCCAGACGCGGCATCATGACATGACACCTGCAGTCCTATCTAGAGAAGATAAGAATGTCCAAGCATTGATGGAGACCATTGAATCCTTCTCTAACCCGTTTACAGAGGAAAGCTCCGATCTCTTCAACTTGGTAACCAAAGTGGTAATGCCAGATAACATCAAGGAAGACCTCTGTAATCAGAGTGCCACAGGACAGACCCTGTTTGATACGTTTGTTAAGGATCGCATTCAGACAGGGAAGGTCAACATCTGGTCTACCATGAAGAAACGAAAGCTGCTTACCTGGAGGAGTAACGCCAAGAAGGTGAAGGTGTTGACGAAGGAGAAGATGATTGAGCTGAGAGAGGACAGATCTCTATTTGCGCGGATGATGATGGTATGTAGAAGTCGCCCTGAGATCGATATCAAGGAGACAATAGGCCTGTATGAGTTTGCCTTAGTTCCCAGGTCGTTGTTTGCTCCAGACGGGGCCATGTTACGCTGTTCCACTAAAAGTGCGCTTATGTCCATTTTGGAGAAGATGCCATCTACATCGTCAGAATCAAGCAGTAACACTACCACTTCAACACTCTCCACTCACTGAGTAGACCATCACAAGCAGTTAACATCATTGACGGTATGGCAGAGCTGCAGTCTCTTGACAAACCTGAATGGATCCATAACTGCGCACACCTAGCTGATCACTTTATTGCCACCCTTGACCTGAAGTATGAAACGACGAAGGAAGTACGTCTGGTATTCGACAGATATGACATAGCGACGTCATTGAAAGAAGCAACGAGAGAGAAGCGACAAGCAGGACAGGATCCGATCTACTATCGCATCACAGATTCAACACTCATCACAAAGGTACCGATGAAGAGGCTTTTGTCGCACCCGAAGACAAAGATGGAGCTCACCATCTACTTAGCAGGCAAGACTCTCGAGCACGCACGACAGAGTACACGGCCTTTCGTTGTAGCATGGGGAAGTCAGTGCAGGGCAACACACAAGGATGTAGAACATCTCCAGAGCAACCAGGAAGAAGCTGACACAAAAATGATTCTTCATGCTGTGGATGCCACATCAGACGGTGCAACGGAGATCAAGATACATTCGCCTGACACTGACGTCTTGGTCCTTGCCCTAAGACGGTATCCAACGTTATGTGTCGATGCGTCATTTATAACAGGAAGAGGGCGCAACCACAGAGAAATCAAGATGGGACCAATTGTCCAAGCCCTCGGACCCACCAGGACGGCTGCTCTTCCTGGTTTCCATGCCTTCAGTGGAGAAGACAACACCGGGTCGTTTGCAGGCAAGGGGAAACTTGGATGTTGGAAGGCATTTCTTGAGGCGGACGAAGAGGTTCTGGCAGCAATGGCGAGGCTTGGTACAACCCACACCCCATCTGACGACACTATGGAGGCGCTCGAGAAGTTTGTTTGTCAGGTTTACCTTGCAAACACACCTCTGACAACGGTAAAAGACCTTCGATGGCATTTATTTCGTAAGAAACAAGCTCAATCAGAAAGGCTACCACCAACCCAAGGAGCGCTACGTCAAGCAGTTTTGCGCACTCACCATCAACTCGACATTGTCTCGACATTGTCTCTAACCCAGAGGTAACATCTCCTGAAGGCTATGGCTGGCAAATGAAAGACAGCAGGTGGATGCCAGTGATGACAGAGCTACCGCCAGCGCCAGCAGCTATCGTTGAATTGGTGAAATGCGGCTGTAAGAAGCAGTGCTCCACTAATAGATGCCAGTGCCGCAAAGCTGGCCTGCCATGCACTGACCTCTGTGCTTGTTCAGACGACGATGAGCCATGCCAGAACATGTCCAGTCAAAACGAAGAATATGATGAAAGTGGGACAGATTCGGATGAGTAAGGTAGGATTAATGATATCAAAAATGTACTTCTTGAATGCAGAGTTATTGGTATAAATTAAATGCTTCGTTTTGGTGACGAACTACTTTCGGCCTATAGTTACCAATATTTAAACTTTTTTATTTCAACAGCTTATCACCACAGGAAACCCAACCTGAGATTCCAGGCATGAAGAACAATCCCATATGGTGAATGTAGACGTAGAATCAGATGTGCGGTTCCCGGAACGGTTTCCAAACTATTTTATATCACTTTGTGCTCAGCATTAAGCTCGTAATAGTATCGCTTAGTCGGATATTAGCCACGTAATGTAAATATTGTAATTGGAACCATGATTCCACCTCTGACACCATCTAATGATTCGTGGTTTATTAGAAATCATACAAATTATACGTGTTGATCCGAGCGCATGTTGTCGAGAGAGAGATTATAGTTCCTATTTACAATACTTACACAGCAAATCTAACAAGTTTTATTATGGTTATATTTTCATTGGACGAGGTAAAAATATCGTATTATATAAGCCTCGTTTCCATACTGCAATGATCACACCCCCCGGATATTCAATAAATGAACTCTTTGTAGAATAAAGAAGCCTTACCTATTAAAATATGGAGAGATTGGCGTCAATTCCTATTTATTTGAAGTTCATTGAAGCACGCAGTTGTCAAGCCTCGTTTTGGTGCTAGATTGATCACGTGACCCCCATTATTCTGTACTGACACATGGAGACCGCCTACTAAGTATATCTGGTAAGTTTGGGCGTGTTTCCTTGATTTGGAGGGAAGTTACAGCCACTTATAGATTTTCAGCCTCGTTTCCATTCTGGATTATGCGGACTATTTTTAGACCCTCCATAAATACCCCCTTAACACTTTACAGAATTGTCAACAACATTTTTTGGGTTGCTAGAGGTCCAATGAACACAACTAAACTATTGGTTTGCTTTCTTCATAAAAATCCCACGGGAAAACATTAGCTCCTGGACTACTTCCAGAATAGTCATTTGTCGTCCTTCAAACTTGTCCACAGCTTGAGAAAGCATTTTTTCCCAACCGTCATCTTCTACTTCTAACAAATACATCTTGCTTTCAAACGGTAGAGCACTGACTGCATAACTGTTTTCTTTTTTATTGACCGTTCTTTACAATGGACCCTTTGCACTTTACGTCATAGCCGCCATGTAGGTGTACAGTTAACAATAGATTCTTCGTTAGCTTCTTTCGTTCTGTACACCAACATGGCCGCCATGCCCTTTGTCATTTGAATCTCTGGGGATTGAGTGCAAACATCTATATAAAAGTCTGCGTACAAGTGAGGAATTCTAGTGCGTTTTTCTCTCCTTTTGGTATACACGGTTTAAACCTCATACATGCAACATCAGCATGGCAAAATATTCTCATGACAAAGCTAACAAACCTTGTTTGTTCTAAAACAATGGAACTGTGTATTAAATTGGATAATGCTTCGCTCCTCGGTCTAATTAGTAAATAATGACCTATTATAATTATAATGACCTATATGTAATGCTATGATCTTCGAGGAAGCAAACTAAAGGCTACTTCGCGTGTTGGTTGGGTTGCTTTCAAAATGCTAATTACACAACTTTTTCTCGTCAAACACTTTGTTTAGAAAATGAGAACGTGAAATTGCCTAGTGGTGTGATGAATAGGTAGACAAGACTAAATGTCTCTGATCCATTTTGAGCATGCGTAAATTTCACTTAAGAATCCCACATGGAAGACGGGGGTATAAGGAATCAAGACAAGTTCTTCGCAGATGAAAAGTATTATCCCAGTACTAACCCTCATCCGATGCGGTCAGGGGGGACCTTAATGTTCCCTCACCAGCTTGCAAGCTCTCCTACGCTTCCCTCATTCATGTTCAGGAGGGAAAATTAAAACTAAACGTCCCTTATGCATGTTAATGAGAGAAGTTCAGTTCCAATCTTCCATCTTGCAGTTATAAATGAGGGAGATTGTTAGTGAAAGTATGCATGCCGACGAGGATGTTCCTCGTAGAACGAAGGAAACACAGGTGACCTAGCCTGTGTACAGCCGTCGGTATCCCCTCAAAACTCGGGAAGGGACGTCTGTGCTACACTGTCGTTAATCGTGTTTCGGCATAATTTTGCATAAATTACATCTCGATTTCCATTGGCCGAGAAACACTAGACGGTACACATTGTAGATTTCAGATTGTTCATTTCCTATTGTTAACGGCAATGCAAGAGACAAAGAGGGAGAACGGGCTGGGAAGCGGGGGAAATAAAATAAATTCCCTTCTTCGATAGCCCATACACAGACCTCCGTAATCCCTGCAAAGGAAGGGATTTGGAGATCTTTCTTTCCTCGAGGAAGTGGAAGATTGGATGAATTCGAGAGTTTGAGAACAACGTGAACTCGAGGTTTGAGAAGTCGCGCTCGGATTTTCCCACGGAGCCAGAACTAAGGTCAACATAACCGCTAAGCTAATCAGCACCCGCTATGAGGCACCAGCCAATCAGCGACTGGTTACAACATTCCTGTAACTATCCACGTGACCTAGAACACGATTAACTCATCCGTAGTACAGACCTCCTTTTCCTTCCTTTGAAGGGATTACGGAGGTCTGTGTACAGGCTACAGGTGTGACCATGATATGCCTATAAGCACAAGCCAAAAAAATGACTGACACACGAAAAATTATTCAGTGTGACATCACTTCCACTGAATAACCCTTTTTAGTTTTAACCAACTATCCCATTCGGCTGCGCCTCATGGGCTATCGACTCGTAGCCCATTCGTACGGTGGCTTGTTAGGGCCATTCAAAAAACGATTATATATTTTTTTAAATCCAGAGGTATTTTTTCAAAAACATATTTTTAGGGATTTTTTTCTTCTTCAAAAAACGAATAAAAAGTTATTAATCCCGACTCCCGAGTGCTGAACTGAACGTAACGACTTTGCCGATAATTACAACGCCGTCATGTCTAAAAAATGGGGATGGCTAGGCGCATCATCTACTTCATTAGCTGGCAGCAGTTTTCCACTGTGGATCCCTTAAATTCTTGTTTGACATGGCGCCGTTGCCAGGAACTGAGGAGGTAATATATTTAGTCGCTAGAACTGGCAATATTTACATCTGATCGATCGGCCGCCATACTAACTACATGTGGTAAGAAGAATGGACGAAGAAATCGGCCTCGGGATTAGGAACTCGAGATTTCGATCTCGGGATTAGGAACTTTGTAACTCGGGTTTTGTAACTCGGGATTAGGAGCTCGGGATTAGGTACTCGGGTTTAGTAACTCGGGATTAGCAACTCGGGATTAATAACTTTTTCTTAGTTTTTTGAAGAAAAAAAATCCCTAAAAATGCCGTTTTTGAAAAAATACCTCGGGATTTCAAAAAAATATAATCGTTTTTTGAATGGCCCTAACAAGCCACCGTACATTCGGGTGCGGGTCTAATTGTTAAGTATTCTAAAGGAAACTGCCTCCAGTGATGGCGGACGTTTAGATACAATATTCGGAGTTCAAAAAATAGGACTTCCTGTCGTCGTATCGAAAAACGATTTCAACTGGTAATAATATATCAACTCTAAGTTATGAATATGCAAAAACATTGTCAAAATTTGATCGTAGTGGCACTTTAAAAGCAATATTACGACCACATATCGCCCAAAACTGGTTGAACAAGATTTGCAACACTGTTACTGCCACCAAATCAATGATTTCTGGCTAGGGCTTATAAGCACTAACGTTTTAAGCATCAATCTGTGGAAATCCAAGGCCTCAGGCTCCCTCGATTCTTTTGATATTTGAGCCCAAGAAGCCCAAGCTTTATAAACGGCAATATTTAATAGCATTTGTATGGGATTTTTAGTCTTCCATTTTAAACGTAAATCTTGATTAAAAATCGACAAAACTTACATGGCGTTTATTTGTTCTTAGGCTGTGTATGTTCGCAATTTCAGCGCTTTCGGGTTAATTTTTACCCGTCGCTATCGACTCATTGCATAAATGGCGTCGAATTGAAATAGGTATCGTCCTGGCAACGTGAACACGAGGCTAAGGTCTCCACACAAAAGCGTTTTCACATGAAGATTCCTAAATGGATGAAATGGGTCTATGGACGACGGAAAACAGGTTACATTAAAAATGCCCACACAAATGCTATTAAATATTGCCATTTACAGCTTGGGCTACCTGTGATTTGATGGAGTTTTGGGGTCAAGCAATGCTCTGGGTAAGGAGGGAACGGCTGTACAGCAAGGAATGGAAACAGGTGTAAATTTCTATTATTCTTTCTCGTAATTTAATTGGTTGATACTCATAAACTCAATAGAAGAGTAATACACTTTCATGAGACAATTTTTGAAGTTTAAATTTATTTTTGATCGAACTATGGTTTGATTTTGGAGAAATTCGTATGTGGGGAATGATTCAAAGATCTTTTATTATCTCCCTTTCCTGTTTTCACAGTAAAATGGTCAACAGCATACAGTTTCCTACAATTTTCGCTTGTAACTTTGACTGTGGACATCTGAGACAGCACTTAAAGGCATATTCTAGCGAAATCTTATGTGCGTATATATGCTGATTTATACTTAAATATCACTCTATCTTCGAAATCTGGCTTAATAAGGTACGAGCTGTAGGGATGTCCTGAGAATGGGGGAGGGGGAAGGCAAAATTACGAATTCTGGTACATTGTCATTCTAGAGGGGCCAAATGATGAATTCTGGGACATTTTCATTGTTGACTTCTGTCAATCTCTCTTCTGGGACTGGGCAGAGGGGGGCAACTGCTCCCCCTCCCATGCCACTGGTCGTGCCTATTCCATTAGTCACCCATGGCCACTCTGATGTCCCCCCCCCCTTCCTACACCACTGACGGGTTGGAATGCATAAGTAAAACAAGCTCATTTGCAGCTCGCAGAAGTATGTGGTCATCACTTTCTCAGATTTATTTCTTAATGTAAATTCCTCTGTTGACTCCTTCAATCTTTTGCATGTTCAACTGTGTAGTCTTGTCTGCACATCCCACAGAAGAGCCTTCTTTCCTTGCTACTTCTCCTTCAACCTAAGGTACATCTTCATCTTCATGCTCAACAAGCTTTAATTTTCTCGTCAGAGTGCTCCTAGAATCCTGGTACATTTCTGTACAACCACCATTATATCTGGTAAATTATCGCAGCGGCTGTCTTTGCATGTGGCTTCATCGGTTTGAAATCTTTATTTTCAAGAATATAAGGCTTTTTACAGGGTCTATCTAATCTCCTCCATACGAAACTCTACTAATATCCAAAATTTTGGAGTTTGGGTTTCCTGTGTCGGGGAAGGGAGATACTCGCTACGATCTCACTCCTCCTCCTCACCACAGGTTACCCAATTCTGAAGAGTCGTGCAGAGGAGGCTAGGGTCTATCCGCCATGTATGAAAGTCCTCAAATTGTGTGAAACTCTATGGCTAAAGTAGGAGTTGTTTGAAGAAAATAAATTTGATATGTCATCATCAAGTTGTCTTCAATTATTTCAAAATATGAATTATCTAAAGAACAAATATATAAGAAAGCATGGTCAAACATAAATAACTGGCTATTAGTGCATTCACATGGCAAAAAAATAGTTCCCCTAATGTTTTAAGTGTAAAATCTGCAGATCTTAGACAAATATGATGAAATATTGAAAGGGTACCATCCACAATCCCCTAACCCATGCCAGTCATCACAAGAGGTTACTTGAATAAATAGTTATACAGTCGGCACATAAAACAACTAATACTAGATATACCTCCTGAACTAAATCAGGTGGCATAAGCTACCATTACCACATTATCTCCACGAATAAACAGTTGGTTAACATGTCGTCGCTTAAACACTAGGTACTTTCCCTTGTCTACCATCATCCGACGACTGCCACCACTGAGAGGCCGTCCTTTGACCTCTTCTTCTGTACTCTCGGTTCCTACATCTTTTACGACAACATCACGCAGACCAACCGTACAGAGTTTGTCTTCGCTCAGTTTCGCCAACGTCGCTTCCTTCCCCTTGTACTGCCTCATCTTGGGCTTTTCTCCTCTTTGGACTTGTAAGGCAAGTGACCCTGAGTGACCATGATGCCCACTTAGCAATGTCCTTTGTCGTTTGATTTTCCATTCCTCGCTGTCTTGAAAAGAATCTTTCCGCTTTCTAGTTTTTCCTAAAACAGCTCCTTTTTGTACAACGGGGACCACTTCTGCCATTCCAGTCTTAGATAACTGTTCAACAGACGAAGATTTCCCCAAACTACTAGGGCCCGTTTTTGCTCTGGTGTTACCGTTTTTCCTTCCAATAAGTGTCCTTCTGGCAAGTTTTTTACTTTTCAGGGCAAGAGTTCGATTCCGAGAAATGTGAAGCGTTGTGTGACGTTCAGCTATGTTACTGTCTGTAAGGAGATCCTTGGAAGTGTGACCACCATCCTTTGTGTGACCTTCAACATTTTCTTTAAGCCTTTCTGTTACGTGTCCCCCCCTGTGCCTTTCAATCGATGACGTACGTGATCGAGATCCATCACTAGGTATCATACCCGCTCTTTGTTTACTTAGATATCCCGTTCTTTCTGAGCAACTGCTACGATCAGTTGTCAAAGTTTCTTGAATATCCTCTGGGAAAGGTTCGACATTCCGTTCGATATTATCTTCATTACGACAGCGCCGCTCTACCTTCCCTTTACCCTGCTCCACCTTCCCTTGACCCTCTCGCACGTCAGGTGTACTCACCGACGTATTTCCCTCTTTTCTCGACAAAGATGCTCTCTCCATCAAGCTTTGTCTTGAACTAGAAGTCTCCTTCCTTTCCCTATCCTTGATCAATTCCATTTTGGTTTTACTATGGGCACGCCGTTCTGGTGTTTCGACAACTTTTCGGTGCGTCGAAGTCTCGTTTCTTTTCCTTCCATCGTCATGAATTGCTACGCTGTTAGATGCATCAGTGCGTCCACCTTGTGTAGCGCTTGGATCAGATCTCATCTTCTCCTTACCTGTGGTTCCAGACGATCGTTTCTCCATTGGGTGTTTTACGTTTGTTTTTGAAGACTCCCTCAGGCACGTTTTCCCCTTCATACCTTTCCTTTTGAGTAAGGATGATATTTCACTCTCGTGGCTGCAAGGCCCATCGTCCTTCTGTTTTCTTAAATAATCATCTTCCCTCGTTAATGCCTTGGACTCCCTTTCTTGTTGTCGAGCTGTGGACCTTCGATGCGTATTTCCAGTCTCAGATCTCTTTGTCGGAGGTGGCAGTCGTGTTTTCTCACGTTTACCCGATGCTCTCTTCGCATCTTCATAGCTCCTTTTTGGAGTTGAAAGCAGTCCTTGCGTGCGACTCGAAGCCGTCTTTTGAACTTCAGGGTTCCTCGTTGGAGTCGACAGCTGTTTCCCTTCACGACTACTAGTTGCTGGCTTCAAGCAAACTTCCCAACTCCTTATCGGTGTTGGCAACAGTCCCTCCTTGCGATTAACTGTTGTTTTGGGAGAAGGTTCCACATTCTTAGAACCCACGTTGTCGTATTCCCTAGTTGAAGTACTTAAGCACCGTTCCGATGGAATCTTTCCACTTGTTCTTCCTGCCTTTTTCTCGATCCTAACCACATCTTCCTTGCCTTTATTAGCCTTTGTCGCATGCGGCGTTTCAATGCTTTGTCGTCCTTCTTGCCTTGTGAGCTTTTTTCCTATCTTTACGGAGGATTTCAAGTCGCTATCTTCCATGTGTTTGCTTGAACGTTTTGATTCAATTACCTGCTTCTTTTCCTTGGTGGATTCACCTCGCTTATCATCCTTAGCAACCGCTTTAGAACCCACGCAGTGTAGAACCTCAGTTGATCGTCCACAAACTGTCTTCGAAACCTGTTTTTCAGGTTTCAACTCCATTTTTACATGAACGTCAGATGCAGTGCCCTTGTCCTTACCTAAAGATTTCGCAAGCATACTTCTGTCCTTAGTCCTTTTCTTTTCTAAATCTTCTAATTTTTCGGAATAAGCTTTTTTTACTTCGTCACGAGATGCGTTTAATTCTTTTTCTTTTTCGTTTCCTTTCCTGGACGATTTAATCCCAGGTTTATCAACTTGACTCGTAATCTTGAATTCCTGTTTGCTATGTGGTTCCGTCGTGGATAACCTCCCCTCCGCTTCTCTTCGGCTTCTCGGCTTTTTAACATCCTGATAACTACTTGAAGACGAATGCGGAATTCTCATAGTTCGCTCCCTTTCCTTATCTGATTCCCTTCTAACATTCCTGGACTCATTCCGTAGTCTTTTTTCTTCTCTTGATGACCTTCTAACATCTTTCTTTTTTTCTTCCCCACTAAACTCCCTCTGCCTCCTTCTTGAGTCCCGAGGATGTCCCTCCTCATTAATCAGCTCCTTCGATGCTCTTCGTCTTCTTGACAGATCCGCATGTTTATCAGAAGTGTCCTTTCTTTCTTTCTGTTCGACTCTACGGCCAAAGTCTAAGCGTTCCCATACCGACGACCGTTCTCTTTTCTTGTCACCATGTGCTCCACTTTTAACACCAATCCTTTCACTGTTTTTATCGTTTGGCTTCTTTTCCTTTACTGTAGGCTCTTCTTTTTGCGTTGACCTAGAGGTTATCTTCTCAGCAGCCACCTGTGTTTCTTCATCACTGGATGTAATCTCACCCTCTTCTTTCTCACTTTCGTGATTGACACCTCTACCTGTTATGACAATCATCATCACCATCAGTAAAAATATCGTACCTATAGACCGATTCAGCTTGGCTCGTTGTTGCCTCAGTTCGGATCATGTGACAGCTCTTAGTGCTTTGTTTTTTAATTCTAGTAATTTATGCATTTCGTCTTGAAATACAGAAAAACAATAACTTACTTGACTAAGGGATAAAGTCATGCAGGTGATGTGAAATGGGGCAATAGAGGTAAACTAACTCGGTCTATTGTATACCTTTCACTCATCAATTACCTTTTTACAACTACCGCCAGTTTTCTCGAAATCTGATTGGCTAACTTTCATCATCAATAAGTGGATAGACACATAGCTGACGTCATTCGTCTCGCAGTGCGCGCCTTTAGAGCCTAGACTCCTAGAGGTTTGTGAATGTGTTCAGATTGTGTAAACTTCTGATCAAAAAAGCAAGAAGATAAAGCATTTCAAGACAATTCTTCACAGGGAAAAGTTAATCGGTGAGTCAAACTTCCTCGTATGATACCATTTGTCAAAATATGAGCTCTCTCTCGAGTCGACGAAATATATTTTCGTCGAATTTGAGGTTCAGTTTACCACTAGTGCGACATCTTTTAGAACTCAGAAGTCTTGAATTAAAGGAAAAATCTTCTAGTTCGTGTTTAAAATGTCTTGTTCGGGATATTTACATAACATTCTTAAAGGAACAGTGCCACGGTAATGCGCACGCGTAACACGTGATTGTTGATAATGTCAAAGACAATGGAAAATCACGCTATTATGTCACGTCGCGTCAAAACTCAACTGACCTGGAACGACCTTTGGAATTTTCGCTAGCACGAAATCTAGAGTTTATAGTTTTGTGATTTGCATCTGAGTTGAGAAGTTCAGGATTTCGAATCGTATAAACTCCCCACTGGATTTCTTTCGCGTATCAAATCTCTCCCCATCTTTTGATTTCTGGACAACCCAACCAAAATTCAAACATTCGCGCATGGGCACTGAGCATGGCACTGTTCCTTTAAGTAGAAACAAACAGTTTAGGACGAAAATGATCGTCAATAATAGGAGACATAAAATAACGGCTAACTTCGATTTGTTAATTAGAATACAAACAAGGGGTTGGGATGATAATCATGGAGTTGTGATTTCATAAAGCTGACTTGAAGTCATTAATTCATTACTGTGCAACAACTGTAACAGAGGCCACTTAGATAACGAGAACCAATCACAGGGACACTAAGATAACGAGAACCAATCACAGGGCCACTAAGATAACGAGAACCAATCACAGGGCCACTAAGATAACGAGAACCAATCACAGGGCCACTAAGATAACGAGAACCAATCACAGGGCCACTAAGATAACGAGAACCAATCACAGGGCCACTAAGATAACGAGAACCAATCACAGGGCCACTTAGATAACGAGAACCAATCACAGGGCCACTAAGATAACGAGAACCAATCACATTGCACTTAGATAACGAGAGCCAATCACATTGCTGAACCAAAACAAAGCGTTCCAACTTACGGATTTTGAGCCAATCATTACAAGACAATAGCATTTCAACTTGCTGGAGCTTTGATTCAAATTCGGTGGACTAGTTTTGAAGTCGGAGTGTTTTCATTGACGAAAATCGCGTGCTTATGTTAGGCTTTTAAAACAGAATGCTTTGTTTTTGTTCTGCAATGTGATTTGTTGTCGTTATTTAAGTGGCCCCGGTTACAGTAAAAAAAGTGACTAGTTTGAATTTGTTTTAAGTGCAGTTTCAACTAAGCAATAAGTGTTCCAAAAATTATAGCAATTTACGCTACCTGAGAACTTTTATCGACTTTCATCTACAAACCTTTTAGTTTCAGACATGGACTATTTTTCTACGGAAGTACAATATCGTATTCGATACAATTCCATGACTCATACCCAAAACAATTTGAAATCTATCACGTGATTATACAATACACGTACATGAGACGTGCCTCACAACAATAACACTTCTTCGTATTCAACATCAGATTTAAGTATGAAAAACAGGAAACTACAGGAGTATTGAAAACAGTTTGGGATTCCGTTGTGTGCGTCCCCTTGGCAAAGAAACCAACAATACAAGTTGTTAGCCATAAACGCTAAGAACTCAGTCAATATTGTTTAAAGGCCTTTATACACACAGCAAGAAGCTGTACTGGCGCTACTAACCCACTATTATCCTCGTAACCTGAAGATGTCGAAGCCAAAACCTCAACAACAGCAAACAGCAGCAAACTACGTCCAGCAGCAAACTACGTCCAACAGCAAGCACGACAAGATTTCTCCATCGTCACGCAGTATTGAGGAATGTGACAGGAAGGACAAAGAGAAACGAATTGCACAGCAAAAATACCAGCAAGCCTACTTGAAAGTCTACGGATCATTCCCCCATATACCACCCGTGGAAATTTAATACAAAACTCCGTCCGAAAACCGAATAGAAATTAGTGATTTGAGATGGTTTAACGAGATCCGAGTTGAACTGAATCTACTGTCGTGTGCACAGTTAGTATAGTTTCTGTGGTAAAATATCAGAGGGTGGAAACTGTGGTTAATGATCAGAGAACATGGAAAGATTTGAGATGACGCATGCCTGCATTATTGGGTTTAGTTTGACGATCAAACCAGCTGCTACAGTTAGGCAAGTAAAATGGTAGGCTTCCTCTTGGCTACCATAATCTGAGCCGTTTACATTATCTTCTGAACCCTGCGGAAAGACGAAGGGCGCTTTCCATTTTTCCGCCCGATTTGGACCAGGACGACTGGTTGTTGTTGTTGTACAAAAGGAAAGGTCCGCTCTTTTATAAACGTAAAACTCTGCGTTTTTTAAGTTGTGTTTTACAGACAACAGCCACAAATCGTTTATGACTGCATGCATTTTCACGTGCAGTTATTGTAAATTAAAAATTGTTTAATGCATGCCGTCGTGGTTTCTTAGGTCCCTAATCTGTATATATACATTGTGGGATAGAACTAGCAGAACTGGCTATAGTTCTCCTCCATGAGTAGGGGCAGTAGGTCCCGAACCAGTTCTTAGAACTGATACGTTCCATTTGAGAACTGGCCGACCAGACGAGTCGTTCGTATAAACGAAAAGCGGTTTAAATTACACAGAAATCGTTAAGGGCGCGTTTTGTTGACCATATTCCGGAAAAAGTCTCTGGAAATCACTGGTTCAGGCACATTTTGCACTGTAAGCTACAAACACTTGCTGATATATGATACCCAGGATACGTTTAGTATACGTTTAGTATACCAGTAGCGAAAAAGTTCTGTGTATTCTTATTCCGGGATACGGTCAATCGAACGCACTAAATAATAGTCTTTCTTTGAGTATATTGTGTCCGGGTATTCACTCGTACCACAGTCAGCCAAGTAAATGTGCTTTACGCCTAATTCGCTGTTTAAGTAATTTCTCAACCTTGTTCCACTGTCAATTCCCACGTTTGCAGTTGTCATTAAGCGCTTGACAAGTTTTCTCTTGACAAGTTTTATTTGCCCCTGTAGTCGACGAAAAATGACAAGTTTTTCCTTGACAAGTCTCCTTGTTCAAAAACTGGCGTGCCAGTTATTGAACAAGGCAACTTGTCAAGGAAAACTTGCTCGTGTGGACTACGCATTAGGCGCGTCAGAACCGGAAAGCCGTTCACTTGTTTTGGTTTCCACTTGACGGTAATCGCTCATCGTCTTAGCTCACTGTCAACATTATCCTCAGGATTGACAACTTCACTCAGATATGAGGTCAAGGTTCATGAGCACGTACTCTGTAGCGATGTTCACCTGCAGGACTCGAAATGAACGCTCGCAAACTCGCAAAGTTCTAGCAGATGTCTCGATTCGCTAGTGAACAAAAATTCCACTAACAACTTTCTGCGAGTCGATCTAAGGTAGAACTTTGGAGTCTGAAAACCTCGAACCAATCCTGGCATATTTACAAGAGTCGATGAGCCTAATTCATACCAGTTGCATGATCTCAAGTATGAAGCATCTAGTGTAGTGTACATTATGTAAAATACATGTATTAATGTACTTCTAATGAATTAAAGTGATACTGTGAATGTATAGCATATGAGTACGTGCCATTTCATTTTGCCTGTGAGTACCCTCTGGATTTTTGCTAGTGGAAAAATTCCTACTATCAAACATTTGCCGGTGGATTTAGAAGTTAATTAAGTTCGAGCCCTGGTTCACTAACACATCATCCATTGTCATTAATGTGCCAACCATAGACCCATTGGTTCCAATTCCGGACACAAACCGGCCTTCTGAAATCATGGTTGGAACATTAGCATAACACTTGTAATGTTTATAAACACGAAACATCGGTCTCTCCATCCATAAATGGTTTCATTCGATTTGCATGAGCTGTAGACTAAACCGCGTCGTGTGATTTCATTGTTGTCGTCTCGTCTTCACGAACGGCAAAATGATATCTACTTGTTTTTTATAGCATTTTCTTATTGAGAAAATATCACGTTAAAGGCCTTAAATAAGAGAAACAAAAAAAAGGATCCTATTAACCCTTTCGTAAACGGTAAAAGGACTGGATCCAAGTGTGTAAGTTTAATCGAATTAATAAAATTTATAACTAATCTTATCTTATTTTTAAATGAACCCCACCACAAGAAAGATTACATCGAAATTAGTAAGTTTAACGAGTTTGAAGATGTTTGAGTAAATAAGAACTGAATAGCAAGCATTTAGAAATAGTTCAGTATGGTTTGGGGGGACGCCATCCCCCTGAATTTTCAAACACTTCCTAGTCAGTTCTTATTTACTCAAATATCTTCAAACTCGGTAAGCATAATAATGTCCATGTGGTGGGGTCCATTTTATTAAATAAAATACAATTACTTTTGAATTCGTTTAAATTTGCACACTCGGTCCCAGTCCTTTTGTAGTTTTACGATATCGGTTAAACTTGCACATTCGATTGACTGTATTGCGCAATAACAATACACAGAATGATTTGATCACTACACATCGCTTATATCGGGATTTTTAGCCACTGCAATACTAAATGTATCCTGAATATTACATCTCAGTAAGCGTTCATTGCTTACATGCAGTGCAAAATGTACCTGAACAAGTGATGTGCAGACTATTCCACACATTATTATTCTGGATTACGGTCAATCCGGCGAACGCGCCCTAAGTATAGTGCCCGGGGTAAGGACTCCCTATATTGAACGGTGCGCCCTAAGTATAGTGCCCGGGGTCCCTATATTGAACGGTGCTCGGCGCTCCTTTTAGGGGTAAACATTCTTGTACCCCTTTAGGGGGTCCTGTTCGTAGCAGTCGTATCTGTTAGGGGTTCAGAATTGAATGTTAAGTTATTTTACAACGTACACGTAAGGAATCACTTTATAAATATTAATTTATGCGTACCTTTTAGGGATCAAACTCATTTTCAAACTGACCGCCAGGCATCCCTATCATTTTGGTAACGGAGTCCCCCCCCTCCGTATGGGGTTTACACAAACGTCTGTCTTTAATTAAAAAACTTAGATCACAAGTAAATAAATGTTCTTCTCCTTACTTTGCTGAGAATCTTCCTTTTTAAAGTAACGAAATCAAACGTGAGATATGAATGTTTTTGCACTGATCAAAATATTTTCATATTTTCTCGAAAAAACTGCTCTTGTGTATGTCTTGTATCCGAGAGTTTCCGGCGGCACCTAAAGCAATACGATTTCTTTCTCATCTCATTTTAACATAGAGGCGTCCTTTGGGATTTTGAGATTTGAAAAAGCATTGAGTAAAGAAGAATACTGAAGATATTAGATACTAATCTGGCCGGATGTACTGTTTCAAAAACGAGCTGCAGTGTTTTATCAGATTTACAAACGCGATGGCGTACCGACTGTTTTCAGATCTGATAAAACACGTGCTGCGACATGTATAGAGTCATGTAATTCAGTTATTTTGGCGATACGACCTATTTCAGCCGAGAAAATCGAAGCAAAAGTTTATGTAAATGAGACCGTATCTATATCACATTTATAAACCCTCATTAAACATTAATTTATTTTGTTTTTCCTCGTGAATTATTAATGAGGTTTTAAAGTAATAGATACAGAATGAGTGGCCGTGCTTTCATAAATAAAGTACGGACACGAATTCTGTATCTGACTTATCAAACTTCTAGATATAGAGAGTAGTCTTTTGGCGATACGACTTATTTTAGCCGAGAAAATCGAAGTTGAAGTTTATGTAAATGAATTTCCTTTGTTTTTGCTTCATGAATTATTAACGAGTTTGATAATATCTTTTTAAAAGTATTGAACTGTAAAACTAGAACTAGAGGCTGAAGTGTAAATATGCTGATATCAATCAGCCATTAGTCGCTCACCGGTCTGAGCAAAAGTCAATTTCCGTACCAGACTTAAAACACAGAAAGTTTAACCTTAACTCGTAAAATAACTTTCACAATCGCATACTTTGTAGAGGAAACTGTTATATACGGCTTCCTTAGTTGTTAAAACTATATTACTTCGAAATCAGCTATTGTTTTTGGGGCCGATAACACGCGCGAATTTGAAATTCATTTGGGCACGGTTATTCCTTCATCTGACAAGAATCGCGGCCGCCTTGGTGTTTACGGTGAATCATGCCACTGAAGCACACGAAAAGGTTTATGTTTACAGTTGCAAGTAAGCAACAGATTTGAGTTTCACAAATATCACTAATTGAGGTCTTATCACCAATTCTGCATGAGCAATTTATTTATTTCTTGTTTTAAAATAATGAATATAAGAAGCAAAACTATTTATGTATTACGGAGTATTATTACAAGGTAGTCAGTGGTATATCAGCAAAATCGTAATAATGGTATTCCACTTCCAACAGTGGGGATATCATCGTTAATAACACATGTCGGATATCACTTCACAGACCAGAACTTATGTTGTCTGATTTGCTCTTTTTATCTCCTGTTTCTAAAATATGAAAAAACATTGCTTTTACGAAATGACAACACCGTCTTGAGCAATTTTGACTTGGTTTGACCGGGGTTTGACAGGCTTTTAAAGAAATTTCGGTGATTTTGCTTATCTTCAAATATAAATAAAAATACTCGCCGGACGGTTTTCACGTTATAAAAAGTAAATTACATGGCTGCTTGGAGATAAGTTGATAAGTTAAAGAAAGTTAAAGTTACAATCGAAGATAAATCCGTATCTCCGAGTAGCCTGTGGAAATAGCCGTCTCTATTCGAGGGCCAAAAGAAAGCGATTTTTTTCATGAAGCATGAAGATTCGATATGGCAAGAACCACTGTCTCGTATAAAAAGTACAAATGCATTTGACAAGATTTCGTGGCAATTTTCGAATTAGATCGATGACAAACGTGAAATGTGTCAGTCCTTACATATACTACCCGTTTCTCTGCCTCTTTTCTGTTCACATTTATGAACCTTGCGGTTTTCTTGAAAACGGATGTATCACTGATGTATGGCATCACCCTTGCCACCTTTTGAACTACAGGCGGCAGCCTTGAGAAAATCACAGAGGAAGATGTAAACAGCTTAAATGAGCAGCAAGTAAATGAACATTCCGGGCAGAAGAAGCAAAATAAGATCTAAACTCCGACTGTAATAATTTTCTCGACTGTAATAAAGAGGAGCAAGGTTTCATAAGTACACGAAGAAGTTCGTAATGACAGTAAGAAAAACGAGTAGAGAAGAGTTCTTAGAGCAGTTTAATTGTCGCTCACTCATAAAATATTTTGACTCTCGAGGATAAACTTCATATCTTCACACCACTGTGTAATAGCCTCTAGCGTTCTCATCACGTGCCTAAACCCTACCCTACGTAACGATATGAATAAAATGGTTTTATAATCTCTAACCTTGGTTCTCATCAGTTTGGAGGTTCTCAACACATTCTGTCTCAGCAGGGTTAACAGTAGCTGCCACAACTGATGTCATCTTCTCCTCGTGTTTCGGCTCCAAGTCCTCGCCATCACTCGATGTTAATTCTCCCTCTTCTAAACTTTCTTCACCTGTGTTTGTTTCCAAACACGACGTCAGCTCTTTCACTGTATTACCAGCGCTATTAGATTTTATTTCATCGTGAAATGCTGCATGCTCCCGTTTATTTGTTTCAAATACTTCATCTTTATCCAAATCAACATATATATTTGATTCCTTACCCAATAGCACTTCTTGTTCTGATTCTTTTTCTTCGTTTATGATTTCTGGAAGTTTTTCGCTCGTCCCAGTAGAACCTTCACTGCTTTTTAATTCTTTTTCTTTCTTTTCTTTAGCGCCTATTTGTGATTTATTATTCAGCGATTCCTGATTACTTGTTAGAGTTTCTTCAATGGAACCAAAACTGAAAGGTAAATTCGCATGAAGTTGTTGATCAAGCTCAATTGGTGAACATTCCTCTGCAGCACGTTGCACGTCCGCATCCAAGCCTGTTTTCAAAATATTGTATTCTTTATCGTCACCTCGAGCAATAGATTCCTTTTGCTCGACAATAATTTCTTGTTGTTTCCATTGTGAAATTCTTATCAACTCTTCACTTTCTTGTGGATCACATTGTTCAGATACATGTGCGCTTTCCGCTAGCTTGTCTTCATCTTGCTCTTCACTCTTCATATCTTCACTTTTATGAAACTGGTTCTCACTTTTATGAAACTGGTTCTCACTCTTATGAAACTGGTTTTCACTTTTATGAAACTGGTTCTCACTTTTATGAAACTGGTTCTCTGCATTCACACAAAGTTCGTCAGAAGATTCTTGCAGCTGACTAAATCCTTTATCATAACTTTCACTTTCTTGCAGTGCTTCCTCTTGTCGTTCCCTTCCCATAACAAGCTGTTTTCCTCTAATAGGAAATTCTTTGGACGAAGAAACATCCTCTTCAACATTCATCACCTCTTCTTGTCTTGGTGGACTTTCAAACACTTTCAAATTCACCTCCTGGTCAACACTAGGCTCTATGCAAGGAATCAGCAAGGCACTCCCTTCTTCAACTGAGGCATCTTTCACCAACTCGGCCACATTTTGACCAGATTCTTCACATTCTCCAACCATTTTGTCTCGTGGTTCATCGTGCTTCTGTTCATCTTTAGCAGCATCTTCTTCTGAAACTATACCTAACAGATCACATACTCCTTCACATGTAGATACTGGCTGCTTCTCAAGACTCGTGTCGTGTGAATGAGGAAAATGTACCTGCTGCAGATCACTCAAAATCTTCAATGAATTACCGAGAACATTTCCCTCTGGAGAAGCTGAGAAAGATAATGTCTGTGAATCAAGATTTCCACAAAATATTGCTACACTTTCACTAGAAAACTCGCGGGCTTCAGCAATTAACTCCTCAGTTCCATCCTCAGTTTCACTTTCTTCATTGTTCAAATCATCACTTTGTGATAAAATAACATTTGCTTCAAGTTGTTGATTATTTTCATTTTTGAATTCTGTTTCATCAACTTCCATAATTTCAGATTCAGTAGTGTTTCTATCATCGTAAACATTTGCTTGATAATCACTAAATAACATTTCTCTCATAGCCTCTCCTTCTGAAAGGCATTTGTTTTCTTCATCGCTTGAACGAGTCAACAGAGTTTCAAATAATTCCGTATTTTCTTCACCTACACACTCTACGGTGTCTATTCTATCAGTTTCTACAACATTTGCTCCCTTTTCTAGAGTTTCTTTAAATATATCATCCGCAGAACCAACTGCTTGATGGAACCCAAGAGCGATGCTTTCCACAGTGGTACTCTCCACTGCAGTTCCAGTGCAAGTGTTACCAGCACTTACAGATTCTGCAATGACCAAGGGAACGTGAATCTCGAGATCTTGTGGAAATTCAAACGGTTCTCCATCCCCATAAACACTGCTCTTTGGTTGAAATATTCCCACTACTGTGAATTCCATTTCTGATGGAGTATCACTAAACTGCAATGGCACCTTGACTGTCAAATCTTGAGAAAATAAATAGCTAGGCCTTTCAGTAACGCATTCTAAGGATTCAGAAACACCAGAAGCCTCTGTATATTCCGCTTTTTCAACCTCAGTAACATCTTCTTCCATTACTCCTTGTAAACCAGTCAGTAAATTGTGAGAAGTGACTTCCAGAGCTGGGTCATCTACTGGTTGCCCTTCCTCTACACTAGTCAAAGGTACTTTTATTTGAATATCTGAGTGAGCTGTCCTAGGTGGTATTAGCCTCTCATCTACTTTACTGGAAAGTTTTCCAGGAACATTGAGTGTTAATCTGTTATCAGTGTTTAAAAAACTCAGGTCCGAAGACCTCACTGGCAAAACATCTTCTGATGTACTAGTCAATAAGTGTGGATCCACTGCTACTGTTGAAGAATCACTTGTATCTAAAGAAGTCCTTTGGTTTATTCCCAATGCACTGTCACAGTTTATCAACTTATCATCAAATTTACTTTCATTGCTTGGATTATCTTCATTCTCTGCACTTTTCGAATCTGCCAGAGCACCTTGTTTCAATTCACTAGTGGGTAAGCCTAGAGCAGTTCCTTTCTTGTGCTTCTTTTTCTTCTTTTTTTTTCTTTTTGCTGTACAGGGTTCTTCTTTCAAAAATTCTTTTTCAAGTCTCTCTTCTAGTGTGTATACTTCATCTACATCCATAAGGGCCTAAGGAAATAAGCACCCAGAGATTACTTCTTAGTGGACTGGTAAGTGTTAATGTTAGATAACACTTCCAATGATCTCTTTTTCCATTAAGCCTCCATGCCCTCCTTTATACAAAGGATTCGAAGAAACACTTAATTAAAGTGGCACTGTCAACCCCGAAATTATAAACTTTCTCATGATGAAAGACAAAAATCACTACTCAGATTAGCAGAGTATGCTTTCCAGGTATACTGGAGAATATTTGAGGCAATTTTGATGAAGGATGACAAATATTCGAGTAGATGAAATTTACAGCAACGTTCACTGTAAACCAAAATCAAGTTTATAGAACAAGCTTTTGTAATCCACTTTGATCTTTGCCATCCTCTATAGAAACAGGTTGAAAAGCATATCAGGACATTCACGAGGCATTTCTCTTTTATCTCTATCTCAGCTAGGTTTATTTGTAAGCTACCCAGGTTTTGTCATATTATGCTCCTCCTTCATGAACTTCCTATTAGGTTTCGCACAGAATATAAGATTTTACTTAGTTATTACGTTCAAGGCTATTTATGGCATTACTCCTGATTACATCTGCGATATTATTAGTATTAAGAAGCCTTCAAGGTATAACTTATGTAACAATGGTAAGATATTATTAGAACTGCCCCATGGCAAATTATAAGCCACACTGGGTGACAGGGCATTTGCATCTGCAGCCCCTAGACTGTGGAACTCACTTCCTCATGACATAAGTAGTTTGAAATCATTATCAACTTTTAAACTTTTCTTTTTAGATGTGCTTTTAAATTGTAAATAGGATTTTTATCGTTCTCTATATTTTATCTATTTTTTCATTTTATATCACTTTGGAACTTGTAATGTGCCCTTGGTCATTTTTTATGTTAATTGTGCAATATAAATTTTAAATAATATTATTATTAATATTTTGTAATTTTGGTTTAAAGGAACTTGAAGATTGACGTTGCTGCTTAATAAGTACCCCTTCTTTAAAAAATATATAAAGAAAATGAGATACAGCTGCTACAGATATAGAAAAGATACCATACAAGTACATTTGAATCCAAAATATGTACCAATTAAGCTTAGTAGAGTAAGTTTTGATTTTATTCATGCCTTAATGCATGCATTTTCTGTAATCCTTTCTTAGTTGACAATGTTTGACATTTAAAAAGCTGATATCCTTGAGTCATAGCTAAAACCTAATCTAATCTCTGACATATTTAAAGAGCCACTCACAACCATGATCCTTTGCATGCCTAGTATGGCATTTTCTCCTTCACAGAAAATATAGATTCAAGCATTTTGAATAGCTAGCAGTCCCACAGAACATTAGTGGCATCATGAGCAGGCCCACAGAACAATGGCAAATCGCAGATAAACACAATAACAGGGGCACTCTAGAGATCATGGTTGAGAGTGCCTCTTTAACAAAGCTTATTTCTCAAGTCTGTGATGCATGGGAAAACAAATTTAACTTACCAAGTTCATGTGTTTATCAAATGCAATGACATAACCCGACAGCACACTACGCAGACCTTTGTATCTTCTAGTCCATACTCGCACCTTGTATCTCTCTTCCAAGCATTTGTACAGAATACTGAAAGGGCCTACTGCACAGGCTGTAAACAACACAACAGGCAATACAAGTTGCATGATTACATCACATACAATGACTACAAGAATCCTTTGCATGCCTTTTTAGTTTGTTTTCGTAATCTAGACAATAATTAGCTTATATATTGTCTTTGTTTTCTTAGAGGAGTTGGAAAATTTGAATAAGAAAAATAATTCAAAAAGCATTCTGTTAGTTGTAGTTCAATGGTGCATCTATTACCAACACAAAGTGGGATGACCATAATATGTATCAGAAGCAGTTTTGAGTAACTAATATCAGTCTCCAAAGTGTACTCCCAAGAAATTTGCACTGGATTGTGCCACTGGGCCATTGAAACCCTTACCCTGTACCAGACCAAGAGTTGCTATCTTTTGTAGCCTGGGAAACCAGCCGACTCTTATCGCTCCCCACTCGCGAAAGAGACAGGAGCGAGGCAGAAAATTCCATACTGATGACGTAGCAGATAGCTGTTTCACAATGCATAAATTAGTTGCAATTCTCAAAAGCCGAATGCGAACAACAGAGTTCTTTTCAAGGAATATAACTACCGAGGCTGCTCATTTGCTTGGCAGTGGATCACCGTCATGAACCATGAAATTCAAGCCTACATATTTAGCGTGTGTTGGTAGCTCGTTTGCTATGTTCTTTCAGCGGCTCGGCCCAGTCAAGAGAATTTGTCCTACGACTGTCAAAACATAATACAAGTTGTTTATAATTTCAAAACCTACACACAGCACAGCAGGCCACTTTTCAAGCCAGCTCTTTTGCCAGGTCAGTAGCTGAAGAGGTTAGCTACAGAATGCAGTGGTTACTTTCAGGTATACTACCAAGGCTGCCCGTTTGCTTGGGTGAACAGCCATCACTTCATAGCACACTTACATGTAATTATGTTTATTCATAGCCCAGATTCACAGTCTGAACGATTTATCCGGCAACAACAACTCATCCGGTGTTCTGTGATAGCTCAGTGTGTGTAGGTTTACTGATATGAAATTAAAAACAACTATGACAGTACCTTTTTGATCACTTACTTGTCAAATGTTTTGACAGTACAACATTTCGCTTTACTAGCCGCTGAAAGAACTCAGTATGCAAAGGAGCCAACAACAGCACCGGCACACGCTAAATAGGCTTGAATTTCGTGGTTGTTCGTGACGGTGATCCACTGCCAAGCAAACGAGCAGCCTCGGTAGTTATATTCCTTGAAAAGAACTCTGTTGTTCGCATTTGGCTTCTGAGAAAAAATTGCAACTAATTTATGCATCGTGAAACGACTATCTGCTACGTCATCAGTATGGAATTTTCTGCCTCGCTCCCCAGACGTCTCTTTCGCGAGTGGCTAGTTTCCCAGGCTATATCTTTTGTGACACTATTCCAGACTAAATATGATAAAAGGATACCAGATTCCAGATTAAATATGGTAATATTATATCTCCCTTCCTGGTTATGAAAAATTGATACCCTGTTCCAGACTAAAACTGAGAGATTCACATACACCTACAATGTACATTTTTCCAGGCTAAAATGCTTGATAACCATACCCTGTCCAATGGTACATGTAGTCTAGGGGAGTAGCTTACAGTATAGGGGAGTACCCCCTCCCCTCTGGTTACTATTATCAGTCTTTGGTATTAAAGGTCATATTTCCCCCCAAATATACCGGTATACATTTTCAAGTATTTGCTATTTAGTTTCTCTCATAAATGTAACTACCAATTTGGTTTATTCATGGCCTGTGAATAAAAGAATATTAATTCACCAACTTCACTGACAGTACACTTCTGTCAATCAACTTGACTGGATTATTTATATACCATATATGTGGCTTTTTACCCAGTCATAGCAGTTCTTATATTACAAAGCAAATCAGCAGCTGCTTTGATTGGTTGATTGTTTTAGCTACTGCTTTTTAGATTTATTTGCAATAAAATAAATATTTTAATAAATATTTTCATGAAAAAGGATAAAAAAATATTTATGTAAGCTTTCTCAAGGTTTTCTTAATGGTTTGGAGAGCCTGTTTATCAAGTTTTAGAAAAGTTAATTTATGGCCCAGTAGGTAGAGTACAAAAAAAAAGACAAGGTAGGCCAAATGGACTGAATTTTAATAGGAAAAGAAAACAACCAAAGGAGCTGATCAAAGTCAGTACCTGGCCAAACAACAGATCAAATTGGAATTTAATGTGCTGTTTTTTGTGGAGGAAAGCCAGAAAATGCAGAGAAAAACATGAGATACCAACAAACTCAACTCACATGTTACCAGGGCCCAAACCCCGGTCACAGTAGTGAGACTTAACACTTGCACCATCCTTAGATCCTAGAGAAATTCAGCACTTTTCTCTTGCTCAAACTATCCCTTTGAGCTATTGGTACACAAGAAACAAATACTATTGTCTTCAAATGATTTGTTAGAAGCTAGCATCTCAAAAGAATTTTAAAACATAATATGATTTCTAGTGTGATAAGAGCCATGTTTAGGTGATTGGATGATGCTAAAAATCCTCCCTTTGCTAAACTGCAGAATGCCCCAACAACACTAGCTATATTGCATACATGGAGAGAGCTA
The DNA here is from genome assembly GCA_030867875.1 of Actinernus sp. WN-2022. NCBI lineage: Eukaryota > Metazoa > Cnidaria > Anthozoa > Actiniaria > Actinernidae > Actinernus > Actinernus sp. WN-2022. The sequence continues at coordinate 64,081,491 of JAOWCC010001634.1, forward strand.
TAGCATGGGGGATGGGTGGTCTTGCTCTCACTGCATATAGCCACGTACTGCCCAGCCACATCATAGCATAGCTTCTCCACTTATAATTAGACTTATAAGTTCACAGCATAGCCACTGCATAGCACGTACAGTTTCCCAACTTTGACTTATAAGTTGTAGGAGAGGGATTCCTTCATGCTTTATATAAATAGGGGGTGGAGCGGTCTAGCTCTCACTGTGTACCATGTAGCCACTGGCTTATACCTGGATATACATCATGTACCCAGCTTGAGAATATTGAAAAGATCTTGCAAGATCTTGGTAAGTTTGTTTCAGGTCTCGTTAGAAATTCAGAGTTTTTTTTGTTACAATCTTTGCAAGATCTTTCAAGAGCTTTACAGATCTTACAAGAATTGTGGATTAACATGTTGATATAAAGATTTATATTGAATAATTGAGATCATGCAACGTCAAGATCAAGAACTCAAGATCAAGAACTCAAGATCTTGATGTTGTACCCTACAACATGAAGTAAACAGTTGAGGCTTCGTTTACTCTTACTTTATACTGCATCCTGCGTTCAACCTACCTTGCATCTTGTCCAGCACATTCATGTGCTTCTTTTTCCATCGTCGTCCAGTTCCCAACGCCAAAGGCTTACCCATGAGCCCAGCTCCTCCTAATCCAGCTGCGATCTCCCTCCTTTGTAACGAGGCCTGTCCATCCTCAGTCTGACCTTCTTTGCCAGAAGCTATTTCCTTCAATCTCTCTTGTATCGCTGAAGGATGGAACTCGGGTTTTAGATTCCTAGTTCGTCTGTTGGGACCAGTCTTCGGCTTTGGAATAACAGGGGTCTTCACCTTTCCCTCCTTGATAGCTCGTGCATATTCTGCAAGATTGTTAAACACCTGGATGTTTGGTATGGGAGGTTGAAGATCTAATCTGTACAGTGCTCGTAAGGCTTCAAACTTTGGAGAAACGAAGTCCAAACTTTTATCGTGTGTACAAGTAGAACATGCTCCTTCAGCTGCCATGTTGGATTCTGCCATCCAGACTCCCGTGAAAGATTTAACACAGGAATCCCAAACCCAAGCTTCCAATGCAGACGTTCTTTGATAGCCGGGCTAACAAAAAAAATGTTCAGTGCAAAGACCTGTATGATCTCCACAAAATGTACTAAGGTTCTAGATTTCTCCAAAATAAATTTCGAGTGGAGTAAAATGATATACTCGAACAAGCCATTAAAGCAATTGTTGCTCCGGCGCAGGCGATTTTTTTTTTCCAGCCTAGTTCATTGCGCATCCCCTTCTGCGCATAATTTTGTTTAGCAATTGGTGAAGCATAACACAATAGTCTACTATATATATTTGTATAATCCAACATGGCGACTATCCCAATCGCGATGTATAAACGAACAGCTTCATTTATCAGCAAATTGAATAAGATTTATTCATTTCATACCAAAAATTAATAATATCTTACAATGAGAATTATGATACTGGACATATGTAATAATCCTATCGGCGTTTCGATCCCAACTGAGCAATATTGCCGTCAAGAGTTTGAATAGTCCGAAGTCGAAGACCAAACCATGTCGAGTGCTCAACTAGTAATACGAATTTCAGCTTCCAAACAACGAATTTCACCTTCAGAACTATTCTGTTGCGAGTACCAAATGACCTAGAAACGCAAAGATGCGGCTCGATCGATGAACGGATTACCCTCCTGTTCGTCGAACCATAGTTAATAGAGTGGAATGGTTAGGAAACCCGGCAAACTTCAAAAGGGCTAACAAAGGTGCTGCGATTTATGTTGGAAGGGGTAAGACAAAGGATTGTGCACGATCATAGTTCATTAGCGTTCCCTGAACGACTGAACTCACACGTTTCCATTGGCTGATTGATTAACATGTTGGAATTTCTATTGTGTTTTGTGCACGGTAGTGGTTGAAAAAAGCTAACAAAGACATATAACAAAGAAGGTCCTTGAGTTTCCTAACCATTCCACTCTATTAACTATGGTCGAACAAACTAGGCTGTGAATCGATTATACAGCCCACTTCATTGCGCATACCCTACTGCGCATCGAAGTTTTAGCAATTGGTGACCGTGGCATAATACGTGGCATTCTATTATCCAAGATGGCGGCAGTTTTGTCTTTGTTTAGATGTACGTCCTCGAGCCGTGAGAGTGTCTGAACGAGTTTAACAATGACAGAGGAGCTAAGAAGTACTGGCTGGAATAACAATATCAATTATCAGCTAAATATCAAGCCTGAAACAATAATTATTACAAACTCCTGGGAGACTCGATCGAGGAAACACGCACGTTTTAAATCCGGTTTTAAATATAAATGTATAGCTCTTCCTTTATACTTTTGTATAAAGCAGCTAGTAGGGATACCAAATCAGCTTTGAACATTGGAATTTACATCTTCAGAAGTCTTATGTTGCGAGTATCAAATGGACCCTAAACTCAGATGTGACTCCAACGAACTGGGCTGTAAATCAAACGTACAGCCTAGTTTATTGCGCATGCTCTTCTGCGCATTAGAAGATTTGAAAGACCTGTGGAGGACAACAACTTCAAAGGTGAGACATTTTATTTTAGTTTACAGCATTATTGAAAACAATTGATACATCCACAAGTCCTGATTTTATTTTTAAAACATGATGAAAATGTCCTCATTAACTCCTTATTATAACTTATTCTATAAACTACAGTGCTTTACAAGGATTTCCTGTGCATCCCCTTATCTTGGCAATATGTACACTTCTCATTTCAAGAGTCCATGAAAACATTCCTCAAAGTGCAGAAATTGTTTACTGTGATGCCACAGCAGGACTTGAACGATTTAACAACCCTCTTTTCATAATGTCCACTAGCAATGCTGCTAGAGGACTTCCCTTGGGTGTTGTCATGACTTCTGGAGAAAGTGAAGCTATTATATCTGAAGCTATGACAATGCTCAAGGAGGTTCTTCCCAAAAATGCATTCTATGGAAGAGGAAAAAATAAAGGACCTTTAGTTTTTTTGACCGATGACAGCCAACCAGAAAGGGATGCACTTCACAATGTTTGGGAATTAGCCCAGTTACCGCTTTGCATATTCCATTTTCTTCAGGCACAATGGATTGGGCTCTTGCATTTCGTCAAAGCTTACTTCTGCGTGGAAACCATACCACAAATTTTGCTGAGGCTCGGATAAGAATCCTAAAGGACACTGTTTTTGACAGGGTGAAGGCATACAACCTAATTCAAGTATTAGATTTTAACCCTCGAGTCATCAAAACCGACTTCTCTCCATTGCACATAACAGGTTGGACCGTTTTGTTGCAAATAGATTTAAGAACTTGAAGACAGAATGTATCATCTTCGATGCTATAACAAAATTAAAAACTAGTGATAGTTCATAGATAGATAGATAGATAGATAGATAGATAGATACTTTATTATGCACAGAATTCAAAAAAGCTAAACACTTATTTACATTGAAGCTGTGCGTCTAAGATATAATACAAATACAAACATAACAATAAATACAGACAAGCAATCATATCTAAGATAAAAACTAACCTAACTACTAATAAGTAACTATATATAATAATAATAATAATAATAATGTTAAACTACTGATAAAATAATAACAATAAACTATAATGATAAACTATAATGATCTGACAGACGAGTCCAACCAGTAATTGGCGCTGAAGGTTCTGATAGAATGAGAGCTCTTAATGGTTGAACTGAGACTGTTATAAAACTTAGCTGCTGAATAGGCAAAGGATCTATAACCAGATTTAGAGGATATTTTAACCATATGGAGATTAGACCTATTTCGAGTATTGTAATTATGAACATCAGAATTACGAGAAAACAAATTCCTAAGATAAGGTGGACAAAGTCCATTCAAACATTTAAAGACAGTAAGACATTTATGAAAGTGCCATCGATCAAGTAAGGGGACCCAACCAAGCTCTCTGAATAACTGCTCTGTGCGTTCTTCTCAGTTCTTCTTCAGTTCATATTCTGTCCAAAGCATGGATAAAAAGGGATCCTATGTAGTAGACCTAATTTGTGAATGTCCCATAGGGGCAACTGGCCAGCCATGTAAACATCAGGCTGCTGTTGTCATCAAATACAGGGTACCATGCTTGAATTTTAGTCCATCGCTAAATGTATTTGGTAGGCAGCAGTATGCAAAACTTGCACTTGGAGAGAAAGCATTCTATGCTTGTCTTTTTCAAAAAGACCAAAGCTCTCCCCAGTCTAGCCGGCATGTACTTGAAAATACATGTGACACATATGTAATGACAGATTGTCCTACTACAGAGTTTGTTGCTGATAAAAGAACAGACATTAACAATATTAATGCTGTACTAGAAGAGAACCAAACCGATGATCCAAACACTATTGTTTCAGTTAAGGAATGTATTTTAAAAGATCTCTCAAAAAAACTTGAAACAAATGATATTAACTTAGTTTCAGGGGTAAATACATTGTAAGTTCTGTGAACGCTATCAGAAAATGGCTAATGAGAAAAATAACATATGGGCCGCGTCAGGCAAAAAGGGCCCGGACGACATTCACGTTAAATAATTCCTACAATGGTGTTCCTAATAACAGTTTGAAGATTGTATTGTATTCCTGACGAGAAGCGCTACATTTCATTCCTAACAATAAATGTCAGTTTCAAGAAATTGACAACAAAAATCAGGGGTGAAATTTACGTGATTTTGATTCAAGGGCCCGATTACAAATATGACCACAAAAAATAGGAATTCTGTCAGAGGGGATGATTTTGATGTATGACATTCATTTCTACCTGCTGGCATTAAAGAGAAAAAAAAAAAAAAAAGAACGAGATGATACCATTTTGGCTAAAAAATGTCTTTTCTGCAGTAATATGATTTTAGCAATAGTATAAGTTACACCTTGAAACAATCGTCTGATGATAGGGAATGATTTGCACCTGCTAAAATTGTGATCAAACCCTTGTGTAAAAATGTCGTAAATTTCGTCTTCGATTTCACTTGTCAATTTCATGAAATCAACACTACTTGTTAGTAGCAAAATGTGGTACTCGCGATGTATATTGTAATCGCACCACAAGTATAAAAAACATGGTATAATTTCAAAAGACATTTACATATTATGTCGTCTGGGCCCTTTTTGCCTGACGCGGCCCATATGTCAAATAGCATCAGCTTTTCATCAGTTTGCCAGTGTTAGAGCACACTCAGTAAATAAAAAAGAAAACACACCTCTGAGAAGGTATGGGAAAAGAATTGCAATCTGTGGGACCAACAAAGGGAATGAAAAAGGCTGCCCAGGGTCGTCCTGCAATAGGCACTAAGAAGTGCAGCCAACAGCTGCCTGGATATCTTTTGCCAAAAAGAGAAAAAATTAAGCATCCCAAACGGCAGCATTCATTGTCAAAGAATGCCTCTTATTTACCAGCATAAATCCTAGATAGGAGTTCATCCATTTCCTTGTTAAAAGATGATTTATTCGGGTGTAACAAACGGAATGATGAACGACTACAAACAACTACGAACGGGGTCTGACCGGGCTAGTCCCAGTCTCTACACAGGTAGACCACATATCTCTCTATCTCCCCCTAAGTCTTTAGTGTTCCTTTGCAATTTTGACGGTACGTGTGGAGGGTCGGTAAAGACTGATAATACCAAAACAACTAGGTATATATAATAGAATGTTCATCGCAGATATGGTGTGAGGTTCATAGTTCAAGTATGCCTTGCTTGTTGTGGTCCCTTAGCCTTCGTAGGGCCAGTGGAACTTTCTTCTCAGTAGGGCCTGTGGCTGGACTGGCTTCGGGCATGACTGGTGCCAGTGGTCTAGGGGTTACTGTTGGCTGTGCTGGTTCTGTTCCAGGGGGTTGTGGTATATCACTGTTGGCGTGGCCCGGATCTGATGGGGATGGTGGCTCTGCTCCACCTGTAGCCTGATTTTCCAGGGTTGGGGAACTTGGCTTGAGGGGTGTGTCTTGGTTGGCTTTCCCTGTATATCTGAGGTCATCGCTCAGTAGGCGCAGTGGGGGTCTTGCCTGAACTGGTGTGTACTGTCGTAGAAATTTACGGTTTCTGAGTGTTATTCTGCCTGAGCCGTCAACGCGTGTGACATACTGGTCAAATTGTCGCACTTCTATGACAACCCCTGTCTTGTCCCATCGTGTGGGGTGTGGTCCAATCTGGTTCTGGATCCGAACGTGTTTACCTACAGTCAGGGGGGGGAGCCTTTTTGTGTGCTCGGCCCACCTCTCAGATGCTTGCATGTGGCGGTTCTTCAAGGCTTCTTCCCTCAAAGCAAGGGTGTCACGCCATGTGGGGTGAGGAATGTAGCGCCCAGGGATGATGGGGATGAAGTCCTTGATTGGTCGTCCAAAGACGCACTGTGCAGGGGATAGCTTGGTGTTGGGGTCGGGGGTGTTACGGTACTGCAGGATGGCCTGTTGGAATGCGTTAGTGTTAAGGTTGCCTTGTGAGTCTGTGTTATTCGTGATTAGCCTCTTGATTGTTTTTACCCCTATCTCAGCCCTGCAGTTTGAGTGTGGAAATGCCACAGATGAGAGGCGGTGGTGTACTCCCCAATCTTTCAGGAGTTGCTGGGTGGTGTATGCTCTGAACTGTGGTCCTCCATCGGTGGCGCATTCGTCTGGGATGCCGTATGTGGCAAAGGTACGTCTGAGGCATTCAGTCAGGCCAGCGGAACCATCGCGTCCTCTTTCAACGATGGGCCAGTTGGAGTATCTGTCCACTATTAGGAGGTAGTTGACACCTTTGTATTGGAAATAGTCAGCACAGATGCATTGGAATGGGTATGCTGGTATCGCTGGGGGGTATGGTGGGGCGTTGGGTTGTGAAGGGGTCATGCGGTTGCAGTGAGAACAGCGGTCCCGCATTGTGATGATGGCAGATGTGATGCCGGGCCAGAATACGGTGGACTCCGCTCTGGCCGTCATTGATGTCACCCCTTGGTGGGCGGAGTGTAGTACAGTCAATATCGCCTCTCGGAGGGAGGGGGGGATGACGATGCGATCTTTGTAGAGTATGACACCATCAACAGTGTGCAGGTGTACGCGTAATCTGTGGTATTCCTGGAGGGCAGGTGGTAGCTGGTGCTTGAATTCTGGGAATCCTGATTCGATGATGGTGGTCAGGATGTGAAGGTCTGTGTCACTGGTGGTTGCTAGCTTGGTGCGTTCCCAGGTGACTGCCATGTTGCTGAGGGTTGATGAGGCTGCATATATTAGTTCGTTCTCAATGGTGTAGGAGCAGGATTCTTGAGGCAGCACTTTGGTGCGGAGACTTGCTAGGAAGGGGTGTCCGATGAGGCTTGCTGAATACTGGATGGCTGAAATGTCTATGGCGGCTATGTCGTCTGATAGGGTAAGGATGCCAGGGTTTGTGGAACCGGTCGGGTGCCTTGAGATGGCGTCGGCTGCCTTGTGTTGTACCCCGGGGATATGTACCATGCGGAATTTGTACCGAAGTGTCTTTTCCTTGAGGTTTCTGAGGCGACCGTTGGAGATTTCGTCAAGGGATCGATCGCTCAATATCTTGAGGAGGGGTTTGTGGTCAACCGCGATTATCAGGTTGTTGCAGCCAAGGACAAAGAAGCGTGCCTTGTCAAGGGCATCAGCGACAGCTAGGGCTTCACCTTCTATGGGGGCATAGCGTGACTCTGCTGCATGGGTGAAGCGACTACCCACTAGTGTCACCTTCCAGCCGCTGCGGCAGCAAAAGGGCTCTGTGGAGGAGCACTGGCAGTGTTTCTGGAAGAGCCAGTAACCAATACCGGTTTTAGACCAGTCAGTGGCCAGACATGTTGGCTTTGATTTGTCAAAGATACGGACGCCGTCTTCAATGTCGGAGATGATGGCTGATTTGGATTCTTCAAATAGACGGTTGAGCTCATCGTTCCACAGGAATGAAGTACCCGGTTTCAGCGACTCACGGAATGGGAGCATGCGTTCAGTTGCTGCGAATGCATATGAGACCTGGTTGACCAGGCCGAACCACGAGCGCATGTCAGTGGTGTTGCTTGGGGTGGGGAAGTGGCGGATTGCATCGAGATATTTTGCGCATGGGCGCACGCTGTCGAGTGTGATCTCAAACCCTGCGAACTCGACTGTGTCGGCTGCAAATGCAAACTTGTCGGGGTTGAGAGTTATTCCGTGTCGCCCACATATGTCTAGCCAGTTGACTGCTTGGTGGAAACTGCTGGTGATGTCGTCTGCCCACAGTAGGGTGTCATCAATACATTTGGTCTTATCAGGGATATGGGAGACAATCTCATCAAATCTTCGAGAGTACCCGTCTCCAGACGCGATGTATCCCTGGGGGGCTGTGTTGTATCGGTACCGTCCCCACGGGGTAATAAATGTGGTAAGGTGGCGGTCGTCTTTGTGTAGGGGAACACTGTGATATCCGTTCCAGCAATCAAACACTGTTTTTTTCTTGTTGTGGGGCACTGAGCGTGCTTGGTGAAACGGGCTCTTGGTGTGGTGAGTCTCTCGTGTAGCGTGAAGGTTGAGAGACTGGAAGTCTACGGTGCGACGTGGTTTACCATTCTTCTTCGGGCAGATGACCATGCGGTGGCACCATGTCACCGGATCTCCAACTGGCACGGGCTCCAGGACGCCGATGGCAACGTCTTGATCGAGTCCAGCTTTTACCGCCTCTTGCCAGTGGAGTGGGACTGGGATTGGGGTATGGTGGGCCACAGGCTCTGCATCCGGGTCCACCATGAGTCGCATGGGAGGACCGTCCATGAGGGGAAGCTGTTGGTGTTCGCATGTATTGAATGTGCTTGACTTGTAAAGGTCAAGGAGCCAATCTTGTATGCGTTCCCGGTTGGCCTCTGTTGCTGGGAAGGGGGGCGCAGTCGGCTTTGGAGGTGGCATCTGGCGTCGCGAGCAGTCACATGCCTGTAGTTTGGGCTGTTGGTTTGCTTGGTCTGCTGATACATTTGACATGGTGACGGTGTGGTTGTGTTGAAGGGGGGGCGTCTCTCCCACTGTTGGGAATCGTTCTGAGATGATTCCTAATTCCTGACAGGCCTCTCGGCTTATGAATAGGCGGTCTGAGTCGTTGGTGACGTATGCCATCTGCCTTGTCTCTAGGTGCTGTCCGGGTTCAGTTGTGCCTGTCAATCGTAGGATAATGGCGCCGAGGATCCTTATGCCGCTGTTGTTGGCTGCACGCATACGGGTGGTGACCGGAATTAGGTCTGCTTCACTTAATCCGAGGCGGCGAATGATGCTCAAGCTAACCAGGCAGCTTTGGCAGCCTGTGTCTGCCATTGCTTGTAGCTGTATGGACTTGAGTGCGTCAGTAACTGGTTTGTATCCAAGGGCCACGTAGTCTTGTGGGTGGATGGTGGCGTTAAGCGAGATGTGTGGCTGTGGCTTGGATGGACGTTGGATCCAGCAATCATTCATGTTGTTGTATAGGTGGTGGTCTAGGGTGATGCCATAGATAGCATGGTCTCCGCTGGTGATGTTGCATAGATTGTCAAAGATGGCACCTTCTGCTTGTCTGCCCACTCTGGCTGTGGTGTGGGGTCTCGGTTGGAAGGGTTTGTTTTTGCTATGACATGCAGTCGCAAAGTGGTTTGGGCGGCCGCATAGTTGGCAGATGGTGCCGAAAGCCGGACACTTTTGCTCTCGATGTTTGGCAGGGGTTATGTGGCCATGGCCTGGTTTACCTTAGTGGTTGCAGGCTTCGATATTGGGCTTGTCGTTTGGTTTGTCATTGGGCTTTCTATTGGGGTTCTGCTGCTTTCGGTATTGGCTTCGCATTGCCTCAGCGCCTTGGGTTTGAAGGAGGCGCGCTGCTGACCGTTTGCCAGATTCCTTGGCCTCTACATATTGTAAGACTTCTTCTAATGACATGTCTTGGTTTTTCTCTCCAAGTAGGTCTAGTTGGATTTCGTCGTCCACTAGGCCCCGGGTGACGACGTCTCGGAGGACATTCTCGGTGAAGTTGACGTCAGTGTTGCAGCTATGGCACGTGATGAGAAATTTACATACACCGGCTTGGCCGCGGAGGCGTGCGCCGAAGCTTCTTATTGTCTCGTCCCTGTCTTGTCTCATGTTGTGGAGTTGAACTCTGGCCACCATTGCATTTTCCTCTCGGACGGCGAGCTTTTTAATTGCCTCTAGGACCTCCTCTGTAGGTTTATTCGTCAGGGAGCCACCTGCATTGCGTGTCAGATCTTTCCTGAGTTGTTCGTCGCAACATTCGAGAAGTTGAATCACCTTATCTTTGCCTTGTACTTTCGTTGCTTCGACGTAGTCCCCCCAGCGTGTCGTAAAATAGGACCATTCTTCGCTCGTTCCAGCGCTCGATATTGTTGGTCGGCGTATTTTCTCGATTCTTGCCGTTTGATTAGGGGGGCCGTGGGCTGGAGTACTCGTGTGGACTCCCTTCGCGTGGACGGAGATAAGTACTGCTGCGAGCTCGTCTCCAACGTCTTCGGTCTCGTAGTCACAATCTGGGAAGGGGCACTTGTGTTTTGGCATCGTGCTTGAGGTTTGGTTGACCTGTGATGCGCCTTTGACTCGTCGAAAGTCGCGTAGAATCTAAGATTTCAGTCGCGGTGAAATCCAAGATGGCGGCCGTTACGTTTCGTCGACGTTTTCCTGTCGTTTTGTGCCAGTTGTCTCCGTTTATGGCTTGGTTTTCCACTTAATGTTTCCCTCGTAGTTTTCCAAAGATGGTTAGTCGTTCATCATAGATAGGAGTTCATCCATTTCCTTGTTAAAAGATGATTTATTCGGGTGTAACAAACGGAATGATGAACGACTACAAACAACTACGAACGGGGTCTGACCGGGCTAGTCCCAGTCTCTACACAGGTAGACCACATATCTCTCTAATCCACAATAATGTGACCATGCAATGATGCCAAACATGGCAAATAAGAGGATATAGTAAACTACCCTAAATTTGTTTTTACAACAACAACCAGAAATAGTGAAGTGGAAAACCTTTGAAAACAATGGAAATTGTGGGAGAAAGTGATTTTAGTATGCGCTATTATGTAATCCGTGACAGGAGCAATGACACACTCCATGGTATGTCCTTATCTCCCATGGCAAATTAAGCCAAACAGAAAATGAGAAACTGAGCAATTGTTGTAAAAATATTAATTTACCTATAAGTATTCAGTGTGAAATAGGTATTCAGTGACAGTGAGTGCATGAAAAGAAGTACTTGTAATAGCTATAGTAATCATGGAATACTTACTATACGTATTAAGCTGCTTACATGTACAATGTTGGCCATCCCAGAAAATATTTTGTTTCCCAATTTTGCTGCTGGATTACATCTTGCATTTAATCGACTATGGACTGAGGATGATTGAGAACCTACATGTACATTTATTTTGAGCATTTAACATCTTCTTTCCATTTCCAGAAAAAGAAAATAATTATTGGCTCATTATACAGTGATCTCAAGATTGCAACAGATATTGCTGATTGCTAATTGAAGGGCTTTGCACAACAAGAGCGTAAGTACATGTAACTCCTGATCACATTCTAAATTCTCACTTAAAAAACAAAGATCTTGAAGGAGAATTTAGAATTTGATTGGCAGTCACTTATGCCCTTATAAGTACTGTCACACAGCCCTTCAACTAGCATGCTGCATGATTTCAAGATAGCATCAATTTGCGTGTAACATAATTATGGGTCAGCTAGTTGGATGATGAGAAATATTTTATGGGGATGAGCTGTGTAAATAGAGAATTATACATGGGCACGCGGATATATGTAATTTATCTTCGAGTGTTCAACTTGATGATACCTCATCAGTGAGCGCAGCGATCGAGTGAGATATCAAGTTGTAAGATATCAAGAGTGAGATATCGAGTTGAACAAGAGAAGATCAATTCCATATAAACATCCATGTATTGTTTGATTTATTTTATAAACAATACTTGGACCTGGGCCCTGTTGTTCAAAGCAAGGGTAAGCATGTGCCGTGGAAATCGCTAATTGGCTGAAAGGCGACACATAAAATTATCGTATTTCTGTGTGTGCTTAAATACGATGTTTCTCAGTGCTGGAAATCCTTGTAAAGCACTGTAGTTTATAGAATAAGTTATAATAAGGAGTTAATGAGGACATTTTCATCATGTTTTAAAAATAAAATCAGGACTTGTGGATGTATCAATTGTTTTCAATAATGCTGTAAACTAAAATAAAATGTCTCACCTTTGAAGTTGTTGTCCTCCACAGGTCTTTCAAATCTTCTAATGCGCAGAAGAGCATGCGCAATAAACTAGGCTGTACGTTTGATTTACAGCCCAGTTCGTTGGAGTCACATCTGAGTCTAGCTCTAGTCTAGGGACCATTTGATTTCCTCGATCGAGTCTCCCAGGAGTTTGTAATAATTATTGTTTCAGGCTTGATATTTAGCTGATAATTGATATTGTTATTCCAGCCAGTACTTCTTAGCTCCTCTGTCATTGTTAAACTCGTTCAGACACTCTCACGGCTCGAGGACGTACATCTAAACAAAGACAAAACTGCCGCCATCTTGGATAATAGAATGCCACGTATTATGCCACGGTCACCAATTGCTAAAACTTCGATGCGCAGTAGGGTATGCGCAATGAAGTGGGCTGTATAATCGATTCACAGCCTAGTTTGTTCGACGAACAGGAGGGTAATCCGTTCATCGATCGAGCCGCATCTTTGCGTTTCTAGGTCATTTGGTACTCGCAACAGAATAGTTCTGAAGGTGAAATTCGTTGTTTGGAAGCTGAAATTCGTATTACTAGTTGAGCACTCGACATGGTTTGGTCTTCGACTTCGGACTATTCAAACTCTTGACGGCAAAATTGCTCAGTTGGGATCGAAACGCCGATAGGATTATTACATATGTCCAGTATCATAATTCTCATTGTAAGATATTATAAATTTTTGGTATGAAATGAATAAATCTTATTCAATTTGCTGATAAATGAAGCTGTTCGTTACATCGCGATTGGGATAGTCGCGATGTTGGATTATACAAATATATATAGTAGACTATTGTGTTATGCTTCACCAATTGCTAAACAAAATTATGCGCAGAAGGGGATGCGCAATGAACTAGGCTGGAAAAAAAAAATCGCCCGGCGCAGCGCTAGAGGTTTTACTCCGGCGCTGCTAACCATGTGGGTTGGATACGTTTCGATCGAGTGATAAACCAGTAGGCATGCGCATTAACGTTACGGATTTTATTTCACACTGTTGGCATCACATAATAATTACAAAAGAGGGAATACAACATTAGCACAAATTCGTTTGCAAGTTGATAGATAAATGTTCGGTAGAGAGTTTTAGTGTGTTTCATTTTGATAGTGACGACAAGCGAGTCGGGATAAGGCAGAAAAAAAGCATATTTCACATATTACAGCCATTTGGCTGTCAGACCGTTTGCTGTTCTTATCAATTAATTACAATTTCGTAGACTACATGTCTCGAAACACGATATCCGGTTTTACCCGATACCTGGGTAAAATAACTCTTAGTTCATGCTCTCATGCTATCTTGGTTTTCATGTGGAAAACTAATTTGAATTATATATCTCTCGTTGACAACATGTTGACATATTGCGCAAATGCTGATTTCCCTATCCGTATATTCAGACCACGCCCCTTAGGCAACATCAAATACCATCTAGAAAGAAAACAAGTAATTAAGTTCACCATTTCAGTATCTGCAATATGAGTTGTTTCAACATAATTTTATCACGAAATCACCAGTACTTGTCTTCTATTTTTTATTTACTATAGACAAAACCTCCCCTTCTTTAATTTAATTATTATTGGTACCCCTCCTGTTGTATTATTTAATTATTATAGGCCACACCCCATTGAGTTTTGAATTACTATGGTCTACCCCTCTCGTTCTATTTTTGATTCGATATAGCCTACCTGTCCACTTCTATTATTTAATTTCTATTGGCCACTTTCCCCTTCTTTTTTTATTCACTAGCCCACCCTCTAACTTCAATTATTTAATTACCGATAGGCCACCCTCCTCTTCTAATTTTGAATCACTATAGGGTGTCCCTGCATTTCTATTATTTAATTACTATAGGCTCATTGATTTTTGAATTCCTATACTATACTCCTCCCCTTCTATTATTTAAGTAATGCTCCGGCCAAGAACGATAGCATGAACGGCAAAGGTGAAAGGTGCTAATTTTCTATTTTTCTTTCTCGTAATTTCATTGGTTGATACCAGGAGCCCATTACCAAGCGATCTCCACCAGAACTCAAATAGAAACCCATCGAAATAATGCATTTTCATTCTATACTTTTTGAAGTTTGGATTTATTTTTGATCAAACTAACTAAGGTTTAATTTCGAAGAATATCGTATGTGGGGAAAGTTCTCAAATTTGAGATTGAAAGATATTTTGTTTCTCCCTTTCCGATTGGCTGGATGGTGGCTTCTTTGAGTTTTCATAGTAAAAAGACCCCAAAGCATAAAACATACTATATTTTCTGAGTGTAATTTGGATTGTCGATATCGGCATACAGCACTTCAGGCATATTCAAGCACAATCGTATGTTGGGGTATGCTCATTGCCGCAGCCTATTGTATCGTATGTGGGGGTATGCTCATTGCCGCAGCCTATTGTATCGTATGTGGGGGTATGCTCATTGCCGCAGCCTATTGTATCGTATGTGGGGGTATGCTCATTGCCGCAGCCTATTGTATCGTATGTGGGGGTATGCTCATTGCCGCAGCCTATTGTATCGTATGTGGGGGTATGCTCATTGCCGCAGCCGATTGTATCGTATGTGGGGGTATGCTCATTGCCGCAGCCTATTGTATCGTATGTGGGGGTATGCTCATTGCCGCAGCCTATTGTATCGTATGTGGGGGTATGCTCATTGCCGCAGCCTATTGTATCGTATGTGGGGGTATGCTCATTGCCGCAGCCTATTGTATCGTATGTGAAGATATGCTCATTGCCGCAGCCTATTGTATCGTATGTGGGGATATGCTCATTGCCGCAGCCTATTGTATCGTATGTGGGGGTATGCTCATTGCCGCAGCCTATTGTCTTTCGCTGTAGTTCTTAGCTGAATCATTACTTAATTACAATAGGGTGCCCCTCCTCCCCATTTATTTTTCAATTACTATAGTCTACTCCTCCCCTTCTATGATTCGATATAGCCCACCCTATAACTTCAGTTATTTAATTTTTATTGGCCACTCCTCCCCTTCTATATTTGATTCACTAGCCCACCCTCTAACTTCTATTATTTAGTTACTATAGGCCACGTCTTGTCTTCTATTTGTTATTATCTATATTTATTTAATAATTACTATATGGTAATCCCGCTGTTCTATTATTTAATTACTATAGGCCACACCCCATTGTTTTTTTAATCACTACAGTCTACCCTTCCCCTTCTATTACTTAATTAATATAGGGTACCCCTGCTATTCTATAATTGAATTGCTTTTGGCAACCCCTCCCCATTGATTTTTCAATTACTATGGTCTACCCCTTCCCTTTTATTTTTGATTCAACACAGCTCACCCCTTCAGTTTTATTATTTAATTTCTATTGGTCGATCCTCCCCTTCTATTTTTGATTCACAAGCCTATCCTTTAACTTCTATTATTTAATTATTACGCGGTACTCCTTGCCTTCGATGTGTTTCCCTTTCAGGGTTTCCATACATTTGCAGGAAAACATTCCCTGACATTTCACTGACCAAGAAGCATTTTTCACTGACCTCCAGTGCACGCTCGTATTTTTTCCAAATATTCACTATTTTGGGACAGCAACATTGAACAAAACAGCACGAAAAATAGGTTTGTGAAGCCTGAAAATAAAATTCCCAGACTTTTCACAGACTTTTCATTGAAATTTGTGATTTCTCTGACCAAATCCTAAATTCCCTGACAATTCCCTGACCTTGAAAAAAAAGGTTTTTCCCCGACTTGTGCTTATAAACTGGCTGAAATTCAGCACTTTTGTTTTATAAGCAGTGGAAATTTAGTCGACGGAATCGAGTAATTGAAAAGTGGCGACAGACATTAAAGAAAAACAATATTTTCAACCACAGCCCGATTTTAATGTCAATGCTTTAAGAATCAGACCGGGCTCCTGATGAAATGCGGAACACATCCCGATATACGTACAACATTCGATTTCTAGGTAACAATAACGTCAAAATAACTAATATTTATATATAAAGTGAGTTAGAGTTTATTTTTAACTCTCCGTAAGACTATTTCTCGGCTAGCAGGGGAAATCCCCGCCGGTTTTAAATTAGATTCATAGCGTGTTTGCCCCCTGACGTAACAAAGTAATTGATAACGTGGCGACAGACATCAAAAGGCAGAAAAACTATTTTCAATGCTTTAAGATCAGACCTAGCCTCCTTAGCAGGAGTGTCTGTGACCGATATACATGTATGCTTATTAGCCAGTTCGTAAACTTATTAGCCAGTTCGTACAATCACGTGACCGATGATGTCATCGTTATGACATCATCACTAGTTTGAGCCTCCTGGCATTAGAGGTGAGGGAGTTAGGCATGAAAACGTACAATGGTTTGACGTCACTATCGGCGCATGAGCACACACATCTCCTACATGAATGAGCACACAGATCTCCCACATGGTTAATACAACTGCTAGTAGCAAGACGGCGATGAGGACCTGAGCAACGTAAATTCTAAGGGCAATTAATGTTCCACATCGATCTTCAATTATTATTAAATGAAACATCGATTGCTATTACCACTTCGCATTCCATTCTGCTAACATCTAAGCGAGTGAGTGAGTGAGTGACACATTTCCCCAACCATCCCGTCAACTCGTTCCTGTGCTTACGCGCATCCACGAGTTAAAACTGAATACACAACAAACAGTGTCGGCAAACCCAACACAACACCACGGTTGGTTAGACCTAACACGACAGCGCTCTACCTCCCTGTTGCTGGCTTTCACTTGACGTCATAGCCGCCATGTTGGTGCCCTTATACAATAGATTCCTCGTTAGCTTCTTTTGTTGGGGCACCAACATGGCCGCCATGCCCTTTGTCATTTGAATCTCTGGGGATTGAGTGAAAACCAGCAATTGGGCCACTCGAGGCAGAAAATGGTCTGGCCATTCCTTATAGTAGTGGCTATCTGCTTGGTTTTTCGTGACGCATTCGACCAATCACGCGAGTGAGAAAATACTTGTTGGGTTATAAAGACGTATGTTCACCGTTGTGCATGGCAATGACAGTGTTATTTCAATACAAAATATAAATAAAAAAATATGATGCAGTGGTGGCAGAAATGGGATAGCATGATTACTTAATGATTTATTGATTGCTTTAGTTATTTGAACTGTGAAATAAACATAAAATAGAATCAACAATCAGTTGTACTTTTAAAAGTAATCTTGAACATCAACCGTTTTGTTAATCAATTTTTCTACCAAAAGGAAGTGACATTTCACATCAATGTGACATTTAGAAAAAAACGTAGCATGCGATGGAAAGGTTTCTCCCAATCTGACTGATTGAAGATGTATTTTTAATATGGTCAAATTGCATTTTCTAATTTCTATTTTTTGTAATAATCAGAAAATAGAAATGCTGATCGCAATAAGAATGAAAATCGTACAGGATTTCAAATTGTGCAAATTTAATTTAGTATTTTTCTAGATTAATGTTTGTTGACATGATAGATTCGTGGACGAAAGGAATAACAGTGTGATCGAATCACAGTTTCACCTGCCGAGATACTTGCACAGTTGAATGCTTCATTCAAATGACCAAGAAGATTGCAATCCCAGCACTCCAAGCGCTGAGACGTTAGGTGCTACATCCCAACTCACCTTCACGTGAAAAAGAAAGGTAAGTAATGTTTTGTCCTTAAAACTTTAAACAAAAATTGCGAGCTGAAAATTAAAGCAAGAAACAGTCAGTTGTCATCAAAAGAGACTGCATGGAAGACAGGTACAGAGAACCCCGGTCGGTCGTTCGTTGGACAACCAGGAAAAGAGGAGTACCTCTGGAGGTACTCCACAATGTCCGAAACGTTGTCCCGAAAAGTGAATGATCCGTTTGATATTTCAATTATCGTGTTTTTTTCGTGTAAATGGTACGCAGGAAACATGCAGCCGTTCTTAGGGTCGTCGCGTAACGCTAGCTAGCGCCGCAGAGACGACCTTAGGAACGGCTGCGAAGGAAATTAAAATATGAGCTAGAAAATCATGCTGATAAAATGATACCAAATCGAATATCATTTTCACTTCTGTCATATTGTTGCGATAAAGTGTCCGAATACTACTGCTAAAGGACTACGGGAGTCGAGATCTTGTAGTGGACTTTACTTGTTTCAGTTCTCTCTTGTTACTCTGTATAGTGTTCGAATACTACTACTAAAGGACTACGGGAGTCGAGATCTTGTAGTGGACTTTACTTGTTTCAGTTCTCTCTTGTTACACTGTATAGTGTCCGAATACTACTGCTAAAGGACTACGTGGGTCGAGATCTTGTAGTGGACTTTACTTGTTTCAGTTCTCTCTTGTTACACTGTATAGTGTTCGAATACTACTGCTAAAGGACTACGGGAGTCGAGATCTTGTAGTGGACTTTACTTGTTTCAGTTCTCTCTTGTTACACTGTATAGTGTCCGAATACTACTGCTAAAGGACTACGGGAGTCGAGATCTTGTAGTGGACTTTACTTGTTTCAGTTCTCTCTTGTTACACTGTATAGTGTTCGAATACTACTGCTAAAGGACTACGTGGGTCGAGATCTTGTAGTGGACTTTACTTGTTTCAGTTCTCTCTTGTTACACTGTATAGTGTCCGAATACTACTACTAAAGGACTACGTGGGTCGAGATCTTGTAGTGGACTTTACTTGTTTCAGTTCTCTCTTGTTACACTGTATAGTGTTCGAATACTACTGCTAAAGGACTACGTGGGTCGAGATCTTGTAGTGGACTTTACTTGTTTCAATTATCTCTTGTTACACTGTATAGTGTCCGAATACTACTGCTAAAGGACTACGTGGGTCGAGATCTTGTAGTGGACTTTACTTGTTTCAGTTCTCTCTTGTTACACTGTATAGTGTCCGAATACTACTGCTAAAGGACTACGGGGGTCGAGATCTTGTAGTGGACTTTACTTGTTTCAGTTCTCTCTTGTTACACTGTATAGTGTTCGAATACTACTGCTAAAGGACTACGGGGGTCGAGATCTTGTAGTGGACTTTACTTGTTTCAGTTCTCTCTTGTTACTCTGTATAGTGTCCGAATACTACTGCTAAAGGACTACGGGGGTCGAGATCTTGTAGTGGACTTTACTTGTTTCAGTTCTCTCTTGTTACTCTGTATAGTGTCCGAATACTACTGCTAAAGGACTACGGGGGTCGAGATCTTGTAGTGGACTTTACTTGTTTCAATTCTCTCTTGTTACACTGTATAGTGTCCGAATACTACTGCTAAAGGACTACGTGGGTCGAGATCTTGTAGTGGACTTTACTTGTTTCAGTTCTCTCTTGTTACACTGTATAGTGTCCGAATACTACTGCTAAAGGACTACGGGGGTCGAGATCTTGTAGTGGACTTTACTTGTTTCAGTTCTCTCTTGTTACACTGTATAGTGTTCGAATACTACTGCTAAAGGACTACGTGGGTCGAGATCTTGTAGTGGACTTTACTTGTTTCAGTTCTCTCTTGTTACACTGTATAGTGTTCGAATACTACTGCTAAAGGACTACGGGAGTCGAGATCTTGTAGTGGACTTTACTTGTTTCAGTTCTCTCTTGTTACACTGTATAGTGTTCGAATACTACTGCTAAAGGACTACGGGAGTCGAGATCTTGTAGTGGACTTTACTTGTTTCAGTTCTCTCTTGTTACACTGTATAGTGTTCGAATACTACTGCTAAAGGACTACGTGGGTCGAGATCTTGTAGTGGACTTTACTTGTTTCAGTTCTCTCTTGTTACACTGTATAGTGTCCGAATACTACTGCTAAAGGACTACGGGGGTCGAGATGTTGTAGTGGACTTTACTTGTTTCAGTTCTCTCTTGTTACTCTGTATAGTGTCCGAATACTACTGCTAAAGGACTACGGGGGTCGAGATCTTGTAGTGGACTTTACTTGTTTCAATTCTCTCTTGTTACACTGTATAGTGTCCGAATACTACTGCTAAAGGACTACGTGGGTCGAGATCTTGTAGTGGACTTTACTTGTTTCAGTTCTCTCTTGTTACACTGTATAGTGTCCGAATACTACTGCTAAAGGACTACGGGGGTCGAGATCTTGTAGTGGACTTTACTTGTTTCAGTTCTCTCTTGTTACACTGTATAGTGTCCGAATACTACTGCTAAAGGACTACGGGGGTCGAGATCTTGTAGTGGACTTTACTTGTTTCAGTTCTCTCTTGTTGCACTGTATAGTGTCCGAATACTACTGTTAAAGGACTACGGGGGTCGAGATCTTGTAGTGGACTTTACTTGTTTCAGTTCTCTCTTGTTACACTGTCTTTATATTGCCTCTCTGCAAGGAGAACTTGGGGTGCTCCTTATATAGAGCCATGCACCTGAAATAATTCCCCGCTGAGTGACACTTATCAATCACTATTACAATTTGATTAGTTAAGAACAATTGTAGAGCTTATATAATATGATGTAACTGACTCATTATAGCTGAGTGTAAAAGATTGACAAAAGTAAGTTTAAGTCATGAAAACTAGCATATTAATAATACACCAAGACCTAGTCTGCACTATTGAGACATGGCCTTTGTGGCTCCGATATAATTCTTGAGTCTTATTAAACTATTGAAGTAATAGTAAAGTATCTATTAAACTGAGCCAAAGGTCAACGCGAATAATCATGAAAAACGCCTTAATCAAACAGTACAAAGAGGATCAAGGACTACCTCTTTTTCTCAATATCTGTTCGAAAGCATATGGTTACATCTGTTGATGGTTATCAAAACTTAAAACCTCGATGCAATATAACACTGATTAAATTTTACTTTATGTTATCAGTTTTGTTTCTTGGTTAAATTGGTCACGACACAGGGTCGCCAAAGATCACAAAAAACACATCCAATTAAAAGTTCCTTCTTAATCTGATATGTTTGTAATTATTTCCTTTTCATCGTGGTTTTGCGTTTTTAAACCTTTATTTAAATTGTGAAGCTTTTTATATCGTAACAATAAACCCATTCGAAAAATGGCGTCCAATATAATTAACTATTGTTTAGTACTGACTAGCCTCGCTTACACGGTCAGAAGTTTTTGTGTGTACTGACTAGCCTCGTGTTCACGTTACCAGGACAATAGCTTTTTAAATTGGACGCCATTTTTCGAATGGGTCTATATCTTCGGTTTATCTTTGAGTTCTCAAAATTCTTTGCAACCATCGAAATAGCTCACTTTTTCGACTCACTCGAAGAGAAACACAAGCAAATATGAAACTGATAATAAAACCAAGCGAAACTTTCTGACCTTTAGATAAAAATCTTACACTTAATTCGAGTCGTAATTGAATAAGAAATCCAGTTTATAATTTGATGAACATTTCAAAATATTGGTAAAAGAATTGCCGTATTTATGCCGGCTTATTCTGTGAGTTTACTTCTCGATTGTTCTTTGAAGTTTGTTCTCTCGCCGTTGGTACCTTAACTTTGGCTTAGTGAGGGATCATTCAACAAGTCGACAAAAACGGATGAAAACAGACTCATTTCTAGAGGAGTGTGGGAAATATGCTAGTCATGAAGTTGCAGTTGCGAATCCAAAATCCTAACCCTACATTTAAAAATACCCTAACCGTCAACAACGGGTGCTCACTCATTTAGGGTGTTTAGAGCTAGTCACTAATTTTGGGTTTTATAAATACATCACCGCTAATCCAAATCCTAACCCTACATTAAAAAATACAACTCGCAACTAGCAACTTCATGACTAGCAATATACCTGTACCCTTTCTAGAGCACAGCATGAGCTCAGGCAACAGCAACAACCTTCTCTGTGAGTCGTTCTCGGTGAAAGTGGAAATAAGCCGAAGACTTTTCAGTACGCCGGTGAAACAGGGGCACCCATCCCAACGGTAAAGCTTTATAAAAACGAATATTTTGACGTTTTTATAACTGATTAGATGTATTTAAATATATTTAAAAAACGTTTTTCAGCTGCAAGACGAACAGCTATTCTGCAGTGCCAGCCAGACTAAAGCTAGTGAAGAATTTCTAAATTTCTCAACGGATGGGAAATTCAGTGTATGCAGTGGTAGAAAATGAGTCAAGATCATGAAGAAATCACAAACTATGTAGAAGGTGAGGGACTTCAGTGAAATACCGGCAAATTTCGGTACCCTGCAGAATTCATTATATTGAAAAATTGAAAACAAAAAGTGCAGAATTTGCCACCTGAGGAATATCAGACTGCAGAATTTGCCAACCGAATTGCACAGAAGAACAGATATTTTGCAGAAATGTTCGTTGGGTGTTGAAGTGAGCAGCCTAAATATTGCATGAACGAAAATCATTCCACTATGGGTACGTATGAATGTTCACTCGTTTGACGTCACTCTTTACACTGTTATTTCAACTGTAGGAGTTAAAATAACTCGCAAGAGTGGAGTTACTTTTTCGGAGTTATTTTAACTCTGCCTCGGAGTAAACATCAATGAGTGGAGTTAATATTACTCATTTTGATCGAGTTACGTTATAAGGAGTTATTTCGACTCCCATGCCAGTAGTTAAATTAACTCCAAATGGAGTAACAGATTACTAAATAAATACGATGGGGCTGTTATTGATGGCTCTCGATTTATATTAATCACATGCACAGGGTTGGACCCAAGTTGTTATTGCCCAAAACACCTGGCCTCACTAAGGACCTCCCAATAAAATGTTTTGTTTACCATCGCTCTCTTTGTGAACCTAAACGACTCGTACAAAACTCCATGTATTCCTCAACTACTTTTTACTGTACTAGTAGTGGATTGACAATTTGCGTGAGACGGGCAAGAAATTAAAGCGTAGAGAGCTCGGAAAAAGGTGTAGTTTTAAAAAGAATCTTCAATATTTTTTAATTACTTTTTTCTCCAAAAATGGCTTAAAGCATATTTTTTGCGTTTCCAAGAAAAAAAGGTGGGTCGGTCGGGCGATGGTAAACATAGTAGAGTTGACAGAATCGCCGGCGTTACTCTTTGTTGGAGCTAGTCATTCGACTCTTGTATAGACTAAAACAACCCTTCTGCAGCACTTCGAGGAAAGTCGGTGGAATGCTTCAAATTAGAAATATTTTGTTACTTAATTTAAAGAGCTAAGTCGGTTGCGCGCTAACTATACGCGGGCCCTAATACGTCTCGCATATTTGGAGTCAATACGGTATTGAAAGGAAGTATCTGATACATATCAATTGTGTAGGAAAGTTATAGTAAAAACTCTCCGATCCTCAAGATCCCGAAAGGTGTACTTACTTAGTTGGCCGAGTGAGACTAAACCGAGTTTACCCATATTTGGAATCAAATCAGGCCTGGTGCCCTGGTCTCAAATCTGTTAGTTTTAATTAATGTCGTCTGTCATTAATATGCCATACAAACATAATTTTGGAATACAGTCTTAATGTTGATTTGAACTTTGCGAGTTACTAGATATGCATTCAATACAGTTTATCCAAGGGATTCAGGTCGTCATCGAATTGCAATAATGTATTCCTCTTTCTAAAATTATTAAATACTTATGTAGGTTATTAGTCGGCTAAGCATCTACGGTAATTACAGCTGTGCTCCTAGATTTTGATCTCACTATTTCAGAGCTCTGCCTTGACTACTTTAGTGTGTTGTTGTGCAAAATAATATATGGTGTTTGTTTAGATTTCAAAATGAATGTAATAATGAGACCTTTTCAGTTTGCCTAGTTGTTGCCCCATTTCAGGCCATGTGATGTGCCAGTTCTCCAGAGGATTTACAGTAGTACTTTGTTTTCCAGTTATAGAAATTGATATTTTTCTCTTAGATACAGAAAAACAAAACAACGTTACTGAAGGGAAATGTCAGGTGGTCTGAAATGGGGCAACAGAGGCAATCTACAATTGTCAATGTATGGGCTAAACAATGAATGCAAGTGGTTTATGGAATTTAGAGCGTCTTAGAGTGTTTATCACGTTTTGCTCTTCACAAAGAATTAATTAGTTATTTTTGAAAAGATTCATTTTTTATCAAAAACACTTCCTCTACGAGAATAATTTGGTCTAGAAAGAAGTAAAGATATGTTTATGTACTTACCCTTCATAAAAACCCTTTCCCACATCGATAGCAAGGTATATAACATATCTACTCTGCAATTTCCCCGCACTTGTGTAGACGAAGAAAAAAAAGACAGAGCCGAGCCCACAACAGGCAGTCCCTTCGCACTTCGCCAACAGGATATCGATAGGAAAAGAAATAAGTAAACGACAAAAAGAGCCAAGAAGTGAAATTCTTGAATATACGCCTTTCAATAAAGATAGATAGATCGGACACGTCGGTCCATTGTCAGTACTACACGAGGTTCTTGGCTAAACCAAATACATGCATGTGATGTTAATGTTCCGATAAAGTAAAACATATAAGTAAGATGTATTAGTAAGACTACTAGCCTGTTCCACGCCCTCCGATAGTGCAGAACGACCCTGGAAAAGGCTATATTTCTTGGAAGTTCTGTGATTAAATAAATAAGCCATTTAACAAATAGCTATTAGTTCCTCGTAAGGGGCAGGCTGGAGTAGCCGGTAGTTTTGCCACATACTTACTAATTTGTTCTGCCTGTTGTACGTTTAAGTTGTTCGTAGTGCACCTGTTTCGTGTAACGGTACATCAACGTACACAATAGACTGGAGAGCACTCTATTAACTGAGCTATCCAACTGTTTTTCAAATCAAGAAAGCCTAAAATTAAAGAGGCTAGCATGCATGACTGTATTCCTTTCATCTTAGTCATGGCTGTCGTAGTAGTCGCTGGGCCACATCCTATTAATCTAAGCAAAACGTAGAAACTACAGGCATCAGTCACTTTATGTCTCTATCAATTCCAAACCTGCCTATCTCCCCCGGGCATTTGACAACTCAGTTTGCCCCGGGGTGGATCATTTGCCAGCAAAGAAAACTGGTGGGGGTGGGGAATTTACTCAAAAGAGGTCAAAGATAGCGAATTTTGCATTGATGTTTATGAGATTTGCACTCACTCCATGCAAAGCCCCACGGTGGGACATTTGCTTAGCTTACGGACACCACGGTGGGGCATTTGCAACGCTCTGATTCAAAAATGTCAGATACCCGGGGGAATGGGTGGGTTTGGAATTGATAGAGACATTAATGATTCTTTTTTTTTTCAGGCGAAACGATGCAGACAATAAAACAGCTACCCGGAAAAACTCGTAACAGAGAAGAGTGCAACTGGCAACTAGTCCAACAATAATTCAGCCCAGTCCAACTCCAACAACAGGCTAACTGGTTCCACTAAAATAAAGCCACAAACTGACACGAGACTTTGACTGTCGAATTAAAATATTGACACGCCCAAGCCGTCTCCAGAAGAACAAACAGGAATATTAACTTCGATTCAAACTTCCTGGGTGTCAAAAGGCGTGATCACAAATCAGTAAAGTCTGACGGGTTTAGCAATGGCGATAACACCCGAGGCAACGCTTGTATGCAGAGTTCTGTTCGCAATTCTGTCCGTTGTAAACGTAATTGGCAACGTTCTTGTTATTCTCTCTGTGCTTCGTAACCGTTACATGAGGACCCCAATGAACTATCTCCTCGTGAATCTAGCCATCTCTGATACCCTAGTAGCAGTGTTTCTGCCACCGCGTTACGTATACAATGACTTCGTCGTCTACCCATACGATGTACGTTCAGATATTATTTGTAAGTTCGTTACGTATAGTACCATCTCATGGGTGGGGCTACAGTCGTCGGTCTTCACTCTCATCGTTATTTCGTTCGAGAGGTACAACGCTGTCGTTCACCCTCACACCTCGCGCGGCAGGATAACGAAGCGTAAGCTCAAGATCGTTCTGTCAGTTTGTTGGATGTATGCCATCAGCTTCCTTATGCCTGATTTCATATTCATCAGATACAGTATTGAGAGAAGACGGTGCATCTACGACTGGCCCAAGGGTCTGGGTACTACCACGGCATTCCTGTGGTTCTTTACATGCGGGCCAATCCCACTATGCACCATGGGATTCCTGTACGGGAGAGTCGTCTACAATCTCTGGATTAAAAAGAGCAGAGTCGCCGACGCTTCACGAAAGGCGATCATCAAGTCACGCAAGCGGGTGACAAAAATGGTTATCACTGTCACGTTAATCTATGCAATGTGTTGGCTTCCGAATCTAACGCTCTGGTTGGTGTTCAACTCCTCTGAGAACATTCCAGCCGTCGACATCCTCTATCGTCTGACACATCTCTTCCTGCTTTTTAACTCGAGCGTTAACCCGTTCGTCTATAGCATTCAGAGTGAACGCTTCAGAAAGTGCATGATGGAGATCATATGCTTCTGGAAACCGAAAAACGCAGTGGCCGCTACTGCGGCAAAACGTCACGCGCATACGCTTTTGGCGAGCCCAGCACGAGCACGTCCTACTAGTTTCCCGCCGAAACTGAAAGAAAACAAAGGCAATCACACCTGTTTCTAATTCTAGGTACGTATGTGAACTCTTTCGCCACTGAGAAAACAACAGAACTACTTGAAAGCTGAACAGGTAACCCAAGCTCTGTAAGTGGCAATATTTACTAACAATATTTGCATGGGTTTTTTTTAGTCTTGAATTTTCAAAACTAATATTGAATAAAAAGCGACAATACTTACATGTGATGTGTTTATTTGCTCAGCCGGTGCGCGTGGATGCAATTTCACTGTATACCAACGTATATATATAACGATACAGTGAACAGAACTGCTGGGGTAAAAACTCGCCACAAAACGCTGATATTGCAACCACGCGCAACCCATGGAAAAATAAACACATCCTGTAAGTATTGTCGCTTTTTATTCAATACTAGTTTTGGTAAATATTGCCACTAACAGAGCTTGGGTTACCTGTGAAAGCTGAGCCTGACAAGGCATAATGTAGCAATGTTTACTTTTTCTTGGCTTATCGAGTGTTCGTGTCCCCGCATACCGCGGCAAAATGTTATGCTCCGCTGACCAAAACAACGAAGGATGTGGGGTTCAAATACAGGATTCCGAGGACCCGCACTGTAAAAGGGAAAATACCCTCCCCCTTCTCGTCCTACGGGGTTCTAAATTTGAATTTCAATTCAGAACAGTCAAGCAAGTATAAATCAGTCTTCTCCTGTTAGAATACTAAATTTTTGAAGCTAAAATGAAACCCAAACACTGGAGAGAAGACACGAACACTCACCCAAACACTCCGGGAGAGAAGACACGAACACTCACCCAAACACGGGAGAGAAGACTTTAACTCGGAAGTTATGGAGGGGAGAGTTGCATGCGCATTTTTTACCGATAAGGATGAAGAACTAACATCCCAACCGTTACACCACCTAGAAGACTAAGTAGCACTAGTAATCGTGTCGCTTGGAAAGATAAATAACTTATGACTTTCGAGCAAGGCTTTGTTCCCGCGCAAGCTGAAATGAAGCTGATAACGAGAGGGGAGGTGAGGAGACTCAGTCAGCGTTTTCCAAGTTAACGTTATGGGGAAGAAGTGAACGGACGACCTCGTACCGTCTGAAAATCAGACTAGCGTCATGAAGACCGGTAAGAGGAAGAATGGCGACGGGAAAAGAGCGGGAAAATAATGTTCTGTATAAGTACAAACACACCAGCCGCTGGGTTCAGTGAACTCATCTTTTGGTGGTCAGGACAATGTAGGTATTTGGATCAGAAAAAGTGAAGAAGGAAAGCCTTATTGATTTCTAAATCGTTAAAAACAGATGTAACGTATGTGTCTGAAACAAGACCTGTAGGCAGGTATGAATGGCATTGACTCTCAAGGCACTCAATAGTACTTCATTACATTGAAGTTCACGAGGCGTTCGGGTCAATACCGCTGATTCTGCTATTCGTAGTATAGACGCCACTGTAATATCAACTGTTTGAATAAATATAGGTATTGTCCTGGGGCACGAGACTAAAGACCATTTATGCAATGGGTCTATGTACTTGACCCTGGGAACGAGGTTGGATCGTTAGTCGGCGGGACGAAAAAAGTCAGTGACATTTGTGAAAAGGTAACAGTTGTACTGAGGAGGGGATGTGTCAGTTCATATTTTACAATTATCTTTATAATCCAACGGTATATTCTGTATTTATAAGTTATGCGTATATGTATATTTTTGTATCTTTAGTATGTATATTTTAGTATGTATATTAACAGGGACCGCGGAGCGAGGGGGACTGGGGGGCTGTAGCCCCCCCTCCCCCCCCCCCCCCCCCCCAATTTTGAATTGATTTGCTGTTTTAAAATATCCGCCTCCATTCGGAAAGTGCTCTCTTACGCACAGGGATCCCGACATAGACCAGCATGCCTTGCTGGCCTCAGCTATTTATACTGTGTGCCGTCACTGCTATCAAACCCGCGGACGCGACGCGATAAAATGTACATGTTTACAGGTTAGTCGGCCGGTTATTGTGCACGACACTTTCAATCCATTTCCAGATGTTTTCCTTACGAATTCAAGGTCTTTGCCAAAGACAATCACTCCACTGAAACTCAACGATCAACAATCGCGAGTCCAAAGTGAATCCTGCCATCTTCTCGGCTGATAATTATGTGAAATTATAGAATATGAACCAATCAAAGATCACTACCAGGTTTTCTGGTAGTGACGTCACTGGACGGCATTATCGGCTATTGGATTCAGACGTCTCTCTCGGGAGGAACGAACCAGAGGGTCTGGCTGTTCCCCCTCGACTATCGTGTGGTTCTGTTCCTATCTGTCAGGGCGTACCCAGAGAACCCTATTCCGGGGCACTCTATCGGACGTACTTCCAGTGTCTGTAGGTGTACCACAGGCAGCATCTTCGGGCCACTTTTCTTTCTTATATTTATTAATGACCTACCTTTGCAGCTATCCTCTAACACCTACCAGACAATGTTTGCCGACGACACTACTATACTCACTTCTGGCCACTGTATCTCCAGTCAGTTCTCGATTGAATGAAGTCGTATCAGCTGTGTCTTCATAGACAAGGCAAAACAAAATGGCACTCAACATATCTAAGACCAAGACTCTACTTGTAACTTCCTTTCAGAAATTCCGTACGCTACCTTGCTCTACATTAAATGTGGTAGTCGACGGTAACAGTATCGAGCAGGTCGACCACGCCAAGATACTAGGCGTCACTTTAGACAGTTTCATGTCATGGGAACACCACATCGACAACATCTGCGCCATCATCAGCAGTAGACTGTCTCTTCTCCGTTGCATTAAGCCTTTCCTCACCTATGAATGTGCATTGCGCTTCTATAATTCATGCATCCATAACCATGCATTTCATCTATTGTTCTGCTGCTTGGGGCAACTGCTCCCACCTCCACATGCTGCGGCTTCTTCGCCTTCAAAAACGCGTTGCCCGCATACTCTTGGATGCCGACTTTTGTGAACCCTCTGTTCCTCTGTTCTCCCAGCTTCAGTGGATTCCAATCACCGACCTGATTAAATGTAGGAAACCTCTACTTCTCTTCAGCACATTTCTTAATCCTGATGCACCTACATGTTTTAAGAACATGTTCCATTTCCTCTCTACTACTCGTAGAGCTTCTGGCCGCTGCACCAGAGCCAGCATGCATAACCTCGCTGTACCTTACCCTCGCAGTAATTCTGGCAAGCGCACTCTGGCTTATAGCGCTGCTATTCTTTTCAATTCCTTGGATCCCGACTTCAAGCAGCTTGCAACATCTACTACTACGCTTTCTTCCGATACTTTGCCTACCAGGCTGGCTTCTATTAAGCATAAGCTTCGTAACGTTTTTCTTCCGCAGTCTCTTCTGTGTTAACCATCTAGAGGAGCTCCTCTGCTATAACTGTCGCTTCTTGCTTCACTGCTGCTGCATTTCTGGCGCCGTGTCCAGTGCATAGCCCCTTCCATTGCGCATAGTCTTCTAGTAAGTATACTTGTTTTTGATTTTATTTCCTATTAATTCTCTTTATATTGATTCCAATTATTTATTATATCTTGTAATGTTGTAGCTCGTGTGTTAATTTTTTCCCACATTTTCTTTCCTTTTTATTACGTTTTATATTATGTTAGATAACTATGTAAGGTTAATGTGTCTTCCCTCTGTAAATAAAGAATATTGTATTGTAGTTAATGTACAATAACTAAAGAGGACAGCAAGGTCGAAAGTCCTTTGATTAAAAGGTATTCCATCGCAGCTGTATGGCGTTGTGTTTCGTCTACGTACTTGTATAATATTGAAGGAAGAACTACGCCGTCGATGACCGAAACACGTCACGGAATGACAAAAGTTTTAAAACAACTGTCCAGTTTCTCGCTTTCCGATTGGCTGATTGCTATTGGAAATAACGACATACTCGGTAGGTTTAACAAATTTACGATAAGTCCTCTTATTTACCACATCTGGTGTCATCGCATGGACAACATTGTTGTTGATTTCACGAGGCGTTAGCCGAGTACACATCGTACATCACGAGGCGTTAGCCGAGTACACATCGTACACCACGAGGCGTTAGCCGAGTACACATCGTACATCACGAGGCGTTAGCCGAGTACACATCGTACATCACGAGGCGTTAGCCGAGTACACATCGTACATCACGAGGCGTTAGCCGAGTACACATCGTACATCACGAGGCGTTAGCCGAGTACACATCGTACATCACGAGGCGTTAGCCGAGTACACATCGTACACCACGAGGCGTTAGCCGAGTACACATCGTACATCACGAGGCGTTAGCCGAGTACACATCGTACATCACGAGGCGTTAGCCGAGTACACATCGTACATCACGAGGCGTTAGCCGAGTACACATCGTACATCACGAGGCGTTAGCCGAGTGAATCCACAACAAATGTCGACCATGAGATTACGAAAAACGTGGTAAACTATCGTAAATTTGTTTGTTTTTTTAGAAAAAAAGGAAAATTGCGGGAGAAAAGTGATTCTCGCGCGCTATCACGCAACAAATCTTGCACGTAATCTAGCATGGTAAATAAGCCGACAACCACGGTAAACTATCGTACATTTGTTAAATAAACCCTAAACTTTTGCGCCGTTTGGGTGCACTAGCCTCGCTCTGGTGCCATAGCTACCAGACTATTTTTCACGAGGGGTAATGAGATGTGAATGACGCGTTAATGAAGAATTAATTATCAACTTGAATATTTGCTTGTGGTATCAGTAAACGTCTGAACAAAATGGTAATTTTCGCAGGCGTAAATGTAAACAAAAGAAAATAAAAAGCTTAATTGCCCGAAGCTTCGAGTGAAATAGACCCTTTTTTATTGCCCCATTTCAGATCACGTGTCGTTGCCTTGAGTAGTACTTCTTATATTTCTTTTAACGCATGAGAAGATACATCGATATGGAAAACTCTCGAAGAAACAATCATTTCTCGTTTGGTATTTCTCGTTTGGTATTTCTCGACTTGAGCACACTGAATACCAAATCCGCTAGCGGCTATCGACCGGGGGTCCAAATCCGCTAGTGGATATGGACTGGGGGATACATATCCGCGGTGGTCCCAAAATGTCCTTTGGCTTTGCTTCAGTGCTCATTAATTTCTTCGAAATATTTGAGCAGGTCAACACCCAAACATCGTTATGTGCTCTAACATGCTAGTTCGTTTGGCTAAGGCTAAGCCTAACGAAGAACCCTACTTTTAAAGACAACTCCCAGCGAAGTTTCCGTTGTAATGAAAAAGCTCGAAACATTACTTCCGGTTGTTACTGTACTGTACCCCGCTAAGCAGCTTGGGATCGATCTAATTGGAGCACTTTAGTGAAAAACGGAATAATTTTCAGTGCAGTGTTGCGCGAACTGTGTTTTCTAAGCAAACTCGAGTACTTTGTAAACCCCGACATAGTGCAGACTACTGTTACAAGAAGCTGTTTGTTTGAAAATAATCAACTAAAATGCATTGAGCGACTAACATGGTAGACTTGTATCACAGATCGGCGAGGGATGGGATTTTAGAGTTACTAAAAACGGCCACAAAGAGAGACGCAAATCGCCGAGATGAAGATGGAATGACACCAGTGCACTACGCAGCGAGCTGTGGTAATGTTGAAGCACTCAGATTGCTTGTTGGAAAAGGGTAAGTACTGAGATAAAGCAAGACAAACAGCCTTTTTCTTTGCCTCGTGTATGATAAATCTGACATGCACTTTGCTGGCTTTTTTGAGCAAGTGCAGTTTCTAGACTTCTCTAGTTTTCTTCGCTTGCATTTTTACTTTACTTCACTTATGTGCACTTTGTGGTGTCGTATTGCTAATTGCTCAGAAAATCAGAGGTATGATGAAGGGAAATTAAAAGGTTGAGCCTCCTTTATTATATTAAACGAATACATCCGATTTTGGACAATTCATAAGCCTCGTAAAGAGGTGTATATCCAAATTATATCCAAATCCTTTCCTTCAAACGGGAGGAGAATCTTTGAAATCTGAGCGCTACTACATCGCCCGTTTGCGTGTAAAACCACAAAGAGGCGAAGATATTTTAGCTACTTTAATTCAATGTTGAGAAAGTCCACCTTAAGGTATAAGTTTTAACGTCTATATTATTACTTTCTTCGTGTTAGATCAGGCAAATATTCCCAGGTCATTAACAAAGCCATTTGCAAATACACATCGTGTTTCGCATAAACTTAACATTTCTAAATTGGCCTGACTGTATTTCAAGTGAATTGTTTTATTTCTACTCACAGAAAAAGAAATATAAGTTCTCTTTTTAAAACCTTGGTTAAATACGAGACGTCGAACTTTGAAAGTCGGAATGTTTTTGGTTACCAAAGAAAAACATGGACCACTGCCTTCCACAGAACTTGCTCCAGTAACAAGAAAGAGCAGGTTGTATACGTTTTGAAAGAAATAATATCCTTGGTGTTATAGTTAAACACGTTTATACTTTAAGGAGGAAGCAGGTTCGTCTTAAAAATCGATTAATCTGTTCCATGTTTGACAGAAGTCGATTTTCTGTTCAGAAAACCGAGATGTTTCCCCGGTGAGCGAGCCTGCGAGACATACAAAACGCAATATTCAATTCTAACCCAAAACAATGAAGTACAAAGGACTCTTTTGCTTTAGCCCTCCCAGCTAACATTGAAATATGTAGCAGCTTTACTTAGATTATCATAAGAATTCAACATCGTAGTTATAATTTGAATTTCGCATACATGTATGTCATATTTAGATTTATCGAGGCTATGTAAATAGCCATCAGGTATATCCGCCGAAACACTGCCAAATTTCATGGTGACAATTCAGAATAACCACAGTAGCATTTTCCTATTATGTCCCTTATTTTCTAAACAATAACTAGACTTCTCAGCGTTTAAGTTTTTTTCTATTCGGTCGAAATTCACCATGACTATATCTAATGATGAGACTGATATAATAAAGCCTTCGTCAAGGTGACCAGAAAATTGGCGTAAGGACTAAGGTGCACGTGGGCGTGACATTGTAAAGAAATGATAGTAATTTCGAGACTTTCCTGAACCTCTGCTGAGCTTTTCAACACGCCTCGACTATTGAACACCTTGTAGCTAGACTGCATGACACCTTGCATCTCAAAGGTCCAAGTGATTGATATTTTTAGTGGAGAGTTGATGTGTTACCTGCTGGTTCACGTTCAATTAGCTTTTTTCCATTAATGATTAGCATTTATAAACTCAAGGTTAGCATGGATCAATATGTTGTGTAACTGGTCATAAGACAAGCAAAGGTTGATTAAAGTAACCAGGATTTTAAAACAAAATCTCAAATTTTGGGCTGACAAAAAGGTCATACTGCTCTAAGAAATAACACATCTGATCTGCCATGCCATCATTATTTTTAATTTATTCTAATTGAACTCCCGGGGGGGAGGACTCCCTTATAAAAAAAGTTTGGGATGCTCATCCTAGGGGTCAAAATCATCAGCTACGCTATCTCTTAGGGGTTAAAGGGCTAAAGCGGATGTTTTTCTACGAGTCTGCTATCACTTAGGATCTTTTGCCAAGGGTGGCCTTAATCTTGTTCTAATCATTGCACTTGTTACACTGGATATCAAATTAAATGATCAAATTGTACTATCTCTTAGGGGTAAAAGTCATGATGGACCACGCCAAAATTGCTATCTCTTAGAGGTTAAATTCATTTTTCCCGACGAGCATCCCCAATTTTTTTATAGGAGAGTCCCCCCCCCCCCTGGGATTGAACTCTGTTATCTAATTACTAGACTGAGATTGAGGAATGTACGAGTTCGACCTCTGAGTTGACTTCCAAATAAATTTAATAATAACTATATGGAAAATGTTCTGTCAACCTTTATGCTTTGTGCAACTGGAGCAAATTTCATATGATATGAAATTCTGAGCTTGAAAGCACAAAAACAATTCCCAGAATGTATGTAACAATAGCTTTACCCTCGCAAAGCATAATGTTCAATAGTGTCTTTATGCAGGTGGATACTACATCAGAAAAGTTACCAACATCCTAATCTAACCCTACCCTTCATTGTAACACAAGCACAACTCGAACTCTTCTTGAACTCAAATTCCCCAAGTGCCTTAATAATATTATTATCGACAACACTTTAAAAAAAGTTCACAGGACAAATGCAAGACAGTCTAAAATTTAATATTTCCATTAAAAAAAAAAAATGTGAAGTAACACTCCTCATCATATGACCCATACGCACACTTTCTTTCATTTACAAAAGTCATGTGATGGAGCTGTACGTTTTTAACATGATTGGGCCGGAAAAGGTGTGTGGCCTTACTTGATTTTATGATTGTTGTTTTGCCATTGTTAAAACATTCTACGGTAAGTGGTCATATGATAAATAACTTATTGACTGAGTTAGGTCAGGCTGAACAGGAAAGTATTTGGCTCTGTCATTTTGTATGGACCTCACTGCACTCAGTCTCTACATCATGACCTCAAGCAAAATATTTTCCCACGTGGCCCAGTCCCACTCAGTCAATAAGTACATACCAGTAATAATGAAAAAGCTCAAAGATGTGAATTTTTATACCCAACTTTGAAATTCTTTGGACATATGTTTCTCTTTACCATGTGACCTGGTCTATTAATAGCAGTAATCCTTTCTGTTGTTCTCTCATGACAGTCTAAAATATGAAGGAGAAAAACTAAGCTAAAAAGTGATTGGGTTAATTTCTTTCTTGATATAGCAATTTTAACTGTAAGGCCATTACTCCCAACATAATAGGTTGGAATGTTTTACAGAAGTAGGTGAAGTGTATTTTTTAAGTACCATATTTGACCGCGTTCAAGCCGCACCCTGCGTATAAGCCGCACCCCCACTTTTTGGTTTCAATCTAACTTCAAGTTCAAATTGAAAATTAAACTTAAATGAAATATACCCGCGTATAATTGATGGGAAATTTTGGCTAATTATTTTATTTTACTCGAACTTAAATCTGAAAAAGCCGCACCCGGACTTCAGGGAGGAATTTTTTACTTTTTTCCAAAATGAAAACGAAAATACCCCGTGGCTTATACGCGGTCAAATATGGTAGGTTAAACTATGTCAGTGGTTAATTTAACTGTTTCATGATTTCTTTAAAATATAAACAATGACTGGATCAAGTTTGACATGTGTTTAGCATACTTTTTGCATAAATGAGAGATCGTCCACAAACTGACACTAACTATAATAGCCAATAGGCTGTGAGCTAGTAATTTAATTAGTATGTCAATTGATACACTCCATAAAGTTCTTCTCAAGAATATTGCACAGGATTAGAAGACTCCTGTCTTGTTTGTTTGACTAGATCTATTTTTTAACTCCTGGACCCTTCAGTGAGCTTACATTAAGAGTGCTTAATAATTTACAAGTTGCAAAAAGTTAATGAAGCTTTTTAAACTCACACAATATTGTCAACATTAACATATATACTCTCAACGCTTTCAGCTATCTCTGCTGGAAGTTAACAACTGTTAGCTATATGAAGTCATTAAAATTAATTGGTCTATCTATATCACTGATTGGAGGGGGTCAAATATAGTAACTTCAATCCATTCTTACATAAAGAATACTCATAAAAGGAAACATATTCATAAACTGGAAAAATGATATCTGGACTGACCTGAAAACTAAAATCACAATAAAAATCATTTATTTTGCAATGCAAATATATTTTTTTGAAAGTGTATTGCACAATAGTTCTGATGATGTCAGTTAAGTAAACCTTAGCTACTCATTCTGCTGGAAAATCTGTAAAAAACTACTCTATGAAAGCAATTTTAAGAATAAAATTGTAAGAAACAAGAATTACAGTATGATATATAAAAAATAACAGTACAGTGAGGATATTATATGATCTCGACAACTAAAGTGACGTCATCAAACTATTGCAAAATACACTTTCTACAATTTAGTTTGCATTGCAAAATAAATCGTTATTGTGATTTCAGCTAAAGTTTCAGGACAGTCTAAATATCATTTTGAGAAGTGTTTTGTACT
The DNA here is from genome assembly GCA_030867875.1 of Actinernus sp. WN-2022. Classification (NCBI taxonomy): domain Eukaryota; kingdom Metazoa; phylum Cnidaria; class Anthozoa; order Actiniaria; family Actinernidae; genus Actinernus; species Actinernus sp. WN-2022. The sequence goes on from JAOWCC010001634.1 coordinate 64,118,141, forward strand.
CTTGTATCGATCCCTTTGGTTTGTAAATTATCATGATCTTGATGACAGTATCTTCATCAGGTATAATATATCATCATTCTACTGAAATTATTCAGATGCCATGCAGAGAAATATGAGACCAGCTAGTACTTTATCAACATCACACAGTTAATTATTTCCCTTTCATTGTACAAGAACATGAATTAACAAGAGCCCATCTGGGCTTTCACTCGGGCCACATGAGATTGAAGATGAAATACACTTTCATTTGAAATCCTTTTAGTAATAACCGAAGGGAAGAATTATTAGCTGAATTTAGCAGTCTTTAGGAATGGCCAGTAGCGCGGTGACATGCATTCTCTGCTCCCCTAGTATATATATTTTTTGTGTATGTAAATTAAAGAAGTTGACCTCTACTTATTCATGTACCGCACGCTTACAATTTAGTCTGCTGTTCTCCAGGTTCAGAGTACTAATAGATGAGTGTCTCAAATGTATGTTTATATTTGTCCCATATTATAAGTTGCATCCTGTCCACCTATGATGGAGCTATCACTATATTTCTCTACTGTTCATTTTACCCTGTGGCTCTTTATCGCAGCTCGTGTCTATATTAGTATTTATTAACTGAATGCCTGTTGGTTATATACCCTCCTTCCCAAAACTGGTCTGCTCATTATATTACAGAACTATAAAGGGAACTGTTGGAAGCCTTTAATTTCTCGAACCAAAACCTTGACCGTGAGAGGATTCTTGTTTAAGTTTACCTTGAGAGTTGAATATTGCTTCGCTCATCATAAATTATTTTGTGCGAGTGTTTATTTCTCCGGGGTATTTCTGACAGCCAAAAACACGCTCAAAATTATTTTAGTGTTGGCCTACAGATCACGGTGTTTGCGCTGGTATGTATTATGACGAGAGTAAAATGAAATGTGACATAAAACCTACGAAACGTACCTCAAACAAGAATACGTCCATCCGATGGCAAAATCTATCAGTGCCACGAGGTAAACAAATCGACAAATAAATGCAGATATAAAAACGCAATGATTTCAACCTCACCGTACCTTAATTCATGACCTGACAAGACACTGTTCAGTTTCACTTTCACTCTCAGCTTTGCTCTTGAGTTGAAGTTGAGTTCGGCTTTGTTAAAGACTTCTTATTCAGTTGTATGGTATTGTGCAGTATATTTGACTATACCAATCCATAGAGATTCAAATAACAAAGCCGTGGCAAAAGAGAAGATTAAACGAGAAATATTTTGTCCTCCTAGAAAAAACACAACATCTTGCCATTTCTATAGAAGAAGCCTTGGTTTCAGCAGAAAGGAAAACGCTAAATTCCAATTCGATGTGTGGATCTTCGAGTCCTTCAGGTCCGGCGTCGTGTCGTATATAAAATCACTGGCCATCTGGGTAAAAAATGCGGTCCTTCGGCTCCAACAAGAGCGCCAGTTGCAATATCCTGAGCCTGTTGGAAGGCTTTCGCATGAGTGAAGTTAAATAAAACATTAAACTGCTTACATTTGAGAGATGGGACTCCAAATTTGAGAGAAATTTGCTTGCGGGTCGACCATTTTGATTTACTGTATTAAATTATATACAGAAATTAACCTGGCGAGTGTTACGTGACCAGCACAGTGCGATCTGATTGGTGCTGAAAATTTATACATGGGTCAAAAGTCACATTTTGTTGCACCCAAAAAAAAAAAAAACGCTTGCATTTTAAGACTCGGTGCTGCCTAAAGGTGGGAGTATATGAGGATATGTAAGTTATGAATAAAATATACACAAGATAATATTAGGACATGTTATGTAACTATATATTTTTTTAATTTTGAAAAGAAACCTGACACATATATACAGGTATCATACTTAAGATTAGTATTTTAAGTTGAAATATTACAGTCAAAACAGGTCAAGAAATGAAGTTCCCTATATTGAACTGACAGAGTGCTTGGTGCTCCTTTTAGAGGGTAAACATTCTCGTAATACCTTTTAGGGGTCCTGTTTGCACAAGTTACTTACGCGACCCAAGTCATACCTTTTAGGGGTTCAGAACTATTTATTTTAAGGTTTTTTTTTTACTCTTTGTGAAAAAGTGTTCGATGTAGTTACATCTTGTTCTCTTCATTTTTAAATAAATGGAATCACTTTATAAATTTTAGTTGCGCATGGCCGTTTAGGGGTCAAAACAATAATGGTTTAAATCCTTTAATTTATGCATACCTTTTAGGGGTCATTTTCAATTTTGGTAACAGAGTCCCCCTCCCAGGCCCTTAAGTCTGACTGCTCTTCCAGGGGGCCGATGGTGCACAACTTTACTCCCTTCTCTGACAGAGCTCCTAATTAAGGGAATTCAAAGCTATACCAGCTACTCGGATCAGAGAAGAGGCAGTAATCTAACTCAGGGCCACATGCTCAATGTGCCGTGCACTAACCCATTGCACCACACATGTATATATTTTGTATCAATGATGTCTTGTGTAAATTTCTATTTTCCAGGGGTGACCCAGACAAACCAACTTTTGATGGTGCAACGGCTTGTCACTTGGCAGCAGGATGTGGTCAAGTCAACTGTCTGTCATTTCTAACTAACTTTGGTGCAAACATCTGGGCATGGGACAATGAAGGGCATACCCCTTTGGAAGAAGCAGCAATGCATGCACGTATGGACTGCGTGCGACACCTTGATGGCCTCATTGCAATTCAGATGCTTCAAAATAAAAAGGAGGTGGAGCGACTAAAGAGGCATGCCAAGAGAGAAGCTATTAAAAGGATAAAGAAGCAGACTAGAATGCAGCACGAGAGAGACAAGGCATATGAAAGGAAAGTAAAGAAAGAAGGCAGGGAAGGGCATCAATGCGATACTCTAAGTGATTCGCCTTCTAGTAAGAGATTTAATGAGGACTGGGACAAGTACAGCACCAAGTCAGCCGGTGTTACTAATGGCATGTCTCACAATGGACACAGGTTCTCAGAACTAGCTGGTGTATCAAACTATGAGGATGATGCAAGTGAAATTGATGCAAGAAGTACTCGCTCACATGCCTGGTCTGATACACTGGTGGCAAAGTCCAAATTCTTGGGAGCACTTCGGGCAAAGATAAGCACAGTGCGTAAAAAGCCACCACATAGTGAAAATGGAGTTGTCTTGCTTACAAAGCGCACTTCTGTAAGTGAACCAAACCTTTTCAAAATGAGTAATCCTGTTAATGGTCAATCAACAAGTTGTCTTGGAAGGTCTCCAAGCATTGATTTTGATCATGAATCCAATGCCTCTAATGAAATGGATAAATCAGACCTTTCAATAGGACACATGCTTAAAAAATTTGATGACCGAGGAAATGTGATGACACAGATTCATTACAACAAGAAAGAAACAAGTAAGGCAAGTGACAGCATTGCTAGTCGCACCAGTCATATGAGTCATAGTTCGCACATGAGTTATGCCACTAATGACATGACTAGCCTGCAATCAGCTGGATTTGAAGAGAACAATTATTCTGATACGCAAGCTGAAAGTACGGAGATGAGGGCTGTTGTAAGTTTCCTTGCAGGGCTGAATTTAGAGCAGTTTGCTTCTCCAATTCTGAAGGAGAGTATTGACTTGAATGCTCTGCTCTTGTGTGATGATAAAGATTTACAGAGTATAGGTCTTCCACTTGGACCTCGGCGCAAGATCTTAGAAGCAATTAGAAGGAGAAATATGGTCTTAAGATATCCTGGTGTGATGACCGACTCAAAAATATAGATAAACAATAATAGACAGTGGTTTAGTTTTTACAAAGATCAGTCCTAAATAAATGCAACTTAAAACATAAGAGAGAGTAATGAAAGTTTGGCAATGCAGGACATGAAATAGAAGACAATATTTTGTACTAGTAACATGGTCTGATCCACTAGCAACATCCATAAAACCAAAATAGTTAAGTAAGATTCTACTTATAGCAACAATAAATTGCAAGTCGTTGCATTTCTAAAAAATCTTCTCACATTTTGAAAGTGTGAGCCCTGACAATGTCTAGTTTTAGCTGTTGTAGTAAATATTCTGTTATATTAATTCAACTGCATAAATGACCAGGAGAACTGAAGGATGACAAGCTCAATGAGCCACAAAATAATTCCTTTCATTGAAATACATTAGTGATTTCATGGCTAAACTATGAAATATTTTCACCAAAATAATGTTGATTGAGATAACGAATTCATGTTAATGAATTTGTATAATGTATGGTAGCATACTGACCTAATGAGTTAGTAGTCAGTGGTTTCAATAGGCACTGGCAGCCAGCAATTTTATCTCTACTTTCTAGATTTTGCTACCTACTTTTGCAATTTGAACCCACCAAGTGGCTCAGGTGCCTTTAGCACCCCTGTTCAATCTGCTGCCTACTTTTTATTTGTGCCTCCTACTTTAAAAGTTGGTCAGTCCCTCCTTATCCCTCCATTGATAGTGGGATATGAGCAGAGCGAGTGAAGCATGGGATGCATTTGAGTGGGAGAATGCGGCAGAGAAAAATAAAAACTGCTTGAACGCATCCAATTCTTCACTTCACTTGTAACCCACTACCAATGGAGGGACTTCTTGCAGTCTAGGTCTTTTCTGACCCAACTAGCTTTAGTATTCCTAAGTTTTTACTAAGTTTGTTAAAATATTCAGCTTTTACTTCTCATATCGAGCCAAAGCTAGTTTCCACATTAATAAGAATATAAGGATAACAATTTTGAGGGCTTGGAAATGTCTTAGCCCTATATATATGACATTCACAGTTAAGGATTTTCAATATTATGCAGACTCAGAACTCAAAGGTCAACCACCACCGAATATTTACGTGCAATGGCCATATAAGTATTTCAACATCGTGGATTCCTGTGGGAAACTTACAGGATTGGAGAGCTTCACACAGCCATCATTCGTAAATATTCAGTAGCTGTTGTAGTTATGGTTGATGGCAAAATTTGATGATTCACAAAATTTGAGTTCCTGGTCTGCATAATAATGAAACTGCTGTAAAACAAGAAGCTGTGAACTGGGCTTTGCAAGTACAAAAGAAGCACAATTTTATAACTCATGTAATGTCTCAAATCAGCCATGCACCATTATTTTTTTAGGGGCTTACTTCCAAATTCATGTTTATATCAGTAGCTTAGCCTTTCCAAATGTTTCCTTTGTTTCAAATACTCAATGGTAAATTATAGGGCTTAATAATTATTTCAAAATATTAACAATAATCAACAGTTTCCTCCTTGTGTGGCTTAGACATTGGGAAATAAGGTTACCATTTTTGCCTTTCAGAATTTACATACAGTGAATTTCACATATTTGAATTAATCACAAATACAAATTTTACGTATTCATCTGAAACTTTGCACAATGACATAGAATAACAGTCTTCAAAAGTGTGTGGGGTAACTTTAATATAAAAGCAATTTTTTGATTTACATGAATTCTATGGCCATTTGAACTTTATCACCATTGAATTTTAGCAGAAATGAGATATAAAATGTCTTCAGTCATTGATTTCCTTTGTTTTTGCCTCATTAATTATTCATGAGTTTTTGAAGGTAATTAAAAACTTACCTTATTTTTTGCAAAGCTGGTTTCTGTTTTTCAGTCCAAAATTAGGATTAAAAAGTGAACAAAAATGACAAAAGTTGTTAGAAGCAAAATATCAAAATTCTCTCACTTTTGAAGACCATGTATGCTATTCTACGTTATTGTGAAATTAAAGGGGCTATGTCATGGTACTGCACATGTATCGAGTAATCGCTCAGTTGTGGCTGTTAATTGGATACAAACAGTTAAACTTCCCTCCCTCAATGCTTGATTGAAAGGATTTTCAATAGTTTCCCTGGAGACTGTTTATATTCACTGTTTGTTAGTTATTTTTGCATATTTGCTTTGCTTTTAAGCATCCCACATGGCCGAGAAGTTCGTTAGTTAATATCAAAATCGGTAGAAATAGAAGTTTCCAGCCCGGAACGCGAATGTAAAGTCTATTGCCATGACACAGCCCCTTTAAGTTTCAGCTGGATACATTATATTTGCATATATGCGATAAATTTAAGTAAGATAATTCACTCCCAACTTATGTTCCCATAGCAACACCTAACAAATTCATACAGACAATTTATCAGTGATCATTTTGGTATGTACAGCCTTTCATTCAGTATACAAGAACTTTTAATCTATACTCGGAAGGTATATTATGTATAGTTTAATCAACTTGCAGCAGTGTTTTTATCAGATCTAAAACTCTAGGCCACAGGATCTGATAAAACACTGCTGCGAGTTGATTAAGTAATGGTCCAGATGAGAACTGTAGTAGAATCCATTGTTCTGTGGCAATGAGCCTCTCCCACATACGATTTTGCTTGAATATGCCTTAGTACATGTACTTTAGGAGGTATCTACATTCCAAACTGTCTTGAAAATAAAATATTATGCTATTGGCTGTTTTTCTATGAAAACGCAGAGAAGCCACCATCCAGCCAATCGGATACAGAGAAAACTAAGGATTTTTCAATCACAAATTTGAGAACTTTCCCCACACACAATATTCTTCGAAAATAAAACAGTTAGTTTGATCAAAAATAAATTCAAACCACAATATAATATCGAATGAAAATGCATTATTTCGATGGGTTTCTATTGAATTTATAAGTATCAACCAATGAAATTACGAGAAAGAATAATAGAAAATTAACACCTTTTAACATTCCTAGCCGTAGACACTACAGTTCTTATCTGGACCATTACTTAAACGACTTCAAAAACATTCATATGTAAAGAGGGTAAAGAGTCCTGTTTTTCAGTTATTTTGGCAATACAACTTATTTTGGCCAAGAAAATCTAAGCTAAAAGTTTATGTAAATTAGGATGAAATTTTATCAGATATAAAATGTCTTCACAAGCATTGATTTCCTGTTTTTGCTTCATTAATAATTATTATTCATGTGACTTGTAGACCCTTGTACAAGACGTCACTATTATTATGTTAAGTAATTGGATAAAAGAAGAAATGAAACAATGAAGGTGGGAGACAAGGACAGCCAAACAATGAACTCCATGACATTAGTGCAAGGGGATAGATACCGGTAGATCACTAATAGATAATTGAGAGAATATATTTCTAGTATTTAGTCACTTAACAAAATAGTTTTAGTATGTAAAGCTTACACATAATACGTTAACTTATAATAATAAAGTATCATACAAAAACTTAGCTGACATGATGTAATGTGTTGAAGTTGTACTGTGGAAGTTTATAAGAAGAAAAGTTACCCTGAGTCTGAAATAACCATGCTTAAGCGGTCAGAGCCAGATTCAAAACTACCTGAGCAACAACGTATTTGCCTGTGCAGATCACTCCATATTTGATATCAATGATACAGGAATCCATCACTGATGCTCCCAAGCCAATGGCAAAAATTGACCTGTGCTTAGTATTTAATTATTACTAGAAAAACTCAGATTATCAAAGTGCTTTCAACAAGTGTTTTTGTATGAGATAGGATTGGGCTTCCTGTGGTAACACAAACACACCCTTCTGAGACATCACTGCAGCAATCTAGACTACACTGTCAACAATAGTCAATAACAGACCGAGTCTACTGTGGGTGTAAAATATCCTACTTCAGTAAATACAAGGGGATGGATATGTTCAGTTTAAATACATACACTGTAGGTCATCAAATGACTGAGATAAAGAAAACATTTTGGATTGCAACATTGAGTATGTAAGTTATCAATTCCAATTGCTAAACAAAGAAAACAGTAAGCCAGCCATGCATATATTTTTGTATTTTGTTAATAAAAAAAATGTAATACCAGTAGGTAAGTTTAAGGGGGAAATGTTGATCTTGAGGAAAGTTAACAAATTCAACAGATAGTGTACAAAAACAATAAATATTTAACTATGTGGTGTATGGACAGAGTCTGTATCAGGGTATATAACTGTAGTTATCTTTAGTATATGTGTAACATTAAATAATATTGGATGCTCCTGCAGTTGCTTCGAGGTACATTTGTACAATTAGGTACATAGAAAAGTTCTTTGAGCTTATAGTTATAAACCAACCTGAAGACCAACTCAAAACCAATAACACTTGCTCATGTGTGTGCCAAAACAAGGTTCTTAAACATATTTCTTTCACCTGGAAAATGCACAGGTAGCCCACACATGACCACAGGGAGCCTGATGCAAGATTTGTGTGCATTCTTCATCGAACGTAAATATTTGATGAATAATTAATACATACAGAACAGCTGGAAGAGAGTTTGTAAATCTGATAAAGCAGACACAAAACTTCTAGTGTCCAGTTTTCTCTCTTCCAACAGATGCCTGGTTACTAAGCTACGGACGAACGTGAGCACGTTGTTGATTTGGTTGACATATAAAATTCGATCGAAAAAGTGACCTGAATGAACAGATCTCGGTAAACAAATACTATGAAAAGATAGGTCAGGTATCTAAGTATGCAGACATGAAGTTTATACTACTTCAGACTGAGCTGAAATTACAGATTTCTACAGTTTGAAAGTCCGATAAAAATTACAATATACGTTTGATTTTCTTCCAAAAAAACTTTTTTTCCTTAACTCAAGCTTCTAAACTCGGGGTGCAGCTTATCTGCAAGTGCAGCTTATCCGTGAGTGAATACAATAGTCATGTTTTTGAGTTATTTTGGCAAGCAGAGAAAATCGAAGCAAATTAAAGTTTATGCAAATCAGGACAAAATCTGTATCAGATTTACAGATCACTTATTGCACATTGATTTCCATTGTCTTTCCTTCATGAATTATTACGCTAAATTTGATAAATAAAATTTTAGTAATGTTAAACACTGGAAAGGGTTTTTGCTCCTAAATCAAAAACATCAAAGGCAGCTGAAACACTTTGCTTCACATCATTCTTGTTTCAGTTAAGTCCCTTTTATTGGTGGGAGATAATATCTTGGGTTTAACAATGTTACACTGTACATGACTGCACTCAATAGTTATTTACATTTACACTGTTAGTGTTGTACATAAGTTACATACCACATGCACTGTCATGATTTACTAATAAGAGATATTATTGATTGCTATCGATAATAATTGAAGGGCTATGTGCTACAAGAGACCATTAGTGCCCTTTTCAGGACATTTTTCTTCTTCGAAATTTCGATTAAAAGTACAAAAAGTGAGTACACAGTAGCTTAAAAAAACGTCCTGAAAAGAGCACTAATGGTCCCTTGTGGCACACAGCCCTTCAATTATCATAGATGCCAATTATCATAGATGCCTTGTGATCACCGTGTTATTAGCAGAGCTCCCCTGAAGGCCCAAGCAAGCACCATAGATATATGAGAGCAAAAATTGGCTGACTTAAATCCAGTTTCCCTTGCCCCCAGGCGAGCAACTTGCCTGAAAAAGTGCAGCCTGTATCAAAACCTTGGCTAGTAGCTAGTGAATTTTGTTTCTTTTTTTTCATTTTCCGTTTTCTTCTTTTTTTTGTTAACCTTTTGCACTGATTTCCCTTCATCCTACCAGTTATTTTATGCTGTTATCATAAGTTTATTTTCTTTATAATTTATAACTTGTCATGTTTTTCTGGATCATTACCTCAATTCAGCAATTGGGAGCTCCGCATTTAGTCTTGCCTAAATATATATAGTAATAATGTTATTATAATAGATGTTTGGCCTATCCCATACTGTCAACTCCTGCCTTGTGATCACCATGACTGTTATAGTATCAATAATCAATAACAGGCTAGTATGAAAAAAAAATCTGACAACCTAACTGGCAAGAGTTACAGAGCTGAAAACAACTTGAACTATCCAGTTCCTGGACAACTGGGGAAAATAACTACAACTCTGGCTACATTAGTTTTCCATTAATTAGCCAGCGATCATCATTACAGTTGCTGGCGATAATCGCTGGGAGCCAGCTTCTAATGACTGCCCTGAATAACTTATCATGAACTTTTGTCATTCTGCACACCAAATTGTGCACCCAAGTTGTCTGTTATAACGGGGGGTTGACAGTACAAAAAGGAACATGTAAACTAAGATTAAAATAATATACCGTAACCCCAAAAGCTCTGTTTTGTTTTTTATAATCAACAGTGGCCAAAGACAAAATGGAGCAGTCAATCTCAATGTGGAGTAAAAGCATATTACTCAATTTAAGCATAAATATTACCCCCGTCTCAACCAATCATAGTACAGCATTACTAAATCACCTTTTACCCATCAACAGCCACTTACAGATCTCTCAAAGGGTAACATTTACTCCTTCTGGTAAAGATTTCTGCTACTTTCAACACATGTTTGCGAAATATCATTTCTTTCTATAAAAATATATTGTACATTGTAGCCATCATTCCATCTTAAGTAACTACATGTATCCAAATGCAATTCTAGCAATATTATGAACGTAAGACATAAAACAATCACACTCACCAAACAGTATTTCATGCTTTGAAATGTAAGCAGTAGCATGGATTAATAATTCCAGTGCAAGTGATAAATGGCAATTTAAACTTTAATTATTGCTGGAAATGACATGCAATACATCAATCTGATATATTCAAACATCTATATTCAAACGTTCCTCATGCATACATTTTCAGTTTATATTTACTCACTGTCCTCTATACTTTTTCGTTTAAATTGACGTTATACATACTTAATAATTGCAGAATAAATGTGGAATCGATCCAAATGTTTTGGCCAAGAACTTTTTCTAGTCAGTGTTGTATTACGATCTACGGCAATAAAGATGCAAAATCGTACAAAATGAGTAATGATTACTACTTGTGGTAATTATTACTGCTACAACCCGCCATGCATATCTTGCTATAAAAAATTAGAGCAGCCAGATCGATTAAATGATAGAGCTTTGAATTATTAAAAACAATCGCAAACTCTCAGGTCTGCATCCCTCCGCATTTTGAGGTGGGCTTGCGACTACCCGAGAGCGAAATTTCATTTCCATGGTGCAGCTTCAATTTGTAAACAAGTACTGTATTCACTCACAGATAAGCCGCACTTGCAGATAAGCCACACCCTGAGTTTAGAAGCTTGAGTTTAGGAAAAAGTTTTTTTGAAGAATATCAAACGTAAATAAATTGTAACCTTTATCGGACTTTCAAACTGGGGAAAATTCCAAAGTTGTACCTGTAATTTCAGCTCTGAAATAGTAATAATAAACTTCATGTCTACATATTTAGATACATGACCTATCTTTCCATTGTATTCGTTTACCGAGATCTTTTCATTCAGGTCACTTTCACGTTCATGCGTAGCTTAGTAACCAGGCATCTGTTGGAAGAGAGAAAACTGAACAATAGAAGTTTTGTTTTTGCTGAACTAAAACAACATGGAGAAACTATTTTGCTTTTTCATTACCTGTTCATTGATACATGTATCATGTCTAAAAGGATATCTGGAAGCCATCAATCGGAAAATTTGAATTTATGTAAATTTACAGAACCTTGTGCAGATGTTCTCGCAGATAAGCTGCACCCCTGATTTTAAACAAAGATTTTGGGTAAAAAGATATGGGTTATCCGTGAGTGAATATGTATGCTTATGTCACTGTGGTAATGTCACTCTGGTAATGTTTACTGCTACCTGTGGGTTATCTAAACAACATTTCCTTCTCTTTGTATCGAAATGCTTTTGCTCTGCCTTCATGCATGTATTATCATTTATGCATAAATCAAAATCCGGCTTGGAAAACTGAATTACAATATTCAGAAAGTCATGGCTAAACTTCACTAAAATAAGCCAGAAAAGTGCTGCAGTGTTTGTAACTTGGCAGCGTGAAGAAACATTTATATTTTCTAGAGGGAGAAATAGGTCAGTATTTTTGAGGGTGAAAAATCGTTATACATGTATTTGAGATTGGGAAATCAAGTTGGTTACTTTTGAAAAGTGAACAAAACCCTGTGTGCAATGGACTGTGTTTTTTGGATTGGCAACTGACATGACATGACAAGTACCCTGGATGCCAGAGGTTCTTATGCCCTCTCTAAAAGAACACAGAACTGCCTTTTATTTGGTGGTCTGATGTGAATTTAGGGAACTCATGCAAACTCCAGCGATGGATTCAGTGATACGGAACATGTAAAATAATGAAAACAGTTTCACAATCTGCTACGGCTGTGATCCAATTCGCAGCACCAGTTAGAAATGAATTTGCTTTAGGACAATCAGAGGGCCAGGGTCAAATTCTGACTCGAAGACTTATAATAATCGAAGACTTATAATAATCGGAGACACAAATTAGCCAGTCTAGGTTCTCCCATGGTCTCGTTGCTTTGCTGCTCGCCGCTTCAATCCTTGCTGCTTCGCTCCTCGTTGCTTTGCATCTAAACTTTGGCTTAGAGGGCAGTAGAACCTCTGGCATTCAGGGTATGTGACAAGTGGCTGACAAGTAGATGTTTTTACAAAATAATTTCTAAAAACTTGAATATTATTCACTGGCTTAGCTTGAAGTAGGCTTCTTTTGAACTTATTTGATTTAGTTTTGTCCTGACAATAAAACCGGTACCTGGAACCAAAAAATAAACAGAAGGTAGAATATTACAACATAAAGAGATTTCAAGTATCTTCGAAAGCCTAGATAACAAAAAGGCAACTTAATTAATTTGGATTTGTGAATGTGCTGTGATAAAGCCCCATAACTTGAAACAATTTCTTTAGCCCAATGTTTAATATTTATCTGCTTGAGTTAAAATACTATGCTAAAATATGAACTCAAAATGGACCACAATTTTAGTCTTTAGTAGCTGCTAAGCTTTGACGGTTAAATATGATAAGCAAACTTGTTTTGAACTCCGGGAGATGCAGACTTTGCAATAAATTTATTGTTTTTTTTACTAATTCGAAGCTATATGGTTTGATCTGGCTGCGCACTGCATATCATTCATATCAGCTCATTTTGGTATCTTCCTAACAAATTTGACCTGTACCGTCCAAGAAAGTCATCTCTATTAACATAGCAACCTTGCACTTGCCGTTTACCAGTGAATCCTGAACGGCCATGCATAACTCGCCAGTTAGCCATAACAAGAAGCTTTCCAGGAACTAACTTAAACCAATACTCACTGTCTGGGCTGCAGATGATGGAGGCAAATGCTTTGATGGCTTCATAATACTTTGGAACATCGTCAGCATCCAGGGAATCCATAATCTCTCTGTCATAAAGATTGTAACGAATATGCATAAGTTCCTTTGAAAATGGTTCCAATTCTATTGTAGGTCCATGCGCTTTTAGATAGAGGTTGTCATCAATGTAGCGAAATGGTAATATTTTAGATGAGAGAAAATTAAAAGCTTCATTGTTCTGCTGCTTTAACATCTCGGCAGCATAAAAGCCATCAACTAGCAAACTTTCTCCACCTGTTCCATCATGGTGTATGCAATGCAGCATCTGCAGACCAGAAGGGTCTGTAAAGTAGGTGTTATCTGTGTGGGCTTGTAAAAACCCAGATGTATATGCAGTATCTGCATGGGCCATCACCTCATTAGAGAATTGCCACAAACCTCCAAAGTTAGTCTCCCTTACAAAGCCCCCCAAGTTATGTGCTAACTGTTCAATGGCTGAAAGCACTGTGGGAGTATCATTTACAAAGGCAAAACCAAATTTAATAATTGCATTTGAGAGTTTGAACAGTTCTTCCTTATTTGAAAGAACTGTGTCATAACTGAAATTTGGCAAAGTAGTTGATGTGATTTGCTTCTTATCCCAAAGAATAAGGTTCTCCTTTTCTTTCTTGTTTTCAAAGTTGGTGCTGTACGCATGTCTAGCTAGCCATTGGCTCTCAAAAGTGGTGGAGTGGCCATCAGGCCAAGTTATGTGCAGTTTGTCTTGAACCGCTTCAACATTCTTGGGCACAATATCCAGGGATACCTTCAGAAGATCAACTTCTCTCTGATGGGTTGAAGGGTTCAAACACTGTTCGCAAAGGCAGTGGTCTCTCAACCAAATGTGGTGAAATCCAGCATGCTTGCCGTTGTTCCAATGTACTTGAACTCGCCCTTCTTCAACCAAAGCCATTGCAATTTGACTTGCTGCGAAGTTTGATTCCTTGATACTGATAGGTCCAGCCGCGTGACATTTTGAAGCTTTCTGCAAAGTTAATACTGAGCTTATTCCGGGCGAAACGATTCTCAGTCTTGCTGCTGTTTTTGCAAGGCAGGAAAAACTTGCACATCTGGCATATCTGGGTATTTTGCAAATGTGTCTTGTAAAGAACATTATTCGCTCAAAAAGAGTACAAATAACTGCAAATCTGCAAAATTCCTGAGAACCCACAATGCAAAGCGGTCATGGATTACGTGTACTGTAACACGAGGCTAATACCTGTATTGTAAAACCTTATTTGGGAGATCAGCATGTGCAAACATGAAAATAACCACTGTCATCTCAAAGAGCTGTTTCTTTTTCGTTTGTTTTTATCGTTGTATTTAATTCTGACATCTAGTGTGATGTAACTAAACACTTTTATTATCCCCGAGATCCTCGATGTCATGGCCCGAGACGGAGTCGAGGCTAGGCCTTGGGATCGCAACAAAACCACTGATTCCCGAGGGGACAGTCATTAAGTGGTTTTTGATTCCTTTTCCTGAGTGGACGACAAGATCATGTGGGATACATTGGATTTTGATGACTGCCACGTGCCCCCGAATCAACCAATAGGGCTACGGAATGGACAGTCAAAATTTGGAAGTTCTCGTCGTTTTAGGCCTTTGCTCGAATGCTCGCAAAAAAGATTGTGTGTGCTCGAATAGGCCTTTTGCAATAGACAGTCACGTGACTTGTTGGCCCATAGTAACGCCATACTGGGTTGCAAGCTAACCAGCTCTCCCTTGACAACCAACAGAGATTGACTGAGCCGTGGTATCATAGCTGGACTTCGAAGCGTTTTTTCGTCTTACTTACTAAATTGATCTCGAAATAAGTCTGATACAGAACAAAACTAAAGGTTGTTCTTTACTTTTGATCCGGTATTTTGTCAAATATGCGGCGCAAAATAGAGTTTGGACGCTCAAACGAACTCACCTCGAATCTCAGGCATGGCAAACATGGCGGCCGCTAAACACAACTTGGTGAACTCTTTCGATTGCTTGTTTTAATGCTAGTGAATAATCGGTCAAACACAATAAGCTTTTGCTCAGGACTCAAAAGAATATTGGGGAGCAATTATAGAATACCCCGCAACTTGGATCATTAATAATTCATTTTCTCAAATTTTCATACAAACCTTCTAAAAACCCAACCCTGAAATTTTAAAAAAACCTAACCATTTTCGACTCCAAATCATTCATAGAACGACCCTACATACACCTGCACTATAATGGAGAATTTAGCATAGTTTAGCACAGTTTTCAAGTGATCTTTCGAAGTTACGGGGTATTCTATAATCTAACCAATATGGGGATAAATACTGTTTACTCTAGGCCCTCGTTCATGTACTTAAATAAAATCCTGTGTTTAACTTTAATTAAGGCTATATTTAAGCTACGAAAATATTCATAAATGTTGTATTATTTAAAATTAAATGTTCGTTTCCTTTGCCTTAACTTAGAAAAGGACAGGCTATGGCTAGCTACATGTACTTGAGGAGATGCAGAAATTATCTTAGAATATTATTTTAGTTTGATACTGAATCTGTGGGTGTTACATGTCCAGTTTTGAAGCAAAGAAAAATATCAGGACTTTGATAAGTTTTATATATCCCTACTTAGTCATTGGAGAGAATGTTATATATTTTGTTTCTTATTTTGCTATTAGCCAGTAACAGGCATACATTATTAACCACTCGCTATAAAATTTTAATAATATTAAAGAAACACTGTCAATTAACCCAAAAATGATAAACATTCTCATGACTAAAGACAAAAATATTACCCTGCAAGCAGAGGTTTCTCATCTCTCTGCCAGGCATGAGAGTATGCAGTGTACTAGCCGAGAAAATATGAGACAATTTTGACAAAGGATGGCAAAGATTTGAGTGGATGAAAAATACTGCTTTTAAGAGAAATTTAGAGCAACTTGAAATATGTTCACTGTAACCGAAATCAAGTTTATAGAGGCCCGGTTATTAGGGGGAGGTGGGGTGCTGTTATCCCTTATCCCTATATTTTTCAGGATAGTTAATCACTTATCCCTGAGATGCAGATGGCTATTATCGATTATCCCGATGGACTTTGGTTATCCCTTATCCCTACTGTTTTCTGGTTTGTTATCCCTTATCCCTGAGTCATTATTTTGCTAGTGATCCCTTATCCCCAATACCCCTAACCAGGCCTCTTCATAGAATTAGCTTTTGTAATCCACTTAGTCATCCTTTATTGAAAAAAAATGAAAACCATATCCGGGCATTCACATAGTATTACTCTTCGAATTCAGGGAGTTATCAGTTTGTAGTTTTGTTTTAAAGAAACTTGAAGATTCAATTCCAATGACAGTGCCCCTTTGACATCCATTAGACCATGTAAAAGTATATATTAGATTAATAAACACTATCAAATATATTCCTTAATTTTTTGGTTTTATATGCCTTGCTTCTTCCTGGGGGTACTCCCATATATGGACTATACGGGGATGATCCACTGGACAGGGTATGGTTTTTCTAGTTTCTGGTATTAGACAGGGTATCCATTTTCACATTGACAGATCTTGAACAGGGTATGGTATTTATCACTTTTGACATGACATTTATCTGATATTTACCAGATATCGATTTGTAATCAGTTTATCCCTGACCTCTAAATAAAACAGTCGACTTTATAGACACTTCTTGTGGATTCTTGTTGTATTTTCGTCTTATAGAAGGGTATAAAATTTTAACACTTTGTCTTGAACAAGGTATGGAAATTTGAGGTTTTTTGTCTTAAACAGGGTAAGGGTTTCAGAGCCCCAGCGGCACACCATTACCCAACTTTGGGTAGAGTACCCCCCCCCCCCCCCCTCCCCGGGTCCTGACTGTATGAAGTATAATGATTGATATCCAGATTTACGATGCCTAATTTGCACTTAAAGAAAAACACCAAGTCTAAGTATTCCAACCAGTTAAGTTTAATTAATTTAACAATTAGATTAAATAAATAAATTAAATTCTTAAGTTCTTTATCATTTTCTAGCATGTCACTTTTTGAAACATTAGAGTTGATGTGTTTGCTGCAGGAAGCTTACAATATGTTTAATAAGTTCTCAATATTTCATGTCACCACACCAAACATAGGAAAAATATAGTTGAGAAAAACTGACTCCCTCTTTATAAATATTAAAGAAAAAGAGCTAGCCAGAAAACATACCGATTTACAGGTGCCAGAGCACTAACTGATTGCTATATGGTTAATTATAGACACATGATAACACAAGACCAGTTCTTCAAAGTTAAATATTTTATTAATTTTTCATTTTTTCTTCTAGAACTTTCACAGTGCAAATACAGAGCTTGGCCTTCCTGTATGTGGTCATATCGACCATTGCATTTTAATACTGACACTGTCACCATTCGTCAATGTTTCGTGTACTCTCCAAAGTTATAAACCTGAGAAATTAACGCCGTAATTACTGGTTTATATAACATAGTATAAAAGAAAGAAGGAATCTGCTCAACTATTACAATACTATTCGTTTAATTATGACTACTTTACCTTGTTGAGCGGCCGCCATGTTTGCCATGCCTGAGATTCGAGGCGAGTTCGTTTGAGCGTCCAAACTCTATTTTGCGCCGCATATTTGACAAAATACCGGATCAAAAGTAAAGAACAACCTTTAGTTTTGTTCTGTATCAGACTTATTTCGAGATCAATTTAGTAAGTAAGACGAAAAAACGCTTCGAAGTCCAGCTATGATACCACGGCTCAGTCAATCTCTGTTGGTTGTCAAGGGAGAGCTGGTTAGCTTGCAACCCAGTATGGCGTTACTATGGGCCAACAAGTCACGTGACTGTCTATTGCAAAAGGCCTATTGCTCCGGTACTTGCTTTTCCCCAAGGTGCTCGTTTGCTTTTTCTTTGTGTATAGAATGTTCGCAGCTGTGATAAAGTAAAATTGCTCATGCTTGCCCTAAAAACAAGATGCTCGACTGCTTGCCAAATATAAATGCTCGAATAGAGCGTGCGATGTGATCTGGAAAACTTATGCCTATATATAACAAACGGTTATTGTAGAGCGTCTATAAATCAAAAATGTTGGCAAGTTTATTAAATAGTAACGTGCCGTTGGATAGGGTTGTTGCATGTCTAACAAGGTATACATTTTCGCTATATAGCGTCTTCATGAACAGGCCGTTATCAACCTACTGAAAATAAGAATATCGAGAATACACAGGAACCCATGACAAGGAGCGTCCATCCCCCATACTTAGTGGTCTGCGAACACCCGAGGTGAATAAATCCTATACCCCCAAGTGGAAGGCCAATAAAATTCATAAATCATTACATCTACATTTATTTTGTCAGCAAAAACTATATACAGTTTATATCTCGCTAACATAAAATAATATATAGACATATATAATAATAAACTACTAGTAGTTAAATGATAGTAAACAGAGTTAAACAGCAATTGGAAATTAGATAAAAAGTAAACTATGATTACATCTCAATAATTCATAGCCTGCTTGCAGGCGGTGGAGGGAGTTTTTTATGAAGTGTTATTCCCGTCAAAATTGAACTTTACATTATGCTTTGTGGCGATCTCGAAATTATGAAACGAGATATCAAATTGTGGTTCTGAGGCTTACTGTACTTTGCGAAACGAAACGAAACGAAACTGTACTTTGCGAAACTGTACTTTGCGAAACTGTACTTTGCGAAACTGTACTTTGCGAAACTGTACTTTGCGAAACGCGTATTTAAGCACTCCTGGGAACAGATGGAAACAATAATCTTAATTTACACTTACTTTCACATATATAGCACCGGGTAGACTTCTTTAGTTGCTCCTTTTTACGAACAAAACTCCTCTTTACAGTTCAGGTGATGAGGTCGGCCATATTGTCACGCTAACTGGAATAGTAACCGCGCAGACACGACAACGAGGCTGGCGTTGATATTTGTAACAATTTTTCCCCGATGAAAGGTTGGTAATGCTTGATAGCTCAGTCGACAGAACTTGCTTGCGCGAACGACGGGTCGGGGGTTCGAACCCCGGCGCTGAACATTGTCTTTTTCTTTCCTTTTTTTCACTGGATAACATTTTTTGTTGTCCTTTCCTCGTTCTGGTATTTTTATTCATAACGATATAAATAATAACTAAAAAAATCATAGCCTTCCAAAGCGATCGATCGAAAAACGTTCAGGTGGATTCAACTCTTCTCTCAGCTTAAAGTTCAAACAGCTGCTTCAGTAGTGTTTTGTTGACAAGTGGACGAGCCTAAACAGCAGGAAAGCACTGTGCCGCTTGCGGTTGTTCGAGCAGCTTTCACAATGACAACGGATATTTATATACGGCATCTTAAAGAACTTTGCTCATACACACACTTTGTTTTTATGATTTTTTTCTTCCTAGCCCGGCATTTAACATTCCCGATATGGCTATATTTTTTTTGTAGTCTCTTCCCTTCGATCAGAACGATATGGCGATATTTACGCGTTGACTAGATAACCCCATGGTTCTCGGATCCTGACTCGAAATCCTGACTATCCCTGATATTGGTCGATAAAGATAAAGTAATATTTTGGTTATCGATCAGCTCTCAATTAAATATGGTGTAATCCTAAATCGTGTCTTCTTTATTCTTGCTAACAATATGACATTCTTACGGGGGTGAAAAGCACTGCCTTGCTTATATTTTAAACGTACGTTGGTATCTCGTCGTTTACCTGCGGTTATGGTCCGCTGATAGCAGCTTCCATTTTACTTTCTTTTTATTACCGGCTTTATCATTTTATTTAGCTCTGGTATTTTTACCAAGAAAAAGAAACAAAAGCAGTAATCACACCCACAAGCCTACCGGCGCTAAGTTGAATATTGTTTTTAGCTGTTCTCAGAAGTGCTGAAATACGTGTTTCGTAAAGTAAAGTAAATAAATGAATTAATTCCACCAGAACAGGACAATACGATGCGACCCTAAGAAGGATCCGGGGAAGAGTATGATATCTTCGAACCGAGAAATTTACCTTGTCACAATAAAATACATAGAGAATAATACATGGGAGCGCGGAGATATGAAATTTGTCTTCGAGTGTTCAACTGGATATCTCACGAGTGAGCGCAGCGCGGCGTCTATGTATTATTTTATTTATTTTATAAACAATACTTGGACCTGGGCCCGGTTGTTCGAAGTTTGAATGGAAAGTGCCCAGGATTCCATTTAGGATTTCGAGCGAGGGAGTCAGGCTTTCCCAGAAATTTATAATTATCTAATCACGTACAAAGGGGGTTTGATAAATAAACAAAACCATTATTGTCGATGTTGCAAATAAATCTACCGTGACAGTGTGGGTGTCGATTTCATTCAATACACGAATGCGGGTGTAAGGCGAGAAAATTCTAAAATACTAAAAACTCAAATTGCATTCAAACAAACGAAAGTTCAACAGGGAAGAGCCCCGGGAAAATAAATAGAGCCGAGAAAAGTTCCAGCGAAAAGAAACTTCTGCAGCACTGGGAACTTCGAGAAAGGATTTTAAAAAAAGTTGGAGCTCTTACGAATCGTCAAATTGTAGCCGAGTCTATCAAATTTATGCAATAGATCAATAGCCTTTTCGCCAATTGTACCTGTTTCAAACGTTCTTTCATTTGTGTTTTTGTGTCTTTATTTGCCAACCTCCGTTCCAGAGAGTCGTCTTGCGTCTCCGGCACTCACTCGGCGCTCTTTATGCCAGTAAACTTAGCGATACCCATGGTACTTTTGTAGGCTATTCCCTACAATCCTTTCTTTTGCTAGAGCTGGTAAACCTGAAAAACCATGGGGTTATCTAGTCAACGCGTAAATATCGTCATATCGTTCTGGTCGAAGGGAAGAGACTACAAAAAAAACTAGTCATATCGGGAATGTTAAATGGCTAGGAAGAAAAAATCATAAAAACGAAGTGTGTGTATGAGCAAAGTTCTTTAAGATGCCGTATATAAATACTCGTTGTCATTGTGAAAGCTGCTCGAACAACCGCAAGCGGCACAGTGCTTTCCTGCTGTTTAGGCTCGTCCACTTGTCAACAAACACTACTGAAGCAGCTGTTTGAACTTTAAGCTGAGAGAAGAGTTGAAGCAACCTGAACGTTTTTCGATCGATCGCTTTGAAAGGCTATGATTTTTTTAGTTATTATTTATATCGTTATGAATAAAAATACCAGAACGAGGAAAGGACAACAAAAAATGTTATCCAGTGAAAAAAAGGAAAGAAAAAAGCAATGTTCAGCGCCGGGGTTCGAACCCCCGACCCGTCGTTCACGCAAGCAAGTTCTGCCGACTGAGCTATCAAGCATTACCAACCTTTCATCGGGGAAAAATTGTTACAAATATCAACGCCAGCCTCGTTGTCGTGTCTGCGCGGTTACTATTCCAGTTAGCGTGACAATATGGCCGACCTCATCACCTGAACTGTAAAGAGGAGTTTTGTTCGTAAAAAGGAGCAACTAAAGAAGTCTACCCGGCGCTATATATGTGAAAGTAAGTGTAAATTAAGATTATTGTTTCCATCTGTTCCCAGGAGTGCTTAAATACGCGTTTCGCAAAGTACAGTTTCGCAAAGTACAGTTTCGCAAAGTACAGTTTCGCAAAGTACAGTTTCGCAAAGTACAGTTTCGCAAAGTACAGTTTCGTTTCGTTTCGTTTCGCAAAGTACAGTTTCGCAAAGTACAGTTTCGCAAAGTACAGTTTCGCAAAGTACAGTTTCGCAAAGTACAGTTTCGCAAAGTACAGTTTCGTTTCGTTTCGTTTCGTTTCGCAAAGTACAGTAAGCCTGGTTCTGAAGATTACATTATGAAACACTTAGTACTTATCATGAAACGAGTTGAATTGTGAAACCAGCTAAATTGTGCAACCTCGAATTGTGAAACGCTAAAATTGTGCAACCTCGAATTGTGAAAAGCTAAAATTGTGAAACTGGCTAAATTATGCAACCTCGAATTGTGAAACGCTAAAATTGTGTAACACTAAATTGTGCAACCTCGAATTGTGAAACCGGCTAAATTATGCAACCTCGAATTGTGAAACGCAAAAATTGTGAAACACTAAATTGTGCAACCTCGAATTGTGAAACCGGCTAAATTATGCAACCTCGAATTGTGAAACGCTAAAATTGTGAAACACTAAATTGTGCAAAACACTAAAACAAATCATGCGTAGCGTGACGATTGTTATTTCGTGACATCGTTTACCTGTACTCGGACCCAATCCCAATCGGTTACTAGCGCTACCTGGTTACTCGGCTGGATTACGTTGATTTCGCGCCACAATAAACGTGGCTGACCAGTGGCAGATATGCCTGCCCATATGTAGCAATATTTAATCTGTGAATAAAATGTATTTTCTATATTATTTTGGTTTAAATTGTGTTAAAAGTTTTATTTAAACTTCAACATTTTATTTAAACTTTAATATTTTATTTAAACTTTAACATTTTATTTAAAGTTTAATATTTTATTTAAACTTTAAAATTGTATTTAAACTTTAACATTTTATTTAAATTTTAACATTTTATTTAATCTTTTTTATTTAAACTGTAAATTTTTCATTCAAACTTTCACTCATAATTTTCATTCAAACTTTTCGAAATATCATTCAATCTTCCTGGGGCGAGCGCGGTCAGAGCAGCCTCGTTTTCGATCTCACGAGACCCTATTTCAAAATGGCCGCCGACGATGTTGAAACTTTCTTGAAGGCTGTGTTAGAGAAGTCAGAGGAAATAGGACTTCGAAAAGAGCACCGAGATGTTTCTGAGAACTTTCTAAGTGAGTTGCTGACACACGTTGATTTAGTAGTACAGACAGTGCAATTGTTGCATGAAATTGGAGATACTTCTTCATTGCCATATATGGACCCCGACGATTCGAAGAAGTGTAAAGATTTAGAGAACGTTTACTCCGAAATTGAAAAGGAGTTTATTGGTCTCTACAATAACGAATCCAGAACTATCCAGAACGTACAAATGGTGAAGAAGTAAAGGAAAAAGTGTCAAACTTGCTAGAAGAAGCTTCAAAGCTTCTTTCTAATGCAGGACCAGGTACGTCTGCGTCTGGCAAGACCGACTTCTGCTAGCGCCAGAAGCGACAGAAGCTTGGCAGAAACCCTCAGTGACAGAGCACGAGGCATGCTGCAAGAAAGCTCTTCCGCTGGTCTATATAAACGTCTGAATAGACATGAAAGACTTCGATCAGCGTCTCCATATCAGCAGGGCGGAAGTAGAAATGCACCACGAGAAATTAAGCCCTCGTAGTTCTACCAAACTCTCTTTTGGGATAAAGTATCCGGGTCTACCGGGACGCTTTGTGTCCACAACCGACAGTGGTAGCTCGAAAGTAAGAGTAGTTCTGGATTCGTTATTGTAGAGACCAATAAACTCCTTTTCAATTTCGGAGTAAACGTTCTCTAAATCTTTACACTTCTTCGAATCGTCGGGGTCCATATATGGCAATGAAGAAGTATCTCCAATTTCATGCAACAATTGCACTGTCTGTACTACTAAATCAACGTGTGTCAGCAACTCACTTAGAAAGTTCTCAGAAACATCTCGGTGCTCTTTACGAAGTCCTATTTCCTCTGACTTCTCTAACACAGCCTTCAAGAAAGTTTCAACATCGTCGGCGGCCATTTTGAAATAGGGTCTCGTGAGATCGAAAACGAGGCTGCTCTGACCGCGCTCGCCCCAGGAGGATTGAATGATATTTCGAAAAGTTTGAATGGAAATTATGAGCGAGGTTTGAATGCACAATTTTACAGTTTAAATAAAATGTCAAAGTTTAAATAAAATTAAATATTAAAGTTTAAATAAAATGTTAAAGTTTAAATAAAATATTAAAGTTTAAATAAAATATTAAAGTTTAAATAAAATGTTGAAGTTTAAATAAAATTTTGAAGGTTTAAATAAAACTATTAACACAATTTAAACCAAAATAATATAGAAAATACATTTTATTCACAGATTAAATATTGCTACATATGGGCAGGCATAGGCAGACGAGTGATGTGCAGGAAAACTTCACAAAAGTTGTGGGCTTGTTAAGACAAGCGGAATCTCTGCTCTCTGGAACTGCTGATTGCACAGGTGAACTTGCACAGGTGGAACTGCCGTCCCTGGCACAAGTGGAGCCGACGCTGCAAATAATGGAACTGCTCAGTCGCTGGTACAATCATCAGTGGCATATAGGGAATCCCCCCTCCCCCTGATTAAAATATGTGTCTTTGGTTTTGGGGAATAAAACAATTAAACATCTTTCAAACTTTTTGTTTTGGTGTTTTATTCAGGTGTTTTTTTTGTGGAGGGGGTTACAACAGCCTAAATGCTACAGAACAAAAGTTGCAAAGATACTGGCATTGTACACTGATGTAGGGAGAAAGAAGGATTAGCAATAATAGTTTAATACTAGTAATCCTGTAACCAATTAACCAAATTTATACTGTAAATTTGAAGTACACCTTGTGTGGCCACCTACATGTAAAAAATTAAGGCCTATCATCCATTTTGGTCGAAACTCACCATGGATAGTTCTTCAGCAACTCTGTGGTCTGAATTACAAACATTTGATAGGCCATGGATCCAAAGTTGTAATGGGTTCCTGTTTCTCTCTGTTCTGATTGGTGCTCTACTGTGGGCAGCAACAAACTCTGTCAGCTGTCTGTTAATTCTTGGTAGGAATATATAGTGTACAGGTCCACTTCATCAGAAGGATCTAAAATTCCTGATTCCTCCATACACGAAAACATTGTAAAATAAAAAGGTACAACCAAAGAAAACATCCCTCCAGAGACGCTCAATCCTTTGGTTGTGAACACTTCTTCCAGTGATATGGCTCCCTCTGTCTGGACCACGAAGGGGATGACTCAACATGTACCTTGCCACATCAACATTTTCTCCACCTTTATCCGAACGAACCCTAGAGGGTAGACCAAACTCTGCAACAGCTCCAACAAATAGATGAAAAACCACTGAGATATAAACCCACTTATAATTGACCTACCGTAAATGATCTAATAAACGCCCCCGATCTAGTGAACGCCTCCTATCTAATTAACGCCCTCCTAAGCTGACAAGTTTGTATTGAACGCCCCTCTCTAACAGACGCCCCCTGTCTAATAAACGCCCCCCTTCCCTGAAAACCACATAAACACATAAACTAGAAACAGATGTACAATACAATCAATCAATTTATTTATCTTGCTTAATTAACACCGGTGTGAGAGTTGCGTCTTGCTCAATTTCCAGTTCAAAGTGAGGATAGCGCTCTTTAATGTTCTTCATCTCTGTGTTTAGGATATCAGCAATTTTCTTTCGGCTTGTCCTAGCATTGTAGTATCCCGGAATTACAAGGCCTACTTCTGCTAAAGCTCTGTCATTTAGGTTATTATAATACCGTATTTAGGTTACCATGTTACAGTTATTAGAATAAACGCCTCTCTCTTTTAAATGCCTCTTATCTTTTAAACGCCCCCCTCGGACCCTTGAAATTTAATAAACGCCCCCGGCGTTTATTAGATCATTTACGGTATATCATTATGACGTCAAATCAAAACAATCTATTGTTTTAACGCGAAGGATCATGGTCGTGGGAGGGAGACAAACGACAATAACACAAAGGAAATCGCTATCAAATGCATTTTGTAGAACGTAGAATAGCGGTAACAGTCACCAAATACGGTAAATATTGTGGGATAAACATTGATACAGTTGATATCTGAAAACCAGACAATTCGAAGTTAAATTTTCCTCAGCAGAGCAGATTTAGTTCAAAATTCTATTGTTCAAGTCGATTCTGTCCCCCTCATAAACAAGCCGTGACGTCATAATGATATAGGGTAATTAACAGCAAAGGAGTTGAAACTCGGTTACTTAAACTCAAGGATGATAAGGCTCCTGGTCCTGACCAAATATATCCATGGCTTCTAAAGATTACTGCTGTGGAAATAGCACCAATACTAACAGACATTTTCAAAACATCTATAGAAAATTCCACCCTACCTAAACAATAGAGAGAAGCAAATAAATGTGGTGTCTATAAAAAGGGAAGGAAAAGGAACCCTGGAAATTTTAGGCCTATCTCCTTGACATGTATTTCATGCAAGATCTTGGAACATATCATACATAGCCACATCATGAAACACCTAGAAAAATATAACATCTTGGTGGACTCCCAACATGGATTCAGATCCAAACGCTCTATTGAAACTCAACTCATCACCACGATCCACGACATAGCTTATGTGCTACAGTGCAACGAATCCGTACATCTGGCCATATTGGACTTCTCAAAAGCATTTTATAAAGTCCCATACCAAAGATTACTGTCAAAATTGGAATACTATGGCATACGGGGCCACCTACATCAATGGCTGGAGTCCTTCCTTACTCAAAGCACCCAACAGATAGTATGTGATGGGGCAGTATCCACTCAGCAGAAGGTCACCTCTGGAGTCCTACAGGGGACTGTATTAGGTCCCTTGTTGGTCCTCCTTTACATAAACGACTTGCCGTCCAACCTCAAATGTAAAGCCCGCCTGTTTGCAGATGATTGTCTCTTGTATGCTACGATAGTAGATCCCGCTGTTGATGGCCTACTACTTCAAAGTGATCTGATCAAGCTCGAACTCTGGCAGGAAAAGGGGCAAATGGAATTTAACCCCCAAAAATGTTCCACTATGTGTATTTCACTAAAGAAGAAACCACCATCTAGAAGATACATTTTCTATGGCCAACTCCTCGAGTGTGTTGATTCTCATCCATACCTAGGGGTACATCTTGATACCAAACTAAGATGGAAAGAGCATATACAAAACACAACATCCAAAGCAAATAGGATGCTGGGTTTAATACGAAATAATTTCTGGTTCTGCACCGAAGATGTAAAGAAAACACTGTACATAACTGCATAACCCTCGTTAGACCGAAACTAGAGTAATAGCTACAACAGCTTGGGATCTCCATTATAAATGTGATGTAGATACAAATGTAGGCTAGAACGGGTGCAAAGATCAGCGGCCCGCTTTTGCACAGAAGATTATAATTTTACTTCAAGTGTCACATCTATGCGTGATAAGTTAGATCTAGAGCCTCTCGAAAAGAGAAGACAGATATCTCGTCTGATAATGATGTTTAAGATTATTCATAACAGTATCGATATAAACAGCAAATCGTATCTAAAATTCTCTAATGAGTCACGTACAAGATGCATGCAGCCATAAACTCAAACTCCAAATCCAACAAAGCACAAAGGACATTATCTATCTTCCTATACTCGTCTCCATCTCTAAGATGATTCTTACGAGTTGTTTGGTCATTGGCAAAGAATAAATAAATAAATAATAATAATAATAATAATAATAATAATGAAAAAGAAAAGTAATTAGAGCTGCATCATACAGTTAATTTTACAGGAAGTGATGATCAAGCTTTGTTTTGAAGGAGGAGATAGATTTAGCCTGGACTAAAGTTGATGGTAAGCTGTTCCATTCTCTTATGGTCTTAGGGAAGAAAGAAAACTGATGATAGTTTGTCGGTGATGGAGGGACTTTGTATTGTGGTATCTGTTTAGGGTGTAGCGCGCTGCTCTTCTTTGGACCATCTCAATTTTCTTGATGTTTACTTGGGTATATGGGTCCCAGATTGTGGATCAGTATTCAACTGTTGCACGGCGAACCAGACTCTTATATGCGACAGATTTCCGAGGAATGGCGAATTTACTTTAAGATTTCTCTTCAGAAAGCCCAATGTTTGATTTCCCTTGTTTGCAATATTAGAGATGTGAGTCAAGTCAAGTACTCTTTTTCCAAGGACCGCTAAGGACTGGAATAGCCTTCCAACAAACATTGCTACAATTTCATCCCTAGATAAATTCAAGTGTGAACTCATTGAACTTATTCACTAAGGATAAAATTTAAGATTTTATTATTTATTCATTTCTCATTTATTTACTTATTTATTTAGATATATTTTAACCATTTTTTACACAATTGTAATAGCTCGATGACATTTTAAATTTAGTAGATTATTTCCTATAAGGATTGTAAATAGCTTATTTTTATTTTTCATTTTTATATAATTTTTATATTAGTATTATTTTATAGTTAGTGTGATGCCTCACGGATTTACTGACTTAATAAATGATGACGATGATAGCTAATTACTCCAGTATGTACCCAATTCCTAGTTACTCCTTAATTAATCATTATTTCACTTTTGTAACGGTTTGAAGATACGAATAAATAGTTCGGATTCTGGGCGCTTTCTCAGTGTAAGCATATTAATAATTCATTTTGTCGAATTTTCATACAAACCTTCTAAAACCTAACCCCCAAATTTGAAAAAAGCCTAACCATTTTAAATACCAAATCATTAATAGAACGAGTCTAAATACACCTGAACTTAATGGAGAACTTAGCGAAGTTTTCAAGTGTTTTCAAGTGCACTTTTGCTTTAACAATTTCAGGACATGCTTACACTGAGAAACCCCCGGATTCTGGCACGTCCACGAGTCACGAGTCAACACGTGGTTCTCGTTTTCTTTTATAGGGTATACTATTTAGGTTGTAATCTTATACAGGGGCAGGGTGTGTAATTTTCCGGCTAAATTTCCTTTCTTAAACAGGGTCAGCTTTAGCCGGCCAGCCTCAAACGCTCAAAAAGCCATTTAATAACAAGTGAACTCTTCACGCGCGAGATCGAAAACAGTGAGTAGTGGAGCACGCGAAAAGCACTATTCACTTGTGTGGTATTTTCTAACATTAAT
This sequence comes from Actinernus sp. WN-2022, assembly GCA_030867875.1. Classification (NCBI taxonomy): domain Eukaryota; kingdom Metazoa; phylum Cnidaria; class Anthozoa; order Actiniaria; family Actinernidae; genus Actinernus; species Actinernus sp. WN-2022. The sequence continues at coordinate 64,147,020 of JAOWCC010001634.1, forward strand.
TATTCTTAATATATTTTTATTTCACATCAGAATTTTGTTTGCTAACAAACTACGCATCACGCATATAAATCATTTCTAAATCATGAAATATTTCCCATGACTCATAGCGAGCAGCGTAATTTTCCCAGAGATCTAAGCGATCGCGTAGTCAAGAGAATCAAAACATGGCCGATGGCGGCGCAGTTGAGAATCGTTGCGTAGTGTAATAAAGACGTAATAATCAGGAAGCTATCAGCGAGAATTTAGCCGTAAATTTGCCTTAAAATGGATGGAAAAGATAGAGACATTAATGAGGGTGTAAACGAGCCTTGGAGTTACTCGAATTGGGAGCGCCAATGCGTTGAGCAAGTTGAATCTCAACCAGATTTCGACGAACAAACAGTTGCAGAAAAAGAACAAGCTCTGCAACGCTTGTGGAATGCTTTTCAGAACGCCGCAATGGCTTGTGCACAGCTCTACAAAGGTAAGCACCGTACATAGTACTTTAGGGAATACCTTAGTAGACAGTAACGCGTTTTATTTTCAGATTGAATCGACTTAACCGAGAGAATTTCATTGCAGAACGGCAAAACTCCAATCAAACATGCGGCCGTCTTTGGACTCCTTTCCAAGACACGGCGAACACTGTTGCTCAACTTTACAAAGGTAATACTCTCATTCAGTTCTTTTATTTTAATGTAAGGAATTCTTAAAGTATGATAAAACGATCTTTAGGGTTTAAAAGAAAGGGAAACCCCAAAGCAACGCCCTTATCGTCAATCCACGACCGTCAAGGAGGTATTCAACGAGGTCTGTTACTTCAAAACAAAGCCGCCTTTTAGTCATCAAAAAACCTTTACAGGAAGGCGTATTTGCTCACTTGCAGTCTTCCAGGGTAATTTGGACTTTCGACCAAGTCGACGAATACTTAAAAGGGAATTCGCTAACCATAGTATTTGCGGTTAACCATCTTGTGTTGCTATTAAATTGTTAACCTAGGTTCTGTATACTAGCGGTTTTGTCGTAAAACAGGACTTTATACACGACTTTCATAATGGCCGCCTCCAGCCGGCTCCTAATTTGCATAATTTGGAAGATAAATCTGTAGGGGGAAACCAATGCTGCCACATGAAATATCACATTAAAACTAGTAACTGTTTTGCGTTTTAGACCAATGTGGAAAATTGCTGTTGAGCTATGAGCATTTGTAATGCAGAAAAACATGAAAGCGAGGCTATAAAGGCCTCCGTTGTTTTTCTCATACAAATCTCTCTAATTTCAACTGGCTGTAACTTCATTGCTTTATAAGCTACAGCACTCAACTTTCACAAGTTCACTAATGTCGACATGCTCTTTCGCATGGCAATGTTCATATTTCTATACATGTGGATAAACTACCGAAACGGGAAATCACATATGCAAATTAGGAGGTGGCCATTATGAAAGTCTTGTATAGCTGAACTGAAGGTTTGGATGCTCATATTTGGCTAAACTGGATGGCTTTGGTAACATATCAATCAGATTAATTCACAAAGTCTGCTTGATAATCTTTTAGATGTCACATTTTTATTACCTTGTGAGATTAATAGTAATTTTCTAATAAAACATCAGCTGGCTTAGAAGCCATCTTGGTACATGTAACTCAAAGTTCATTACAGTGGAACCTTGTCATAACGAATACGGTTACAACAAAGTTTTTCAACCCCATAAAAATACAGTAATTCGTATGGATTATCAGGGCTAAAAATAACGGCCGGTCATCGGACAATGTCCGGCAAGATTTGGAACTTGTCCGGTCAAATCTTTGCCTTGCCGGTCATTTTGACTGGTCGATGTTACTACATTTTCAACCAAATACAGATCTTGACCGGTGACTGACCGGCCATTATTTTTAGCCCTGATTATAGATCCCGAATATACCAAACATGGTTATAACAAAATCCACAATTTTTATAATAACACCAGGGTTTGACCTTAACAGTCATCAACTAGCCAAAGACTAGTGGATTTTCAGTTTTGGCTAGGGGAAGCTTGTTTACTTTACTGAAATTTACATCTTACTAGCCAAAAGGCTACTAGCCAAAGAAGTTAAGGTCGAGCCCTGAACACAATTTTGGGGATCATTCATGAAATTTACCTGGATACAGTGTAGAGCGGATTTTGAGTGAGTGTCTAAAGCAATTCGTGATTGCTTTGGTTTTGCGTTTGCTCTGTTTTCCTATTGGCTCTGGAAAATGTGTTGTGATTATCAGCCAATCAAGTACTAAACTAAAACCAAACGTGTTTCGGTCCATCACGGCATAAATCATCAATCATCCACAGTTGCATTTACTTTTACTCATGATTGGTTCAAGTAAAACCAATCGTGAATTACTTCAGTTCGTGATTGGCTCATTGCGTTTGTACTTGTTTGTGATTGGCTCATTGCGTTTTTACTTGCTCCCGTGATTGGCTCTGTAATTACTTTGGTTTTGGTTTTACAACACAATCGAAAACCGCTCTATAACAAATAATGCGTTCAGGTTGATTTTAAAGTTTAGCTTGTCAAAGCATCACCGACAAAATAATGCGAACAGGCTAAATGGAATACAGGTAGTCTGACTTTCAATTATTTCGCTTCATCTTTTTTTATTTACTCAAACATCAATGAAATCAAATGGAAGTGGAAACTACGTGTTCACTGCGAACTTTACGACTTCTAGATTAGAATTGATTGCATACGTTACGTAGTGCCACATTTACATACATGTGCCTTGTTACATTGCTCAAGCTAGTCGAGATACCAAATTTATTTTACCGAAGGTGGTTGAGTCACCACATTCGTTTTTCTGAAAGTGGTAGAGCCACTGATTTCGTTTTACAGAAAGTGGTAGAGCCACAGATTTCGTTTTACTGAAAGTGGTAGAGTTGCCGATTTTGCTTCGCCACATTCATATTACCGAAAGTGCTAAACACATGTGGCATATGTGCCACATTCTACCGCATGTGGTTCGTACGGTGTGAAAAACGTTTAACAGGGACTGTATTTGATCTGTTTACTAAACAATGTTAATTACCCCTATGCGTGGCAGTTTCAAAAGTCTAAACCTAACTTTGTTCCCAGCCCTGGGGAAACAATGTAACCAAAGACTACTGCTCTTCCCAGTAAACTGTGACATCCCAAGTTTTTTTACGGCGCACGTGATGTGAATATTGTGTACCACGGATTACTGTTTGGCATACCGCCAGGTAGATTTCTTGTTGGCGGCAGTTGTAGTCTTTTGTAGACAAGTTTCGACTGCATTGTCGATTTTAAAGTCTAGAAATCGCTGGAAAAATTTCCTTCTCGCTCTTCTTTGAGTTCTGGAGTTTATTATTAAACGTATTTGAAGAACCACATAACGTGGCTTAACTTTTAAGGTAACTGGAGGAAATATTTTGCCAATTCATCTGAGATATTTTAAGATTTAAGATGGTAGTTCATATTTTAAGATCTCATTGTCAATCGTTCTGCGGTTTTGAAATATCAACCTTGTCTACAATGCGTCATTCTACTGTCTACAATGAGGCATTCTTTGTCTATAATGTAAAACAATACGTCGCTGTTCTCACGCTGCCACACAAAAATTTCTACCAGCGGTATGCCAAACAGTGATCACATGGTACAGACCATTCACATCACGGGGGCCGTAAAAAAACTTGGGGTGTCGCAGTTTACTGGGAAGAGTAGTATATGATTGGACAAAGCTGACACACACAAAAAGAAGTATAATTGACATTATTTTTGCTAATAGTAAAATGCAATAAAAATACAATACAGTAATATTAACCCTTGTCCTGCTACTCATGAGTATACTGGTTTCCCCTTTCCCATTGCTACCCACAAGGATACTCATGTTTTAAATAGCACATACATTAACCTTCACCCCTCACATTTGGCTGAAAATCGGCATGATCGTTGCTACACAACATACCTATTAGCCAATCATTTCTCTGATTTTTTTCACGTGAGTTGAAGCGAAATAAAGTGATGCAACATGTACAACATGGCGGAAGCAGTCAGTCCTGAAAACAATATTTATGTGATTTTAAATGGCTCTGACGATGATGAAGACTTTGAAGGCTTCGAGCAGGAAGACAGAGATGAAGCAGTAGCGAGTCTGGAGAGAACGATGAAGAGGAATTGGACGATGGACTGCAAGCACGAGTTTGGAGTTGGCGAAGTAAACCCGATATTGTGAAAAATGTGAGGGATTTGCCTGAGTTTAATGGCAATCCTGGCCAGATAGCTGACACTGTTGGATTACTTTGAGCTGTTTTTTTAGGACCATTTCTTCAAAGAATCGTTCTAGAAACAAACTTGTTTGGTGAACAGACAATTGCAAATGCTGAGATGGCGCCAACCTTGAGAATGCACAGCTGGCAGCCAACTATGACCGATGAGTTGCAATTGTTTTTTGGCATTGTGTTTGCAATGGGGCTGGTGGAAAAGCTCGATGTACAGCAGTACTGGTCAGCAGATAAAGTACTTCACACACCATTTTTCAGAAAAACCAGCTGGATGGATTTCTGATTATTTTGAAGTTTTTACACTTCAATGATAACAACACATACAGTACCTCGAGGCCAGCAGGGTTACAATCCTTCGTTTAAAACCCGGCCCATTTATGACCATCTCACAGAACGTTTTGCTGCATTATATCAGAGAAACATTTGAGTTTAGATGAAAGTACAATTGGATGGCAAGGAAACTTACACTACGGATGCTATAACCCATCGAAGTCACATAATTTCCATAAAATTATGAAAGTATTTGTCATTGCTGAAGGTAGTTCCGGATATGTGATGAAATGGGAACTGTACACAGGAAAGAGGGACAACACTAGCAATAAGGGGGCAACCTACGATGTACTTATGCGCCTTCTGGAGGACTATTACGCCATGGGCTATGTTGTCTACCTTGACAACTATTACTCAAGCCCACTGCTGTACAAGGACCTCTATGCGCTAGAAACTGGAGCTTGTGGAACAGTGCGCCTGAACCGTGAGGGACTCTCCAAAGAGGAGCTGAAAAAAAATTGAAGCACTACGGGATGAGGAGGTGATGGTCCTGAAATGGAAGGACAAGAAGGATGTTGTGATGCTGTCCACCTGCCATGATGATGGCACTGCAGAGACTGGAAGGAGGGACAGGGTGACTGGTGCTGAAGTCCTCAAGCCCAAAGTAGTCATAGACTACAACAAATACATGGGAGGTGTGGACCGCAGCGACCAGCTCCTGCAGACATGTATTTGAACACAAGACATCTAAATATTACAAGAGGATATTTTTTCACCTCCTACACCTGTGCCAGGTGCAGGCCTACCTACTTTATCGTAAAAGTACCACAACGGTGATGATTAATCATGAATTTGCACTGTCTGTTCCCAAGGGACTTGTGAAGATGGCCACTTGCGGATTTGCTGCCAATTCCCACAACATATCAAGACTCACTGGTAGGCACTTCTCTTTGACAATCACTCCTGTACATGTACCTGGCTCGAAGAAGAGCAAGCCAACCCATCAATGCAAAGTCTGCATGAAGCATGGTCTTGGCAAGGAATCAAACTGCCAGTGTGAAGAATGTTCTGTTGCCCTATGTGTGGACACATGTTTCAAGAGGGTCCACACTGTTCTAGATTATTAATTTTGGAACTTATTTCCAATCAAAATTGATTTTTCAAAGCAAATACAGTACAACTGCATTATTCATTCAATATCATATTCTTTATTGAAAAGGGAAAATTAATTTACTTTTCTCAACCCTTTTGCTAAGAATTCATGTTCTATTTATTTTCTATTTAAATTTGAGAACAAATCAATGTAAATAAACAGACATTCAAGCAGAGGTAATATTAGGCCTGGGATATAAGTCCTGACAATGAAATAATTTCTTGTAAAATATGCAAATTAGCAGTGTTGGTTTTCTTGCTGATGTTTGTCATATAAAACTTTTTATTTAAATATTTTAAGTATATTTACATATACAATATTTTTACTGCGTAAATACAATAAATATTAACAAATGATGTTATTTGGAACTTTATTTCATATTATCAACCTAATTGGAAAGGTTTTTGGGTGGGATTTAAAATATCAAATTTGAACATTTCCAAAGCAACGGGACCCCTGCTGTTTTGACACTTGTCAACCACTGTAAGATAAATATTATTGGTAGAATGGTTAGTGTAGATTCGTAAAAGTGTGGGAGTTAGGGATAGTAAATTCAGTTCCTGATTTGTCATTATTATTTTTAAAGAAGTTATTCATATTTTGAAAAAGAATCCGACAGATTACAAATTCTGATGTGAGTCTGAAGCAGGACAAGGGTTAATAAATTACAGAATATTTTAATGTGGTTTTGTATGTAGGGCATTGTGAGAAGTAACTTCCTCAATGTTGTTCCAATAAAGATCAAGTGACATCTCTCCTGAGGATTCAGGCCTTTGTAAATCATTTTCATCATCTAAGCATACCTTTTCTCTTGGGATAAACAAGTAACAAAATAACATTACTCAAGGGTGAAGGATGGTTTAACTCTTTCACTCGAAAGGGATTTTAACTGATTTTTAGCTATTTCTACACTAAAACGAACCCCCCCCCCCCCCCCACCCTAAAAAATATATAGCCATTGTTACCATGGAATTTTCATCTGACCAATAATACTGGGGGCTCAAGGTTTTTTGTTGGCCATTTTGGATACGTTGACGTCGCAGTGCTTCTGAGCTGGAGGGAAGTTTGTTTGGGGGAATACAGAATTTAAGGGTTTTTAAAGCCTTTTCCACCATTTATAGAGTGCTGGAGGACTTCATTAAGTCTGATGAGAGCTTCAATCAGCACTTTTTCAAAGAACCGAGTCTGTGCCTTGGCATCTTGACAGAAAAAGAGCCTTGTGTCTTGCTCTTAGCGATGGGTACTGAGCTCTTCAGTCACCTTGCCGTGGGCTTTATAAATGGATGTCTGGAGCCACCTATCATAGCTTTTTTGGAATATTGGACAAGATTTACTTGCCATTGATTCCAATATGAAGCTATTATTTTGAAATGGCATTAGACTTTGTATATATTTTGAAGAATGAAGATGGGGGAAGGGCCATGTCGTTGTTTGGAAGGATGTTTCCTGGCTAGACTGCGAACAGTCCCTCCTTTTCCCTCCATTGATAGTAATTTGCGAGCGGAGCGTGCGAACAGAAAATATGGCAGGAGTTCGAGCGGAGCGAGAGGAAGAATGGGGATGAGAATGTGGAGAAGAAAAGGAGGGACTGCAGACATCACAGAGGAAATAATTGCGCATTGCTGGAACAATGCAAAATCCCATTGGCTAACGAGTTTGCAGCGTGTCAGCACCTATCAATCACAAACTAGCAGGAGTGGAACTTGAGAGTATCAATCAACATGGCGAACTCGGTGGCCGACGAAGCATGTTTGAAAAGTTCAAACTCATGGCGCCACAAGTTGAATACTTTGGAAACTGCTTACTGGAGGGCGACAGCGAGCGACAAAGTAAAAAATCAATGTATCTGATAAATGGCTTGCAGAAAGTCTAGGCACCTTTGAGTTTGAAACATATCATTGGTTGTTTAGTACCTAACTTCAACTTCTGTTTAATTTCGGCTCTCGTCAAATTCTTTGTCTTTTGGCCACTAAACAACCCTATTTAACTTCTATAACCCCTGTGTTCTCCAGTCGTTATTGCAATTCCAATTGAGCTCCTTTGATTATCCCACTTACTCATACAGCCTATGCCTTTTATTGCTTTTATGAAATCTCAAAATTAACACAAGCACCTTTTACCGGTTGATTCTGAAGATAGATGTTTCATTCATAATTATTGGTAAATTCTAAGCGGCCTGTATTCATATTTGTTACACGCTGTTTCCAGTTCACGGCATGAAACACCACTGTGTCTAGCTTTGGTGTAGGTCACAAGTAACTCTCAATCTAAACCAAAACACAATTAAGCCTGTAACTTAATTCATGATGTATCGACTTTGTCGATGGCCGTATATTTGTTATTTTTAGATACATATCATGTTATACGCCATACTATACTCCAGGCAAGTAAATTTGCAGCCGAAACTTGTGGTGACGAAAACATACATTTGAATCGCTGCGGTGAGTTGACTTCGATTTGTGGGGCACATTTTTTTGGCCAAGCCAGCATTGAGATACGATTTTAGATCTGCTGCTCTCCTAGTCTTTGTTGCGCACTTTGCACAAACACGGGAGGATGAACCGATCGTTTTCTCGAGCTGAGAATAACCCAGGTTTTGCAAAAAATTTGCAAGTGAAAGCTTCAACATGCCAGCTTCGCCAGGAATTGAAAATAGATTTTCCGTGAGACCCGGTTTTCCCAAAAATTACCGTAATAGTTTTTATAAGAGCAACTGCAAACACGGCAAAAATCGTTATACGAAGTTTGGTTTTCTGCCTCTTTACCAGAGTCGTCGACAACATTGGGCTTTCCTGAGTTTGCATTTGGCGGTATATTTTGGGACTCAAGTGGAGCAATGTTATGTTTACGTCGGATTTCACGGAAAGGGGCGGAGCTGAGAATGACGACTTGATGAAAAGGGGTGGGACAATGGCAACTCAATTAAAGCATGTATTGTAAAAATAGAAGGGGACGGTAATGATTTCCTCTGTGTGATGTCTGCAGTCCCTCCTTTTCTTCTCCTCTTTCTCGTCCCCATTCTTCCTCTTGCTCCGCTCGCAAATTACAATCAATGGAGGGAAAAGGAGGGACTGTTCACAGTCTATTTCCTGGCATGCTTTGCGGTCATTATGGATGAATTTAGCTTGCTGTTAAGTGCTTATTGACAGAATGGCTTGGTGCTGGGCAAGTTTAGTTGTTGGGAGTCAGAAAGTAAGGTTAGTGCAAACATGAAACTCAGGATTTAGAGGATTTAGAGGAAATTATTAAATTTTCATATGCCTAATGCAGTTCAATAGGATCATTTGTCTATACATTAAGGTGTGTGGGAATCTCAGGGCCTTGCTCTTTGAACTTAGTCAGACTTAAACCCTCAAAGCAAGTAACCAGTGAAAGGGTTAATAACAGAACCTGTATAATAACCAGAATTTAATGCACATCACTTACCTTTCTCTCAGAGGCAATCCATTTTGGAATGTGGCTCAGTACAATTCAGTCCCAGTCCCTTGGCATGATTATCCACCTGTTTATGTATCAAGTCCAAATGTGGTCTAAAGCCGTGCATACTGTGGCATAATTGCCACTCTAATCCCCCAGTAATGCCCCACTATTCACCCTGGGTAGGGGGTTGCAGGGCTTTCTACTGACTAGTGCACAAGGCCTGTAGTCAGTTATGGGCTGTAGTCAGTATACTGTAGTCAGTTATGGGCTGTAGTCAGTATACTGTAGTCAGTTATGGGCTGTAGTCAGTATACTGTAGTCAGTTATGGGCTGTAGTCAGTTATGGGCTGTAGTCAGTATACTGTAGTCAGTTATGGGCTGTAGTCAGTATACTGTAGTCAGTTATGGGCTGTAGTCGGTATACTGTTAGTTATGGGCTGTAGTCGGTATACTGTAGTCAGTTATGGGCTGTAGTCGGTATACTGTGGTCAGTTATGGGCTGTAGTCGGTATACTGTGGTCAGTTATGGGCTGTAGTCAGTATACTGTAGTCGGTTATGGGCTGTAGTCGTCAGTTATGGGCTGTAGTCAGTATACTGTAGTCAGTTATGGGCTGTAGTCAGTATACTGTAGTCAGTTATGGGCTGTAGTCAGTATACTGTAGTCAGTTATGGGCTGTAGTCAGTATACTGTAGTCAGTTATGGGCTGTAGTCAGTATACTGTAGTCAGTTATGGGCTGTAGTCAGTATACTGTGGTCAGTTATGGGCTGTAGTCAGTATACTGTGGTCAGTTTTGGGCTGTAGTCAGTATACTGTAGTCAGTTATGGGCTGTAGTCAGTATACTGTGGTCAGTTATGGGCTGTAGTCAGTATGCTGTAGTCAGTTATGGGCTGTAGTCAGTTATGGGCTGTAGTCAGTATGCTGTAGTCTAGGCCTAGCTACATAATTCCCGAAAAATGGCCTAAAATTCCTTCCGGAACTTCTCCAAAAAAGCTCTAAAATTCTCTCAAAAATTTCTAAAATTCTCAAAAAAATTCTAAAATTCCCGAAAATTCCTATAAATTGTTTTTTAATACTTTAATAAAATAAATAATACTACACTAAGCAATGAGTTGTAATCATAAAAGTCTGTTTATTTTCAAAGTCTAAAGGTTCCAAGATGTGCTAGATAAGACCAACTCTAACCTACTCCTGTAATATCAGGGATTATCAGCACACTTGAACAACAATAGTCAATACAAAACGAAATCAACAATCGACATTGTCTGTCTGTTCACTGTTGCCAGTTTGCCTCTTGCCATGTCTAGCGATTATTAACACGTAGCATTAATGCTGCCTCGATATAATCTTCGAGAGCATCATGCTGCTGGTCCCCAAACATCGTGACAAGCAACGAAAACACTCTTTCTGCAGCTGCTGATGATGGCTGGACAAGCACCATTTTCTGCGCAGCAGCAGCCCAACTTGGTAGATCTTGAGCAGTAGCTTTCCACCACGGTAGCGTGCCTGTCAGGTCATCGAAGTCATCCGGTGCAGAGATTGCCTTTGCAATGTAGTCAGGGAGCTCATCCTTCAGAGACTGCACCACATTATTTGCACTCAGGAAAGGCACAGCTAGTATGCAGTCGACATCGTTGGCAGTTGGCCTTGATATCTTCACGTATCTTGGGCTGAAGAGCTGTGTGGCTTTGAAGAGAGCGACAGACCGCGACACGGATGCTTCACTTGTCAGTGTTAAGGAAATATCCAAATGCAGGCAGGAGACATTAGCGGAGCTCGTAGTTGTACCACTGCTGTTGTTGAGGAGGGCTAAGAGGGAAGAGCTCTTGTGCTGTAGCTGTCAGGGTCGCATAGTTCCCGACTGCAATGAATGCTTTAAGCTGCTCAAGCTTCTCATGAGCAATGAAGACTGGGCTACCATCCCCTTCTAGAGTGTAGGTTGCTTTAACAAACCTCTCTAGCTCCATTAAGCCTGCCATCTCTATTCTCAGTTGTACTGGAGATTGTTGCAGGGCATCTGTTAGCTTCTGGCGTGACACTTGTGCAAACGCTTCGTCACTTTGTACGAACGCAAGGACATGCCTCCATTCCTCAAAGACTACTTTGATACATTCCCAGAGGCTCCACCACCTAGTGGAGTTGTAATGTGGCATCCCCCGTCCTGTGAGGCCTTTGAAAACCCGTCTTGCTTTCATGCTGGTGGTGAATATGAAATTCCAGGAGGACATGAAAGGGCTTAGCGCTGGGGTGACACACTTGGAGCCAACACGGTCCAGGAAGTGCGAGATACACCCGATGTCCATCATTTCTGGGTATAAAATAGACACCGTTCTGAGAGCCTTCGTGTTAACCGGGGCTCGATCCCTCATGGCAGCAACTAGGTTTTTGTGTAGGACGTCTAGCTTCTGGTGAAGAACTTCTATGATGATCCTTGCCAATTCATCGCCATTAACTGAGCTCTTGACCAGCTGGAAGCGCACAAGGCGCATCTTGACTTCCCAGTCTTGGACATAGCGGACCAATACAGCTAGAGCTTCCCCATCTCTAGTGGTGCCATCAAAAACTATTGACACGTCCTTTCCAAAGAGCTCTTTGGCGATCGATTTGTGCTCTTCAAGGATGAAAGGGATGAGCTGTCGCATGTTTGACTGAGTGGTGAGGGTCACGCCGGCTTCTTGGAAGATATCTCGAAAGGATTCGAGTCGGCTAAGGGGAGTCCCGCTCTTCAAAAAGGCTTGTACTACCTTTACTCTGCGGTACACTCTGGTAGCCGTGGGCAACGTGTCCCCCTTTGGATGGTGCTCCTTGTCAAACTTGCCCAATGCCTCAGCGATATCTATCTCTCGTTTGCTTGTTTTGGAAAGCTTATCTTTGTTAATGGTGTGCTTTTTACTTGAGATGTGACCTTTTATAATTGATTTCTTCACAGAGATTTCTTCTATACACGACTGACAGAAGAGAATTGTATCGCTCGCCACTTTAAAAGACTCATTTTTAAACTCTTCTAGCCGTTTCTTGGCTGATACCTGTGGTTCGTAGTTGGTCTTCTCGTTCTTAGGTCGAACGGTTCGCCGATTTCCTCCTTGTCTGCCTTTGTTTGCAGGGATTTTTCTCTTTCTTGACAAATCACTACTATCAGGCTGTTTTAGACGGTCTAGCAATGAAACTACTTGTTTTTCTCTAGTATCTGACTGTACTGAGCTTGTAGATGGCTCACTGGAATCCGAATCTGCCATTTTCAGTGCAGATTTTACAGTACAGAGTTGTCAGTTGTGTAATACAACATTAAAGTGAGAAACCGCTGATCGGTTGCACTGTGGACACTTCTGTTATGGAAAAGCCGCTGATTTGTTGTACTGTAGACACTGCTGTGAGAATGAGCCGGGGAGCCCTCTCTTGGTCAGCAGGAATTCAAAATTGTACGTTTTCTCAACGTTTTGCTTGTGGAAAACTGCAAAAGCGGCCAAAATTTTCATTTTTTTTCTAAAATTCCCGAGATTTTCTAAAATTCTTTTCGATGTCTAAAATTCTTTAAAAAATTCCGGAATTATGTAGCTAGGCCTGCTGTAGTCAGATATGGGCTGTAGTCAGTATACTGTAGTCAGTTATGGGCTGTAGTCAGTTATGGGCTGTAGTCAGTATACTGTAGTCAGTATACTGTAGTCAGTTATGGGCTGTAGTCAGTATACTGTAGTCAGTTATGGGCTGTAGTCAGTATACTTTGGTCAGTTATGGGCTGTAGTCAGTATACTTTGGTCAGTTATGGGCTGTAGTCCGTATACTGTAGTCAGTTATGGGCTGTAGTCAGTATGCTGTAGTCAGTTATGGGCTGCTAGCTCAATCTGTTATTAGAAACATTGTGCTTATAGAATCTATAATATCTATAATATCTTATTGAGAACAAGATTGAGGGTGATCACCCAATCTCGAAGAAGTGGTAGAGAGAAGAATAAGGAGAGGAGTAGCTGCGGTCAGAAGTGTTTCTACTAATGATCTAACTCAGGATTCCTCTAGAAGCTTATCTTCAGATACTATGATGGTTCACTTAAGCTTACTAATATATGATATAAAGAATGTGATGTAAAGTGGTAAGCTGTAGTTCTAAGTGTGCACGCCCTACGAGGGAAAGAGAAAAAATGTCTGACCCAAGTGGGACTCGAACCCAATGACCTCCAGGTTACATGTCTGGCGCTCTACCAACTGAGCTATCAAGTCAGATGAGAGCAATCGTGGGTATTGGTGCATTTTATGGGGTCACAGCGATTATATATGTATAATATGTAGTTATGATATAAAAACATGATTTTATATCATAACTACATATAATAATTATGATATAGACTGCTTTTGCTGTGAACACTATCCCTTCATCAAGAAATATAGCTGGAGTGTTAGGTAGCCAATGATGTGGAAAGCTGTGTCTGGTTCGTTGTAGCAAGGTCCAAAGCGTCATGACAATAGTATCACTGTTCTGGAAAACAAGATGTCAGTTTTCTTCAAAGGATAATCTTGAATTACCCGAGGGCTGTTCCCATCATCGTCAGCAAATTCTGATGGATCCATCTTGTTCTCAGTGAGCAATCACATGATGCAAATGGCACAAATTTGGTCTTCCACTGACCATGTTGGACATCAGAAATTTTTGAATGTAAATGGTACTTACTGAATAAAATAATCCACTGACTATGTTGGACATCAGAAATTATTAATGGGGATTGAATATAATAAAAAGTAAAAATAGAATTGTACACATGTCCCGGATTGAACATAAATTGATGCTGCTGAATAAGCAATAATTTATTGAACTAAAACGTATTAACGTTGGATGTAAATAGTTTCTATTGAATAAAAGTCTGGTTTACTGAATATAAAACCTGTTTATTGAATATAAAGTCAGGTTTACTGAATATAAAATCAGTTTATTGAATAGAGCGGTTTTCAGTTGAGTGTAGTAAAACCAAACGCAGATTACCCACAGCCAGCCATTCATAGGAGCGAGTAATCACAAGTAACTGATAAATGGCTTCCCTGTGAGCCAATGACAAACCAAAGCAAAACCAAAACCAATTTGCGTTTGGTTTTACTTTGGATTCTGATTGGTTGGTTTACTTTCTCAGCCAATAGGAGAGCTTAGTAAACGCAAAACCAAAACACTTCCGACACTCAATTGAAATCCGCTCTATTGCAACAATCCGTGCTAAGCAAAAGTGCAGTGCTTTGCAACAAATCATGGATAATGCTTGTTTCTGGTAAAACCTGTTATGAAACTGGTTTGGCTTGTCCACATTTATGGATCGTGGTTATATCAAACAATGTCTGACTAGTGTATTAATGTGTATAACATTATTTTTCTGTCATCCAGAAGGCCTAGATCTACACAAACATAGCTTAGATATTGGGTATCAATTAGGATCTCAGAAAAGAAATAAAGAAATTTTATCATGGGCAAAGAAGAAAAGAAAACACATCAGACGGGAAGAACTGCTGTCCTATTTGGCTGGTCGATCTCCTCCACGAAGGATACCAGATGTTAGGGCCACAAGTACAAATGTTGGATCAAATGGAATGGTCTTACAATCTGGAATGGACTTTGATAGTAAGGACACTGGAGTACAGTGCTATGGCCCACTTGACGACTTTGCTGTCGAGCAGCAGCTCAACACAACACCATTTTATGCTGCCACTGGTTTAGGTCAGATGTTTCATAATTCATCTCGTAGGAGAAGCTACAGTGAAAACACACTAGGGGATTCTGAAGGGAGGGAGGGAAGGAAGCGACCTTCTTCATCTATGGACATTGTGATGGACTCACCTTCACACAAACGTAGCCGTTATTACTAGGGATTTGTATTGCAAAATGAAGAATTAAAATCAACCAAATTATGAAAGTGTATATATGAGATGTGATTTGGAAAAAAGTTCACAGATGAGTGTTCCAGAATTTACAAAAGGATAAAAAGGCAGCGAGTTGTGGAGAGATCAGAATGGATTGTTGCATGACTCAAAATGTATGTGTGTTTATATATATATATACACACACACACCTTCCTAAAGTTTGAGAAGTATGCAGTGTGATTTTACTTCAAATCTTCATGTTGAGTTATATTACCGAATTGAAAGCAAAAACATAATTGTTTCAAAACACCTATTTTGCTACATGTACTAGCGTACAATGTATGTGAACATTTCAGATCTTAAACACATACCATAGTGGGAGAGATTGGAATGGATTATTGTTCATGAAAATAAGTGTACAGTACAGTGTCCTCGTGACGTACATTACTATTTGTTGGGTCTGCATCAAGTGTATACTTGCATTGTGAAAAACTGAATATGATTAATACAATTCATGTGAATATGAAGTTTTCCATCAGGTAATAATAGATTGTTTTCCCTTGACGTCATCAAAAACTATGAGATCTATGAAGGTGTTCTTTTTACATGATTTAGTGATCAGTACTGACTCTGTTTTCTTTGAAAATTTCATGTCAATATGATGGTTTGTTTTTGAGTTTTGAATTTTGCAACAGCCCAGCTCAGCTTGTTTCCTAAATGTCATGAAAACCCATAATTTTTGGCAATTTTAATATTTTAGGCTTGATAAAGTCTAAAAGTGTTTGGAAGTGAGTACTAATCGCATTGATTGGGAAAAAACAGATTTAATTGTAGTGCGACCTTTTGGCTACCATCTTGGTGTACCACAGCTGTACACCAACATGACGGGTGCATACTAATTAACAAAAAAAAAGATTGTTTGCCCAACAGCTTGGTTACAAAGTACTCTATTGCTCCAAAATTTTGGTCATTTATTTATTTTTGCCTGCTCTCTACACAAGATCTAAAATATTTTCCAAATATTATAATTTGTCTTAAAGTGCATATGAAGCGAGACAATTTTTTGTGTGCTGTCAGTGAAAATGATCTATAGGCAGTTGTACCGTTGGTAAGATGGCTTACCTGGAAGGCTTTGATCAGGCATTGCATTACATTAGAGCGGATTTCAATTGAGTGCCAAAAGCAATCCGTGATTGCTTTGGTTTTGCGTTTGTTCAGTTTTCCTGTTGGCTGTGGAAAATGTTTTGTGATTATCAGCCAATCAAGTGCTAAACTAAAACCAAACATGTTTTTGTCCATCACACGATCAATCACCACGCCATCCATGATGAGTTTACTTTCCTTGTGATTGGTTGAAGTAAAACCCATGAATTATTTCAGTTCGTGATTGGCTTATTGTGTTTTGACTCGCTCCTGTGATAGGTTCTGTGATTACTTTGGTTTTGGCTTTACGACACTCAATCGAAAACCGCACTATGATTTAAATTGATTGGTCATTGTTACCCCAGTAAATTCTTTGTTTGGTATTTTGGCTTGAGAGCAAGGATGGTATAACTTTGAGAAGCGAGATGGATAGCCCTGTATCACAGATCCGTATGATTGGCCTGTATCATGATCTGTACGGCCCTGCATGCTTTTTCCTTTCAAAACCATTTACAAACATCACATGATGGGGGCTGTACATGTTGACATGAATGGTACCTAGTATTTTATGTTTCAATACTAAATAACGGGCTAAGTTAGGTGACATTTAACCAGACCAAATACATACAAAGTCCTGTGAACAGTTTTTAAACTAAATTTGTTAGGGAAAAAAGGGGGTCGTTTATTAGTGATTTTATTGCATTGTGACAAGAACTAAAATTGTGTGTGAAAGGTTGAATACATACTGCTATACAAATAGTGATTTTACTTAAAGTTTAAAAAAATATAGAATAGTTTTCAATTGAGTGATGTAAAACCAGTGAGCCAGTCACAGGAGCAAGTAAAAACATCAATGAACCAATCACAAACTGAAGTAATTCATTATTGGTTTTACTTAAACCAATCGTGAGGCAAAGTAAACACAATCATGGACAACTAGCCAATCAGTTTCAAAAGCAATTTCTTTTAACACTCAGTTGAAAACTGCTCCAACAAGACTGCCATGTATTAGACAATGTTAAACACTAATGAATTATTATTCTCTTTTGTTCCATTCTGAGCAATAGTAAACACTAAATGACTGGTCCAGAGGGAAACAGTGTCAGAGTTTTGTTTCCTGAGATCTGTTTCCCAAGGTCTCTCTGTTTCCTGAGATATAGATTTGAGGGAAACAAAAGTCAGTTTCATGAGCATAAGAATTATTTTCCATATTGTTGAGAGAAAAAAGAAAACATTTTGAAAAACTGGGCTAACTAGGATGCAAGACATGCCAGCTGTCATGCTCTGATCATGTATGCCAGCAGGCAACTGCATTTTTATTGGGTAACGGTTTACCTGTCATGTGACCCTAAATCAACCAATGATGTAGATTGTTTTATCTGGAAAAATCACAGCGCTATAAAACAAATTTATACCAAATAGTAATAATTATTATTATTGTTTCACAGGTTAAGTAAAAGCACTATCCAAATCCTTTAAAGTGCCAATGAAATGAAAAAATGGATCCCGTTTTTATTTTATTTTATTAAATTCTAGGTTTCTCATAGTCATTTTGTACAAATAAAACTAAATATGGAGAGCGCGAAAAAAAAAAAATTTCCTATCGAAGTCAGGCGGACGTTAAAGATATGGTAATCACATGCGTGACGTCACAAGGTGTACTCAGTTATATTCGTTCCCATAAATAATACAAAATAAGTGAATTTTTGGCTAGTTTTCTTATTTAAATATGTAATACTTCGAGAAACCTTGAAGATGGCCATAATTTTTTAATAGAATCCTTGCAGTTGGCTTTGTGAATATAAATGAGTACACCTTGTGATGTCATGCATGTGATTAGCAGATCTTTAACAGCGTAAAAATTGTCGCCAGATTTTGGTAATTCCACCTGACTTCGATACGAAATCAAATTATGTTAGTGCTCTCCAAATTGATTTTTAATTGCACAAAATGGCTAAGGGAAGTCTATAATTTAATAAAATAAAAACGGAATCGATTTTTTCATTTCATTGGCACTTTAAGGCAAATATATAAGAATTGACAAATCCCAAGTGGCAGATCAAGACTTTAGGGAAGGGTGCCCCCAGCCCCATGGACCTCGTTTCTCTTTGACGGCTAAGGGGGAGGTGGAGCCAGGGGGAGGTGGAGCCAGGGGGTGGGGGTGCCAGCTCCACCACTGATCCCCACTCACTAGCCTTTCTGATTTTAGTGAAATGTATGGTATTGTTTTGTACACTAAATTAATCCTTTTAAAAAAGGTATTGTTAATTAAATGTTGTTCATGTAAATAAATTATTACAGAGATATAAGTGTTATGCTTGCAATCTTGGCAGATTTATTACAACTTGCGAAAGCTTTAGAACGAAATCTGGTTATTCAAAAAGTTCAGCAACAGTTCGTTTTGGACTAAAACATCAAGCTTGTCTTTAAATGTTTGAATTATTTTTGTGGTAGCTTTTAGCCTTTAAATGTGTCAATGTAAGTGTATTTTAGTGTAATGTGTGGTTCCAGAAAATAACCATACTCCCACCATGGAGGGAATGTTACTTAGGACCCCCCACCCCTCCGGAATTTCCAATTCTGTCCGTGGAACCACACAATGAAAAGTTTTAAAAATCTGTCAAGAGTGAGTATAACTGATATGGTAGTAGTATGTACTAGTAGACATTATATTATTATGATACTATCAAACATGCCACAATTCAAACTTAGCCATTATAATAAAATTATATCAAAACTGTTTTGTTTGTTTTGTTTAATATTTTGGCAGGAGCCCATAACTAGTAGCATCCATACCTCCTTTATAGGTGTAACAGCATCTTCACAGTGAGTCAGTTGTGAGGCGGCTACAATGACCAAGGTGCGACCTCGCAAGGGCTAGATAAAGGGCTTTCAGTAGCGTCACTGGATAGGTCCTTGGTGCAATTATGCTTAAGAAAGCTTTTGCTAATATGGAATCGATATGTAGATTGGCCACGAGGTAGGTCACTTATAACAGTGACGCCAAGGTCCCTTTGAGTGGGTACCGTCTTCAATGCTACGCTGTTGTTGTTGTGATAGGTGCGATCAAAACTATATCGCTATATTTTCGCACTTTGGTTGGAAATCTAATTCATTTATAGAGGACCACTCAATGCATTTAGATCTGACTGGAGGGAGACTGAATCCGACGTAGAAGTGATGGTTTTGTAGCACTTCGAGTCGTCGACAAATATGACTGACTATATTTGAGTTCCGCACGACATCTAGCATGTTGAGAAACAATACGGGACCCAGAATTGAGCTGTGCGGAACTCCCGACTTGACGTCTGCCCAAGAGGAAAATGAGCCATCTATGACTACACGCTGTCTCCTTAATTTTCCAGTCGGATATTTCTGAAACCAGGTGAGTAAAGAACCACTAACGCCATAATGCAAACAGAATCGATATTTTGGCAAAATCTAGATAGATAATGAACTTTATTTATGCACGATGAATGAAAGCAGCAGAGCTGGTGGGGTCACCAGAACTATATCGAAATGTTCGTATGCCACGAGTTCAAACCTGATGTTGTTGTCAGTGTACACTAACTGGTACTTACCAATACTAAGGATAACAAAATTAAATCTAAAGTGTAAGAATGTTTAATTACAACAACAAAATAATATAAGCTAATATCAAAATACTAGAACTAGAAGTATACGTGTCTTATACCGGCTGGCATGTGTTCAAACCTAATGTTGTTAACTGGTATCGTATTTAGATACACTGGTAGCAATATAACAATGGCTTGAGTTTAAACAGGAAGGCTATTCCACACAATAGCGCTACGGTTTCGTATTGAGTTTCTAATGATATTACTTCTCATACTACAGTTTGATTGTTTTTGTACGAATAAATCCTCGAATGCTTCAGTGATATAACTGTTCTTACATTTAAATACGAATTCTGTAAGCCGTCTCTTGTACAGGGTGTCCCATCCAGTTAGTGTCCCATGGGCGGAGCCTGTAAGGCTGTATATGATACGACCAGCTCTGGCATGCAGTTTTTCCAGGTTACTGAAGTGTGTATTACTGATTGCAAACTTAGCCATTATAATAAAATTATATCAAAACTGTTTTGTTTGTTTTGTTTAATATTTTGGCAGGAGCCCATAACTAGTAGCATCCATACCTCCTTTATAGGTGTAACAGCATCTTCACAGTGAGTCAGTTGTGAGGCGGCTACAATGACCAAGGTGCGACCTCGCAAGGGCTAGATAAAGGGCTTTCAGTAGCGTCACTGGATAGGTCCTTGGTGCAATTATGCTTAAGAAAGTTTTTGCTAATATGGAATCGATATGTAGATTGGCCACGAGGTAGGTCACTTATAACAGTGACGCCAAGGTCCCTTTGAGTGGGTACCGTCTTCAATGCTACGCTGTTGTTGTTGTGATAGGTGCGATCAAAACTATATCGCTATATTTTCGCACTTTGGTTGGAAATCTAATTCATTTATAGAGGACCACTCAATGCATTTAGATCTGACTGGAGGGAGACTGAATCCGACGTAGAAGTGATGGTTTTGTAGCACTTCGAGTCGTCGACAAATATGACTGACTATATTTGAGTTCCGCACGACATCTAGCATGTTGAGAAACAATACGGGACCCAGAATTGAGCTGTGCGGAACTCCCGACTTGACGTCTGCCCAAGAGGAAAATGAGCCATCTATGACTACACGCTGTCTCCTTAATTTTCCAGTCGGATATTTCTGAAACCAGGTGAGTAAAGAACCACTAACGCCATAATGCAAACAGAATCGATATTTTGGCAAAATCTAGATAGATAATGAACTTTATTTATGCACGATGAATGAAAGCAGCAGAGCTGGTGGGGTCACCAGAACTATATCGAAATGTTCGTATGCCACGAGTTCAAACCTGATGTTGTTGTCAGTGTACACTAACTGGTACTTACCAATACTAAGGATAACAAAATTAAATCTAAAGTGTAAGAATGTTTAATTACAACAACAAAATAATATAAGCTAATATCAAAATACTAGAACTAGAAGTATACGTGTCTTATACCGGCTGGCATGTGTTCAAACCTAATGTTGTTAACTGGTATCGTATTTAGATACACTGGTAGCAATATAACAATGGCTTGAGTTTAAACAGGAAGGCTATTCCACACAATAGCGCTACGGTTTCGTATTGAGTTTCTAATGATATTACTTCTCATACTACAGTTTGATTGTTTTTGTACGAATAAATCCTCGAATGCTTCAGTGATATAACTGTTCTTACATTTAAATACGAATTCTGTAAGCCGTCTCTTGTACAGGGTGTCCCATCCAGTTAGTGTCCCATGGGCGGAGCCTGTAAGGCTGTATATGATACGACCAGCTCTGGCATGCAGTTTTTCCAGGTTACTGAAGTGTGTATTACTGATTGCAAACTTAGCCATTATAATAAAATTATATCAAAACTGTTTTGTTTGTTTTGTTTAATATTTTGGCAGGAGCCCATAACTAGTAGCATCCATACCTCCTTTATAGGTGTAACAGCATCTTCACAGTGAGTCAGTTGTGAGGCGGCTACAATGACCAAGGTGCGACCTCGCAAGGGCTAGATAAAGGGCTTTCAGTAGCGTCACTGGATAGGTCCTTGGTGCAATTATGCTTAAGAAAGTTTTTGCTAATATGGAATCGATATGTAGATTGGCCACGAGGTAGGTCACTTATAACAGTGACGCCAAGGTCCCTTTGAGTGGGTACCGTCTTCAATGCTACGCTGTTGTTGTTGTGATAGGTGCGATCAAAACTATATCGCTATATTTTCGCACTTTGGTTGGAAATCTAATTCATTTATAGAGGACCACTCAATGCATTTAGATCTGACTGGAGGGAGACTGAATCCGACGTAGAAGTGATGGTTTTGTAGCACTTCGAGTCGTCGACAAATATGACTGACTATATTTGAGTTCCGCACGACATCTAGCATGTTGAGAAACAATACGGGACCCAGAATTGAGCTGTGCGGAACTCCCGACTTGACGTCTGCCCAAGAGGAAAATGAGCCATCTATGACTACACGCTGTCTCCTTAATTTTCCAGTCGGATATTTCTGAAACCAGGTGAGTAAAGAACCACTAACGCCATAATGCAAACAGAATCGATATTTTGGCAAAATCTAGATAGATAATGAACTTTATTTATGCACGATGAATGAAAGCAGCAGAGCTGGTGGGGTCACCAGAACTATATCGAAATGTTCGTATGCCACGAGTTCAAACCTGATGTTGTTGTCAGTGTACACTAACTGGTACTTACCAATACTAAGGATAACAAAATTAAATCTAAAGTGTAAGAATGTTTAATTACAACAACAAAATAATATAAGCTAATATCAAAATACTAGAACTAAAAGTATACGTGTCTTATACCGGCTGGCATGTGTTCAAACCTAATGTTGTTAACTGGTATCGTATTTAGATACACTGGTAGCAATATAACAATGGCTTGAGTTTAAACAGGAAGGCTATTCCACACAATAGCGCTACGGTTTCGTATTGAGTTTCTAATGATATTACTTCTCATACTACAGTTTGATTGTTTTTGTACGAATAAATCCTCGAATGCTTCAGTGATATAACTGTTCTTACATTTAAATACGAATTCTGTAAGCCGTCTCTTGTACAGGGTGTCCCATCCAGTTAGTGTCCCATGGGCGGAGCCTGTAAGGCTGTATATGATACGACCAGCTCTGGCATGCAGTTTTTCCAGGTTACTGAAGTGTGTATTACTGATTGCACGATCTCCAAACTGTCAGCCCATACGAGATATAGGCATTATCACCTTCATTTAGAAATCCTCCGACTGTGTTTGAGTAAGAAACTGCATGCGTCGAAGGAGACTTAACTTTGAGAAGGACTTGGCTACATTGGCAGCGTGGTTCAACCACAGGCAGCCCACCCGCGCGTGGGCTCCCTGTGGCAGTGTGAATCATGTGACGTCACATCGTGTTTTCATCGGTTTTCTGTAAAATGACCGAAACAGTTCGCAAAATGGCTCGAAAAATCTTCATATTTGGTCGAATGATCCCCAAATACCTTGATACTCGTAGTGAAATAAACTATTTACCCTTTGATGTGGTCTAATGTGCTTTTTTGGGCGATATGAGGGAGTTTCAGGCGTTTGTTTCTCGATGTTTTGAAGCGCTCGCTTCAGCTACTAAAAAAATCAACAAGGCAGGAAACTTCGGCCACTTTGCGAACACGACACTCGCGGAATATTTGCCAAAATGTCGAACTTTTTCTTGACGCTTGCCAACAAGACTCCAGAATGGACAAGGGCAGTTCTTGAACTATACGTCTGCCTAAAATTAGGACACTAGGTTGGTTCTAACCCTCCAAACGAGCAGCTCGAAAATGATTTTTCTGCGCGCTTTTGCTTTCTCCAGATGATCCGCAGGGGGGGTGATGCGCGTAAGCGCCCCCTTTTGCCACCTATGCCACCCTCTCACTGCAAATATTTACCATCACACACAGACTCGTGCCGGGGCCCCGTAAGGATAATTTGCACACAAAAATATGAAGACAATATCAACTCATGCGGGGGATAGTAAGGAAAATTGTTGGTTGAGTTGTCAAAGATTGAAGAGATTTGCCGCGCGAAATTAATCTTCGGAGTACTTAGTTCTTACTCATTTTATTGCCGGTTGTTATTAAAAATTATGCGAGAATCTTTCACTGGGTAATAGCCTCTACGTTTAATAACAGGCCAGGTACGTGGACTTTGTAGAAGTGGAACAATGCTGCACTGAGATAGTGGTAAGTTCATCCCGGTAAGTTCTTTAATATGCAGCCTTCGGTCACTTATCAGCTTTAATAGAGTACTTCTCTGCGAGTTTTTCCAATCAAACATTAGCATTAGCCTTAAAATAAGGAACTGAACATTTACTGGAAAAAGTAAAGTGACAAAAAATTACTGCTTGACTATTAAAATAGCGCTTTAATACACCGCAATGAAGTAGGGTGTGAACTTCGCTCTGGGACTCTGGGGTCAATGCAACAGATTATTATGTACTGTGAACAGGCGTACTGTACTTCATGTTAACCATACATGTAGTCTACAGTCATCCCATCCACGGCATCTACCAGCATTTACAGCCATCTACCAGCATTTACAGCCATCTACCAGCATTTACAGCCATCTACCAGCATTTACAGCCATCTACCAGCATTTACAGCCATCTACCAGCATTTACAGCCATCTACCAGCATTTACAGCCATCTACCAGCATTTACAGCCATCTACCAGCATTTACAGCCATCTACAGCCATCCACAGCATCTACAGCCATCACATCACCTACAGTTATGTTCAGCCATCCACAGCATGACAGCCATCTACAGCTATCTACAGTATCCACAGCCATCTATACAGATATCCACAGCTATCTACAGCGGCATCCACAGCCATCCACAGCTATCTACAGCGGCATCCACAGCCATCTACAGCATCTACAGATATCCACAGCAACTACAGCCATCCACAGCATGTACTTGTAAGCATCCACAGCCATCAGTCCTCAGCATCTACAAGCATCTACAGCCAATTCTACAGCATCTACACCGGGGGGAACTCCCATATAAAAGGGGTAGGGATGCTCGTCGGAAAATTGAAATTGAACCCCTAAAAGAGACCAATCTGGGCGTGGCCCAAGCTTTGTTTGACCCGTCCCTAAAAGATACCTTTCCAAAACATCTTATATTGCTGAAGACTACCAACACAATGGTGCCTATTAAGTAATAGCGTGCGTTCATTTAGGCTTGGAAAAAATTCAAGCCCTCGTTAGAGCGGCGTCACAAGCAATAGTCGGCGTGTTTTTTTAATTTCATCCCCGCCCCTTTTATATGAGAGTCTCACCCCTCCCCCCCGGGCATCTACAGTTATCTACAGCTAGATATAACCATCTATACATTGTCTACAGTTAGGGGGGCGCTACGGCGCATAAAGAATCTAATTCCTAATCAGGTAGCGTTTAACCTATACAAGGCTTACATCATGCCTCACTTAGAATATTGCAGCCCGCTCTTATTAGGACTAAATAAGACACTTAGTAATAAATTAGAGTCAATGAATCATTTTGCACTGAGGACACTTTTAAGTTTAGGTAATAGTGTGGACTACGACCAGGTTCTTAACTCCTGTTCTCTACAATCACTTGACCACAGAAGAAGAGTCCGATCTCTGTTATTATTGTATAAATGTAAGAACATTAATGGCCCTTCCTATATTTC
This sequence comes from Actinernus sp. WN-2022, assembly GCA_030867875.1. Classification (NCBI taxonomy): domain Eukaryota; kingdom Metazoa; phylum Cnidaria; class Anthozoa; order Actiniaria; family Actinernidae; genus Actinernus; species Actinernus sp. WN-2022. The sequence continues at coordinate 64,172,356 of JAOWCC010001634.1, forward strand.
TGACCTATTTAAAGAATATAAAGTTTCCAATAACTTAAGAGGCCACAAAGGTAAAGTTATGCAACCTTCATATCACTGACTGTACCAGCATAATTATTTTAATTACGTAGCTTCTCACATGTGGAATCAGTTGCCTGTAAAAAATAGATCTGCTAGTTCTCTTCCTATATTTCGCAAACAGTTACTCAATCTGGATCTTACTAGTACTACCTATAGCTGCAAATGTCCAAGATGTCTCTTAAGTCCCTATTACTTCCCAATTATATTGGTGTGGTTATCATTAGATAATAATTATTTTTCTAATTATTATTTTCAATTTGTTTGTAAATAGCTTTTTAAATAATTAGTTTATTGTAAATTGTAATTAGTCTTAATATATAGCTTACCCTATATTTGTGTAAATAATTTTAAATATATAGCTGTATTAGTCGTGCGTGTTTACATGAGCCATTGGCTCGGGAGATTGGGAAACCACTCCTGTACGTCAACGACGTTAAATAAATTGTCCTTACCCTCTCCTTATAGCATCTACAGATGTTTACAGCCATGCGTCTACAGCATCACAATATCTATAGCACCTACAACCATCTATATATGAAATATATTAACATCACATAATAATCTAGTTATGTTCGTCCAACGTTAATGAAATAGTGTCATCTTCAAACAATTGTGTTATTTGGAGAGACAACCGTCCACAAAAGCAAGGTGATTTTTTTTCGAGTTTTGAAAGTTTATTTAATTACCGATAAATTACTTGCGATAGAATAACCTTTAAATACCTTAATATGACTAGGGGGTGAGAAGAAAGAAGGGGGAAGAGGGTGATTTCAATGTTTTTGGATAATTTTTGGAGAAAAAAATTATAAAGAGTTTTTGGGAGGGGTCCGAAAACTTTTATTCTTTAATTTCAATATGCTCGTCCCCCTTGTCATAATAATAATAAGAAGCTGCCACTCGATCACCTTACAAAGAGAAAAAGCGCACGATTAGCAATGCATGGGCACGACCCGTGGATTGGTCTTTGACTGCACAAGGGACATGCCTTCTCTGTCGTTGACTCGCAATTGTGCAAAGATCGAAGTTATGTCTCTATTAATTCCAAACCCGCCCATCCCCTCCCCGGGAAGGGTCGGGCATATTTAGACAATTAAAGTTTGGGGCTGTATTTCCCACTGGAGCAAAGTTCCGGGTGAGGCGTACGGGGCAACCCTTCCACCAGTGGCCAACTGCGCCACAGATCTTGGTCTGCTCATTCGAAATCTTTGAAAAAACATTTGTTCTGTGATGTAGTTGAAATGTAGAAAATGAAATAATCGTATTTTAAAAGGTGTTAGTCCATATTTCTACTATTTTGCAATTAACACCAACGTCATAACCCATAAGGGAATAAGAGGTAGTTTTCGATTCTAAACTTGGAACTATTGAATAAAGGTCGTCCAAAACCTTTGTTAGTTAGGGAACGATTATGTAACCAACAAAATACCGCCCGGCGACCTACGTTCATGTACGACACAGATATGATCACATCCTAACAATCGTCTACATAAATAAACACAATTTCTTTGCGTAACCCTATGACCACCGCCTACAAAGAAACAAGGGACGGATGTTCTGAAAGTAATAAACCGCCATTTCATTTTGAATAGGAAGAAAAATCCACTCCTTTCTGTCTATCAGGTTACGTAATAGAAACGTTTAATTATATCTTTATAATTGTTAGTAATATGAAAAATACCAACACAATTGTTTCGCGATGGGCTATATATAGTGCTACAATTACGAAAACAATTAGATCCTCTGCTTTAAAAATATCTAAAACAAAGGTTCAAGAACAAGAGGATGGAACACTCATACGAAAACGTGCTCCGAATTTCAAAACAGAAGAAGTTAAATTCCTACTTGCCAAAATAAAAAACGCCAAATGCACTTTGTTTGGTGCCCTAAGCCCAACGTTAACTTTTATAGCTGTAGAAGGCTGTAGATGCTGTGGATGGCTGTGGATGCTGTAGATGGATGTAGATGGCTGTGGATGGATGTAGATGGCTGTAGATGTTATAGATGGCTGTAGATAGCTGTGTATGTTGTAGATGGCTGTGGATGGCTGTAGATGCTGTGGATGGCTGTAGGTGGCTGTGGATGGCTGTAGGTGGCTGTAGATACTGTAGATGGCTGTATATGTTGTTGATGGATGTAGATGCTGTTGATGGCTGTAGATGCTCTGGATGCTGTAGATGGATGTAGATGCAGCTATAGATGATGTGGATGGCTGTAGACTGGATATCTATAGATGGCTGTACATGCTGTAGATACTTGTAGATTTGTGGATGGCTGTAGTCAGCTGTAGATCGGCTGTGGATGGCTGTCGGTAGATGCTGTAGATAGCTGTAGATGGCTGTAGATAGCTGTGGATGGCTGTAGATGCTGTGGATGGTTGTAGATGCTGTGGATGGTTGTAAATGCTGTGGATGGTTGTAAATGCTGTGGATGGTTGTAAATGCTGTGGATGGTTGTAAATGCTGTGGATGGCTGTAAATGCTGTGGATGGCTGTAAATGCTGTGGATGGCTGTAGATGCTGTGGATGGCTGTGGATGGCTGTAGGTGCTGTATATAGATGTGGATGGTTGTAGATGCTGTTGATGACTGTAGATGCTGTTGATGGCTGTAGACGCTGTTGATGGCTGTAGATGACTGTAGGTAGCTTTAGATGCTGTAGGTAGCTTTAGATGCTGTAGATAGCTGTAGGTAGCTTTAGATGCTGTAGATGACTGTAGATAGCTGTAGGTAGCTAGATGCTGTAGGTAGTTGTAGATGCTGTAGATGACTGTATAAGACTACTAAAAATATAATCTCAGTACATAATAATTATCTTATATGCTGATCCCAAAACCGCTTTAAAACTAAACTAGAGCAGATGTTGTGAATTCGCAACATGCACATTTTCCCAGTACCTTGGAAACAATTGGCAAGAGGGAAATGTGTCGAAAATTTTCTACCTCAGCGCGGTTGCCTTTTTTAAAGATTGGAGGAATATTGGCTTGTTTCCATTCAGAAAAGTAGAAACCAGTTCTTAGGAAAGCATTAAATAAGACCGACAATGAGGGTCAGGCCAACTGTATTCCTACTAAGGAATCGAAAAGATAAGAGATACTTCCTCAATGGAATTAGAAGATGTGACCAACCGGCCGGGATTAAGAAAAGTCATTTTTACAAAAGAAGTCTTTTTGAAAAACAATATACTTGGGGATTTAAAGTGCAAATAACCCCTTTTGCAATTTTTATACATATGAATCTTTGAAAGGTTTTGAGTACTTCTGCGAAGAATTTTTTGGCTTACAGAGAATACTCTATATTCTAGGCTTGTTTGAAATGGTGAAAATTTGACCTTTACTGACCCATGACCGCACAAGAAAAAGCCTGGGTCGATTCTTGATCTTACGTCACCTCATTAATGCATTATTCTCCATGGCGCCTTTCCATCACAACAACATCGATATATAGAGAATATACACAGTCTGTGAGTTGTTAGTAAAGAAAACTGTTATTTTAGAGTAAATGCTAAATATTTATTCAAATTATTGCAAAGTCGAATGAGTTGGATGAAGTAAGATCAAGAATCGACCCAGGCTTTTTCTTACGCGGTCATGGGTCAGGAAAGGTCAAAATGTCACCATTTTAAACAAGCATAGAACATAGAGTATTCTCTGTAAGCCAAACATTTCTTCGCAGAAGTACTCAAAACCTTTCAAAGATTCATATGTATAAAAATTGCAAAAGGGGTTAGTTGCACTTTAAATGGCCCAAACAAGCCACTGAACACATGATATTCAGGATATATTTATAGCATTCCAGTCCCTAAAGAAAATCCTGATATAAGCGATTTGTAGTGATCGTTCAGTGGATTCTTCTTCCGGAATACGGGCGATCGAACGTACCCTACGGAGTGACATTGAAATGGTTTCCCATTGTTTTTATCTTGCTGATCCAATCAAATTACAGAGTTACGGATGAGCGGGACAAATACACCATGTACGTAGCGGCTTAGCATAACTGTACATACCGATAATGAGACCGACGCAAATAATTACAGACCTATATCTTTGTTATCTAATTTTAACAGAATTTTCGAAAAATTAATGTACAAAAGAATGGAATCTTTTATTGAGGAAAAGAATATACTGTTCTCTTCTCAATATGGCTTTCGTAAAGCACACTCAACTCAACACGCAATTCTTGATATTGTTAATGCTATACAGACTAATATGGATAAGCGCCTATTTTCGTGTGGAGTCTTTATAGATCTGAAAAAAGCTTTTGATACTGTTGACCATAGCATTCTGCTCAATAAACTCAACCACTACGGTTTTCGTGGCATAATAAATAAATGTTTTTTTTTTTTATCTTACCTACAAGGTCGGACACAAACAACTCAAATTGGTTCATACATATCTACCAAAATGGAAACTACTTGTGGCGTACGACAGTTCTGTTTTAGATCCATTGCGCTTTTTACTCTATATCAACGATATTCAAAACTGTTCTGATAAATTCAGCTTTCATCTTTTTGCTGATGATACTAATATACTTTACGCAGACAAAAATCTTAAATCGTTGGAACTAATCGTAAACAAGGAACTAAAGAAATTGTTTAACGGCAAAATTTTGTTATATTTCGTTCATATCAAAAGAAACTTAACTATCAACCTAAAATAAGTATATTCGATAATGAACAGAATAAGAACGTTCCCTTGGAATGTAAAGACTGTGAAATATCTCGGAATTTTAATTGACAATAATTTATCCTGGAAGCATCATTGGTCATATTGCTGTAAAAAATAGCAAAACAGTAGGGTTAATCGCGAAACTAAGACATGTTGTGCCCGTACATACCCTCCCGAGTATTTATCTATCATTAATTGCTCCTTACTTAACTTATGGGTGGACAGTTTGGGATCAGGCATGTAAGTCATATCTGAAAAAACTTCTAATTCTTCAAAAGCAGGCACTCCGCTTTATGTATTTTGCCGACAGAAATGAGCACGAAATTCCCCTTTTCTTTAATGCTAATATTATGCCTGTAAACTTTTTATACTGAGTCACTATCTAACCTGATGTATGATGTCAGAAATAACTCAGCACCAATAAGTATTTTAAATTTATTCGTAAACACCTCCAGTATCCATTCATATAATACACGTTCCTCAACATCCAACAATTTCTACATTAAAAGCTCTAGACTTGAAATACAAAAGAACGCCTTCTCTAGAATTGGAGCAAAACTATGGAATGAGATACCATGTTATCTCAGAAATCTTCCAAAAAAGCATTTAAAATAGAACTTAAGAAAATACTAGTTAATATCCTCAAATTAGAAGATACATATATTGATACAGCCATGATTATTTCAAGTGTAAAATCATTCAAATGTAATTTGCTGATTTTACAGTTATTATAGTCACCACCTTGTCTTTTGTCTCTTTATAATTCCTTTTTCTTCTCTCTTTTTTCTCTCCCTCCATTACATGTAAAACTTAACTTATTCTTTTAAACTGTAATTAGTATATTTACTTATATAAGACTCGGGCCGCCTAGATTAGCTTTAAGCTACCTGCGGACCAGTCAAATTGTAAATTACACTATTAGAATAGAAAAATAAAATGTGTAACTTATTGTACCGTACACTGATTGGATCAGAAAGACAAACAATGGGAAACATTTCCTATTCCTGGCATGTCGTACAGTACCTGTTCCGTAAGTCACTGCCGTAGTTCGTACCAAGGCTATGGACATGCCGTACTTTGTCTCACCAAATCTGCTCTAGCAGAAAACTCCTGTTTGCGACGTTATTATGTATGTGCCGCAGTGGTGGGTCAAGGTTTTGAGCTCAGTTTGGGCAGGTAGGGTCAGGGTTTTGACCTGATTTGGGCAGATCAGGGTCAGGATTTGAGTTTAATTTGGGTGCAGTCAGGGTCGGGGTTCAGTATTTTTTAGGCAACAGGGTTTCCATCCAAAACAAAATGGGGGAAAATCGGGTTTTGGAGTTCGGATTTTGGGCCAAACAGGGTCAGGGTTTGAGCCTCTTGGCCTCACATATATACCCATTTTTCATTTAAGTAACCCCCGGGCGGAAAACTGGTAGCAATGATCAGTTCTCCATCTTCTGGTTGTATAATGTTATTTTTTCCACTCTTCACTTATCATGGCAATCGGGCCGTAGTCAGTACCGTAGTTTATCCCGCTCATACGAAATCTGCTCTAAACCCAACAATGATAACGGAACATGCCAGAAATTCAAGATCATCAGTGTTTAACAATATGATATTTTGAACTTTATCAAATCAATTTCCCAGGTCGACCGACTTCAATTCAACCTCACTAACCTTTTATTAATATTAAATATATTTTGGAACAATGTCATAATTGAAACCTCAAAATGTTTCACGTTTTTATGTCTAAGTAAAAATATACTTTCAGTCTGTAAATGTCCTTAATAGATAGCGTCAATATCTTGCTGTAGCACTTGCATGTGTAACTATAATTAATGTTGGAAAGAGCCATTATATCTCTATCAATTCCTTCCCCCAAGCATACAGGTGTTCAGGTTTCAATCTCCACTGATCCTCCAGCAGCCTCAAGTGCTTTCTTTACTTGATCTGCTTCTTCTTTATTGGTTTTCTCCCTGACAACTTGAGGTACACTCTCTACAAACTTTTTGGCCTATAAAATAAGGTTAAAATAAAAAATATTGTAAACATTAAATTAATTATAACTTCATTTCAAATAATATTATTCAGAACAAATAAATACCTGTTGGTAGGTGCTAGTATGTTTAAACTAGTTTATTAATTAAATGTGTCACTTTCTTGGCCTCCCACATGTCATGTAGCATAAATATCTGCGTATAAACTGCACTTTATTGGAGAAAAACAAGGACCAAAGTTGGAGATGTGGCTTATATGCAGGTACAAGTATATACAGTATGAGTAAAAGAATACATTTATATGAGTGAGCGAGCAAGTGTGACACTCGTAACGTACATGCTCCTCCTTGAAAATCCATACTTGGACATTGTGTGCATATTAGTTCTGCCAAAAAACCTTGATATTTCTTGTTCTTAAAGAAATGAGGTTACTTGAAGATGTTGTTAGTTAATGAGGGAATAAAAGCAGAATAATTCTGGAGTGATTTAAAGACAGCAGGTTGAAATACACACAAGAAATGACAAGGAAGTTGTAACCATATTCTAAGTTGCGATTGTAATGTTTAGCTATTCAATTTATTCAACTAAACTCAAGAGATCCATTTGTCTCTAGTTTATTTCTCTGGCTTCGGTTTTCCTACAACGCACATGTAACAACAACGTTCTTATTGGTGCATTAGGTAATGTGATAAATGTCCACAGGGATACCATCATTACAGCGATAGCAGTTGGTATGACTTGGAATGACAATCTCTTCTGAAGACATATTGCTTCAAGTATGAGCATTTCTAAACCTTTCTTTCTAAACAAGGTGTCTAATCTTTTTTTTCCCTTAAGATGCAGCCTATACACGGGTATTTACAGCATGTTAACACTTCTTTTTTCAAGTTTCTACTAATAAATATCTGCCAGTAGTTTACCTGTACTAAATTCATTCCTGGCACAAGATTCTTGATTTCCTTGATAAGTTTAACTTTTGCAGTAGCATCAAATGCAGTCAGCTTGACAGTGAATTCAGTGGGTTCTGCCTCTTTTTCAGGCTCCTCTGCTTCTGCATCCTAGAAAACAAATATGTACAGGTGGAGTTGCACAGTCATATATACACCCACACACACACACACACAAAGATTTCATATGAGTGGGACAAACTACAGCATGTCCGTAACTGTGCTGTACCGTATTTCTGTAATGATTTGATTGGATCAGCAGGACAAAAACAATGGGAAACCATTTCAACGTCACGGCATGCTGTAGTTTGTCCCGCTCACACGAAACTTGCTCTATACATCTACACTTAATTATACAAAAGTCATATACTTTATACATCATGTATAAATGTACATATGATTATATTAACAATTCTGTGCACATTTGGGGATTATTTGTTAACTGTCCCAGAAAGCCTAGGATTCGAAAAGAAGGGTCGAAAACTGTTAACAGAGCTAGGATGAGATATGGACAAACTTACTTCATATGGATTTTGCAAGATGGCAAGTTTTAAACACTTTCACAATACTGGTACACAAGTTATTTTTTTTCCAAAATTGCAATATTCCAGTGAGATGTTAGCCCCTTTCATCTATAGATATGTACCTGTGTAGCAGGAGATTGAGCCCCTTTCATCTATAGATATGTACCTGTGTAGCAGGAGATTGAGCCCCTTTCATCTATAGATATGTACCTGTGTAGCAGGAGATTGAGCCCCTTTCATCTATAGATATGTACCTGTGTAGCAGGAGATTGAGCCCCTTTCATCTATAGATATGTACCTGTGTAGCAGGAGATTGAGCCCCTTTCATCTATAGATATGTACCTGTGTAGCAGGAGATTGAGCCCCTTTCATCTATAGATATGTACCTGTGTAGCAGGAGATTGAGCCCCTTTCATCTATAGATATGTACCTGTGTAGCAGGAGATTGAGCCCCTTTCATCTATAGATATGTACCTGTGTAGCAGGAGATTGAGCCCCTTTCATCTATAGATATGTACCTGTGTAGCAGGAGATTGAGCCCCTTTCATCTATAGATATGTACCTGTGTAGCAGGAGATTGAGCCCCTTTCATCTATAGATATGTACCTGTGTAGCAGGAGATTGAGCCCCTTTCATCTATAGATATGTACCTGTGTAGCAGGAGATTGAGCCCCTTTCATCTATAGATATGTACCTGTGTACATGTAGCAGGAGATTGAGCCCCTTTCACCTATAGATATGTACCTGTGTAGCAGGAGATTGCGCCATTGCTCCCATTGCCATCATAGGAACATCCTCTATCTTAAGTGTTGTCTGAAAACAAAACGTACCATACATTAAAAACACAGACAAAGGAACAACAATAACAGCAGCTACTTAGGTGTCTCATTGTCTCATATAATTTGCTACTTTAAAAAAATAAAAAATAAACACAGCTGTTTTTATTATCAATTGAAAATGGTAATATGCATGCATTAGCAACAGTTGCTTTTAATTAAGCAACAGATTAAAACTGCCATATGTATTAGGGGATGGTATGCAAGGTAATGTTGATCCAGTATATGATGTATTTCCAAGGAAGCAATAGTAACTTTAATTAAGGTAAATAGATTGAAATTATCTGGATTATGGTGACAATTAACTCTTTATATTTACTCCATGATGGCTAAAGTATAGAATACCTGTTCACTCAAAATATTTGTTAATGGCATCACTGCACCACAATTAGCTGCCACTTAATGTCCACTTTGTATAAAATTGTACGGTAATTGTGTCTACGACACCTAAATGCAGACCATTGTGGCAGTAGTTTCACAGCTTATGCTGATTAGAATTCATAGACTTTGTGGGACTGCAGTGGCAGTTAAGGATGGTTCACATGTGTAATGCAAGCGCAGATGCAAGCAAAAGTATGTGTGAACATTGCTAACGCAAACGCAAGTGCAAGAAAATGGAAACTTTTCCATTCTCTTGTGCTTGCATCTGCGCTTGCTTCAGGGATTCACCTGTGTGAACATTGGTGAAGCAAGCGCAAATGAAAGGAAATCAGCAGAGAACCAATCAGAAGGAACTTCGTCCCATGCCTACACGGCTAAACATTTACATTGTATCAAAGATGGCAGCCTCCATGATAACAAATCCCAGTCATAACTACATAAAGGGCTAAAGTGAACAAGTTGCACCGTAAATACGTTGTCGGTAAGTGGTTGGTAAGTGGTTGGTAAGTGGTTGGTAAGTGGTCGGTAAGTGGTCGGTAAGTGGTTGGTAAGTGGTCGGTAAGTGGTTGGTAAGTGGTCGGTAAGCTGTCGGTAAGTGGTCGGTAAAATTGTGTCGGTAAGTGGTTGGTAAGCTGTCGGTAAGCTGTCGGTAAGCTGTTGGTAAGCTGTCGGTAAGCTGTTGGTAAGCTGTCGGTAAGCTGTCGGTAAGCTGTTGGTAAGCTGTCGGTAAGTGGTTGACTCATTTGAACCAAAATATGCTTTATACCTTCTAAGTTTCCAACGTTCTGGCAACGATAAACCGCTTCGATAACAGATAACAAATTAAAATATCCGCGGCAATGACTGTTGGGCCTCTCCTGTTGTGTCAAAAACCAGACAATCAGTCTGAAAGCGCATGAATCGTTATCCTCATACTGGCTCAAGAATATTTTCAACCAAAATACGCTTAATAGTTTCCAAAGTTTCCAACGTTGTGACAACGATAAACCCCTTCGATACAGTGCGATCTCACGGCAAATTAACAGATAACTACAGTATTGTGCTAAAGTCATGCAAACAGATTACGACTAATTTCGCTCTTAATGTTCCTACGAATGCCAACGCGAATTCGAATTCATGACAAACAGTTTTACAAACGTACAGTAAGATGGTTTTGGTAAATACCCTGCGTGCCAGAGGCGTCAAAAAGTCAGGATTCTAAAATAATAGATTTGCCGCAGTTTGTCGCAGTTTGCCGCAGTTAAAGAACACGTGATATCACGTGAGAATCCAAGATGGCGCGGGTTCACTAATTCACGGATTTGAATCGAGAATATGCTGCAAAGAAGAAAAGACAGATATAATGAGTACACTATTTTCATCAATATCCAACTATCTACAACGTAGTAAGAATATGCTATTGACAAATTTCGTTCTAACATTGGAAAGCTACGTGATATCAAGAGCGTAGCGAGTATGTACGACATACGCACACTTTCAGTTTGAGACTTTCAGTTGGTAAGCTGTCGGTAAGCTGTTGGTAAGCTGTCTGTAAGCTGTCGGCCGACCACTTACCGACAACAAATTTACGGTGCAACTTGTTCACTTTAGCCTACATAAAGTTGTACTTACCAGAAATAAAACTCTATCGCCAAGGTGTAATTCGCGCATTCGCAAGTTATGGTAATCGCCCTGAAGATGCCACCTTTGAAAAATATCTCACCCAAACACTTCTTGGCCTTCTTGTACGTCTCTACATTATTCTTCGACATAGACGATGACAAAGGATGAGAAGAAGCATGAATAACAACATGTCAGACTCGTCCACCATCTTGGAAAAGCACTACAAATGCGCATGCGTGCATCACGTTTCTTGCGTTTGCGTTACACGTGTGAACATCGCTTGCGCTTGCGTCTGCGTTACACGTGTGAACCAGCCTTTAGTTTTGAGTACGATGCCTCCTTCAAAAATGGCCAATATTCTAGTTATTTATACTTTGTACCTTGAGAAGTTGGTTGAGCCCTGAAACTTCTAAAAGCGTCAACTTGGAGATATCATCTACAATTCTCTTGATATGTTCTGGGTACTTCTTCTCCGATCCATCTGGTTCAGGAGCAGGTAACGTGCTAAACGCACAACGACCTCCATTAACAACAGAGACTGCAGAACACGAGGCAAAACGCTCATCCAAGAGCCCCAAACTTCTCAAATTCTTGCGGTGCAGACACCTTAAATAACCAAACATAAGATAGCAACAGATGAAGATAGCAGAGCTTAAATATTATGCGGGACTTACCTTCGTAAATTCCGTCGAACTGATAATTCTAAAACATTTCTTGACAAAAATCGTAAAACTCCCACTCTAGCCGCCATTTTGAAAATTTCCCTCCTTGCATAGGCTCATGGGTGATAAAGGCTTTTGACTCGTCTCAGGACTTCCTTCTTCCTCGGACAAACGCAACCGAGAGAGCAACAGAACCTAATTACGAATGATACTGTCAGCGCGTGATATGATGGTAGTTTACTCGAGAGATTGGGGCTTCTGCAGCAGTACTACTACCAGTAGTTAATATCATGTTATAAAGCTTTTTTGATGTCGATTTTAAACCAGAGGTGATGTTCAGCCGTCGAACTTTAAGTCTTGATGAGATGGCATCGGAACGTACTTCATTACTAGGACGTGATGGGGTACATTTTATTTTGGCTATGCCTATGGTGTTTATTTTATCAAATTAATTTGTAATTGTATCCCGGAAGTCCTCGGAAAGTATAAGAAATTGTCACTATTCATTGATTATCAAAGGTTTCGAGCCGTGATGAGAGAATGAACAACAAGAGATCTGAGCTAGAGTCCTCAACTAATACGGAAGCCGAGTTTGACTTTGAGGTAAATTATACTTATCATATTCATATGCATGTAACTTAAACTTCATACTCTAGCTGTCACAAGATTAATGTAATTTGTTGTTTTTAAAATTCAGGCCACAATCAATTGTTCTTCTGGCGAACCTGGAAGTTTACAGAAGATCTCACCAAAGTTTGAGGTAAAATTACAAAGTGATTAACATAAATGTAAGGCAAAGGGCAACAACCTTTGTCTTGATGTTTCGTTCTAGATGTATTGTTGTTTTATATGGGTGCGAAACTAAAACAGAAAGTGGTACAGAAAAAAATCCTAACAATTATTCAGACCCCAGTTTGGATAACAAATTAAATCAGTTCTACAAAAAATATATAATATTGTATCCACACTAAAGAAATTTTAGTTAGATTTTTATGTATACTCTTAAAATGCACCAGTCAATTTAAATCCCCACACCCCCTTCCTGAAGTAAAGTCGGGCTACCGCGGGATAGTTAACTTGATTAAACAGGTGCCACTGTACCACTCACAAAGGGAGCCAGGCCTTAATTAGGTACAGATGTGAGCATTGCCCCTGGGCATTTAAAAACTTTTGTAACCAGACCACAGTCAAATGCGATATGTCCTGGGGGGTGGGAGAATTACAGTGTTCTCTCCAGGATTTTTCAGCTTGGGGTCCTGAGGACCCACAGAGACATAAGGGATAGGGAGGGGTCCTTTGATATTTAAAAAAAGAATCAATAAAGCATTAATAAATTTATTGAACTTTATTAGTTTTCGAGGCATCCAAGCATAATTTGCATTTAACATTACATTTTTCTTCATATGAAACAACCTTATCCGATTTTTCTTTGGTCCGACTGTGCTTGAACTTGGGGTGGAAGTGACTGTTGAATTGGCTTGCTCATCTTCCATTTCAGCAAGAATTTGCATTGCTGGATCCATCGCTGTGTCATCTAAAGGATCAGGAATATCTAGCCTAGGGTGTTTCGCTTTTACAATTATTTAAGCTGTATTCGCCATTCATAAATAAAACATATTTACTTTGGGAATCGCGCATTCCAAGATGGAAGAACCTGTTTTGCTCATGTAAACATGTGCAGATTCCAAAATTATAACAATGTTCTTCATTGGTTGATTTCAAAAGACGCAATAGCCAATCAAAATTAATGTTATATAGAGAAAAACCTTACTGCTGTTACATATTTCATTATTCGCAATTTGTAGTCTAACTCAGTGAACAAATTTGCATATTATATTTTTATCAAAGTGAAACTTTCAATTGATTTTTTCTTTGTCCTTGGGACCCCCAAGATTTATCTCAGTGCGCAATTTCCTAAAAAAAGTGTGACAATGCGGCAATGCTGCGGTCTGGATAGAACACTGGAATTATTGCTAGATAAAAATTAATGTATTCTGTACGTACTTGAACTTTATAATAGGCTAGAAATGTTTAGTGTGAGCAGTAACCATGAAAGTCTCCCTGTTGACAAATAATACATGTACATGTACATGTAGGTGTATATATGCCCTACTGATCTGTGCTAAAAGTGAATGCAATTTTGGGACAGTCTCATTATGGATTGTTCTGTCCTGAATTGCTAGAAATTACAGTGTTCGACCTTAACTTTTTTAACCACTGGTCCTGGGACTAGTAGAGCTGAAAATGTACTAGTCCAGAGAAAATTCCTGGTATGCCAATATTTGCTGATCTCTAAGCCTTTCATGATACACGCATGAGTGAACAAGTCAAAACAAAGATGGTGGCGATAGCAGCGTTCACGGGAGCTCCTGTGGCTGAATAGTGCCCAGTCCTCACCTCAGCCTTGTTCAGTCTTCTGGTCCTTTTTGCAATTGCTCCGATGAAGAGAAAAAGGGTTCGCGAGAAAGATTTACCGTACATGACAATGGAATGGAAGAAAGCGATAAGGAACAAAAGAAAGTATGCTGTCCTATTCGCCAAGGATCGTATATAGGAGGACTTTGAGTTGAAAATGAAGTACCGGAATATAGCCAGCAAAGAACGGAGAAAGGCTATCAGCGTATACTGGCGCAAGAAGTCTGAGGAACTGCACAGTAAGCCATCTGCATTTTACAAAACGTTCAAGCCATTTATCAGTGACAAAGTCAAAGAGTCCCCAGAGATATGTCTTATAGCCAACGATGGTATGGTAACGAGTAATCAACCTGAAGTAGCTGAACTACTTGCCAATTACTTCACTACTGCTGCTTCCAGTATTGGGGGTGATCACGTTAACAACCTCACAGAATTAAGCGATCACTAGTGTCAAGGAAATACGGGAAACCTATGCCGGCCCTAGTTTTGAGTTCAAGAAAGTTAGTCAGAGCGAAGTAGAAAGTGCTGTTTACAAACTTAATCCTAGGAAGTCTTGTGGCTGGAATCCGTGTGCACCGCCCAAACTATTGAAAATGGTGGCAAGTGGGATCCCAGGTTGAGAATCTTGGCAAGATCTTGCCAAGATAAGATCTTGCAAGATCTTACAAGATCTTGCAAGATTCTCAGCCTGGGATTGCCCCGTCCCTTACTAGGCTCTTTAATGACTGTATTGACTTGAGTAAATGGCCAAGTCCATGGAAATTGGGAGAGTGGACCCCTGCATTTAAAAAAGGTGGCAAGCAGGAAAATAAAAACTACCGACCTATAACGTCACTCCTAACTATTGATAAGATATTTGAGCATCTTCTCAGCGGACAAGTTACCAGTAAGTTTGACCCTCCTACCCTGTATAGCCGAATGTCGGCTTACAGAAAGAGACACACCTGTGAAACAACCTTGCTCCTCCTGACCGAGGACTGGAAGCAAGCCATAGACAGGACAGAACTTGTATATGTGCTCTCTACTGACATGAGCAAGGCCTTCGATTCTCTCAGTCACTCACTCACTTTGAAAAAGCTCGAATCGTATGGATTTGCTCCAGCCTCTCTCAGCCTCATGCGATCATTCTTTGAAAATCGCATGAACAGAGTTAAGCTGGGCAATACAACTAGTGAGTGGAAGGAAATAACTAGAGGATGTCCTCAGGGATCATCATTCGGGCCGTTGCTGTGGAATCTTTTCCAGAATGACATGGCTTATTACGTGAGCAATGCAAGCTTGACAATGTATGCTGACGACCATCAGCTATACACATCAGGGACTGACTTTAGCATAGTGAAGAATAGTCTAGATCAAAAGGAAAGTCTACAAGCAGTGTTATGGTACATGGATAACTACCTCTTAGCGAACTCGGACAAGTTTCAGGCATTGCATGACCATTAACCCTAGGAACGTGTAGACGAACAGTCAGAGTCTTGATATACATATAGATGTCAGGTTATCAATACTACTAATCATATTAAATTACTAGGGGTATATATCGACGAGAGTATCAATTTTAGTAGTCACATTAGCGAGCTGTGCAAGAAGGCTAGTAAGAAAGTAGGAGCGCTTATGTGCCTGCGCAATTTGATCCCATGCACAGCCAAACTAACGATTTACAAGTCGGCCATTCTTACGTTTCTTACTTACTACCATGTAATATGGCAGTTCTGTAAGGCTTCAGATGGTAGAAAAGTAGAGCATATCCAAGAACGTGCGCTAAGAGCAGTTTATAGAACCAAGACAGACTCTTTTGAAACACTCCTTAAGCGAGCTTGGCTGCCAATTCGTTACATAACAGGAGACTACAGGATACAGCAATCTATATGTACAAAGTAAAAAATCAACTTGTACCTAGTAGCGTAGCAGAAATATTTTGTTTTAAACAATCGCGTTATTCACTAAGAAATAGTGATTTTAATATACGGCGAAGCATTGGAAAAGGCGGGTATCCCCACTCTAGCCGATCGTCGACTAGCGGCGTGTAAGAAATTTATAAGCAACATTAAGCCGGGTAATCCCATCTACCCCCTAATACATAACAGAGTAATAAACTCATTGGCGCAGTACTCGCTGAGATCGGGCAAAGGCAGTTACCCAATGGCCACTAAAACTGACTGTTTTAGCAATTTCGTAACTGTGAAATTCCAAGGTATCTAAATTTAACTTATATCATATAGTACGTATTTATTTATTTATATAATCAGTATCCCATTATTAAGTGTAATCAGCCTGTAATTCAATATACATTGCAAGAGGCGTGAATAAACTAATTATTATAAACTAATTATTATATTATAAGATATAATACCATTAATTACGGCAAGCATTCACTACGGTATTTTGGACCAGTGTTATGGTCAAGGTTGAGCAATGACATCAGGAACTCAACAAGCCTTGATACGTTGAAGGCTAACATATGTAAGCTAGACATCAAAAGCATGTTGGGCAATAACTGTAACTGCTGTGACCTTTGCAGGGCATGAATCAATCAATTATGCAATGCCTGGACTGTTTTAGGAATACCTTATGTATGTTATACAATATATATTTTTAGTCTGCATTTATAATTAAGTATATAGATTCTGTTTTATTCATATCTATTTTTAATCTTTTTACTATACACTTTGATATTTTTAGCAAATTGGCCGGGTTAGATAGATAAGTTAGATAGGACAGTGTCCCCAATTAGCTTGTCAAAGCTAAATAACTTAGACACTTAAATATAGTTTATTATTATTATTTATTTATTATTATTAATTGTTTTCGGAACGTTTGCGAAGAAACGCGTTCAAACAACAATCACAGGACATCATGTTTTTGTTTTTATCTTTTATTAAACATTACAAATTATAGAATAGTTACTAGTCCTGTGACTATAGTGGCTCTATTTTTTTACTAGTCCAGAAGCATTTCTTACTAGGCCAGGACTAGTGGACTACTGCTAAAGTTGAGCAATGACTTACATGTACCTGTGCATTCTGATCTAACTCCTAGAGATGACCAAGATGTCACAGCAAGGGGAGTTGGTCATGTATATTAATTAACAATTAGTTTCTATTGGTTGATAGTTGAAGAGATTCAAATAGCTTTGAGTCAACTACATGTATCAGCCATAGAAACTGAGAGCAAGTAGTCTAATTGTTTTAGTAGAAAGTAACCAACTACATGTAGTACTTGTTCAATCTTAAACTGAAACAAGAAGGTTTTGATGAATTGGCCACCATTATTTTGTTTTTGGAAACTCTTTTTTTTTGCTACTTGCTATTGCTTATTATATTAGTTCAAAATTGTGGTGCCTGCTCACTGGACAAAAACAATTGCATGATGTGATTGTGTTCATGTGCCACTTGACAATAATTCTCTCTGATTCTGATTGGATGCAATTGTTCATGTGACCTGATAAAGTACCTATCGAAACTAACTTCCCATTTGCGTGCACTCGGGTTTACTTTGCATTTACTTGTAAATGCACGCAAAGTAAACGCAGGGTGTTAACTTGTTAACTTGCTACTCTTCACCCTGGATTAGCAGTAATATACGATTAAAAATGAACCGGCGATATAAATTATACAAGAAAGCTGTAGAAACAAAGGACCAGGAAATATGGACTAAATACAAGAAGCTGAGAAACGAAATTATATCGGACATTCGAAGAGCTAAGACGCGCTTTTTTAAGCAGAAAATAGATGAGGTGAAGACAACTACTGACTACTGGAAATTGCTTACAAAGACAACCAATCCTAAAATACGTAAAGTAATTGGCCCGCTGAGACGCAATGATGGAAGTCTAGCAGTAGATGATGAAGAAAAAGCAAATTTAATGAATTCCCATTTCACCACAGTAGGAGACAATCTAGTGAAAAATCTCCCTAAATGCCAAAACCATACAGATGAACAGAGTCTAGCAGAGATCCCAACTATAAGCAGTATAAGTCTGACGGATAAAATGATTAGAAAGAAAATCGAGGCAGTGAAACCCAATAAGGCAACAGGCCCGGACAATATACCTCCCAAGTTATTAAAATTAGCAGGCCCTGCAATTACCGCACCACTAACTAGATTATACTTGGTGAGTGCAAACGCAGCCTTGGTTTTTAGCGAATGGAAGAAAGCACGATTAACACCAGTCTTTAAAAAAGATGATGAATCGGAAAGAGCCAATTACAGACCACTGTCAATCCTCAGTGTGCCGAGTAAAATAATGGAATCCTGTATCGCAGACAAATTAGTACAACACGTGATCACAGATAATAATTTAATAACTGACAAACAGTGGGCCTATCGAAAGGGTCATTCAACGGAACTATTGCTAGTGCACCTAACGGAAACTTGGAGACGGGCGTTAGACTCAAACTTGGTGATTGGCGTAGCTTTTGTCGACTTTAGTAAGGCATTCGACTGTGTCTCGCATACTACTTTAATGTATAAATTACAAAACCACTTTGGCATAAATGGCACTTTATTATCATGGCTCAAGAACTATCTTAAAGACAGAACTCAATACACAATCATGAATGGTAAACAATCAGATGTAGCGCGTGTCACGCGCGGAATTCCCCAAGGGTCGGTACTAGGCCCTACATTATTCACATTGTACACAAATGACATGCCTACGGCAGTTACGTCAGGTACAGTTTATATGTACGCTGACGATACAACTCTCTATTGTATTGGAGATACAGTCGATCAAGTAACAATGTCACTCAACAACGCGCTGAAAGAGCTGAGTACATGGTGCACGGTAAATTCCTTTACGCCACATTCAACGAAGTGTGAAGCCATGATAATGTACAGAGGAACATTTATTGGACCTATGAATACACTAAATATAGGCGAAAATAGACTAAGATGGGTATCACACACAAGATTACTAGGAGTTATAATTGACGATAAACTGAATTGGACAAAACAGATTCTGGCAGTAAAAAAAGGTTTTATAAATAAGCTCAATTTACTGAAAAGAAGTTGTTTTTTGCCCAGACAGATGCTAATAGACCTTTATCTCAAGATAATCCAACCCTCTGTTACCTATGCACTGCCAGTGTGGGGAGGTTTTA
This sequence comes from Actinernus sp. WN-2022, assembly GCA_030867875.1. Taxonomy (NCBI): domain Eukaryota; kingdom Metazoa; phylum Cnidaria; class Anthozoa; order Actiniaria; family Actinernidae; genus Actinernus; species Actinernus sp. WN-2022. The sequence goes on from JAOWCC010001634.1 coordinate 64,191,526, forward strand.
ATTGTAAGGATATGTTTAATTCACTTGAAATACTACATTGTAGAGCAGCAAGAATAATATGTAATCTGCCGCGAGATATGCCCTCACAAGAAGTACTCGCAAAAGTCGGGTGGGATACTCTATTTTATACATATAAGCTAAATATAGGTAAATTAATATTTAAAATATATAACGAGTTAACGCCTCCAAGTATGTCCCACATTATTGATAAGCGAATTAATAAGTACAATTTTAGAAGTAAGAACACGCTTATTACACCTCGTTTCAACACGTACTACATGAAACATTCTGTGGCTCACAGAGGTGCCATCATATGGAACACCATATCTGAGAACATTGACGCAGCAACATGTACTACAAACACATTTTTGGATAAGACTAGAAAGATAGATTCACTACATAACTTAGATTTTAACTTTACATCAGTACAGACTCTCACTAAAGGAACTAAGGATTACATATATTATTGATATTGTTACATTTTTAGCATTCTTAACTTTTTAGACATTTTATGATATTGTTACATTTTTAGCATTGTTAACTTTTTAGACATTTTTATGATTTTTAAATGATTTAGCCACTGTTTTCAATGTATATAATTTTTATATTTATGTTACACACGACCCCACAAGCGGTGACGCTTTAATGTATATCGTGTTTAAATAAAAGTTATTGTATTGTATTGTATTGTGTTTACTTGCGTACTGAAACACAAATGTCAAAACAAAGACTTATCTTTGCACACATTCGCTTCTCTCTCCTCTCTCTCGCACAGGGTTTGCATTTACTTTGCATGCATTTTGAGTACACACAATGTAAATTAATGAAAGGGTGAGGTTAGTTTCGATTGGTACTGTAGTTGTCATCCACGGATACAAACTATCAGGCGTTATAGTTCAGCACAAAATTATGGTGCATGCTCATTGCCTAAAAGCACTCATGTGACGTGATAGTTGTCGTCCAGGGGTGCAAACTATCAGGCATTATTTGTTTTGAGAATGTTCATAAAATTTCCGCAAGCAACTATCAGCAGATAGTTCCTTAACAGACACAGTACTCTATTTGAATGTATAATAGTGCCTGCTGAGAGTGGAAGACAATTTTGTGATACAATACAATACACTACAATACCATTTATTAAAAATAAATGTCAAAATGTGGGATGCATGGTTATACCCTTACATCCAAGCCAGAGGCTAATTTTTGAAACGTCCGACAACAAGGCAAATAATAAAAATAAGATGAACAATAATGACAAATAGAGTGTTTGTCTCAGAACTATTGGCTGATAGTTTCCCTTGGAAATTTAATGTTCTTAAAATTAGCACATAAGCCCTCAAATGATAATAGTGCCCAGCGAGAGTGGAACACAATTTTGTGATGAACAATAATGTCAAATAAAGCATTTCTTTTTTGTGACTATTATACAAATAGACTGTGTCCGTCGAGGAACTATTGGCTGATATATGGCCGTGGAAATTTGATGTTCTTAAAACAAATATAAACCTGAGAACGAAGTTTGAGGGCTTATATGCTAGTTTTATGAACATCAAATTTCCAAGGGAAACTATCAGCCGATAAGTCCGAGATAAACACAGTCTACTTGTGTTATTGTTCAACACAAAATTGACTTTCATGCTCAGCGGGCACTATTATACAAATAGACTGTGTCCGTTGTCAGAAGAACTATCGGCTGATAGTTGCCCGCGGAAATTTGATGTTCTTAAAACAAATATAAGCCCGAGAATGAAGTTTGAGGGCTTATATGCTAGTTTTAAGAACATCAAATTTCCAAGAAAACTATCAGCCGATAGTTCCGAGACAAACACAGTCTATTTGTCATTATTGTTCATCACAAAATTGTCTTCAGCTCTCAGCGGGCACTATTATACAAATAGACTGTGTCCGTCGAGGAACTATCGGGTGATAGTTGCCCACGGAAATTTGATGTTCTTAAAACAAATATAAACCCCAGAACGAAGTTTGAGGGCTTATAATTTTATGCTAGTTTTAAGAACATCAAATTTCCAAGGGAAACTATCAGCCGATAAGTCCGAGACAAACACAGTCTATTTGTCATTATTGTTCATCACAAAATTGTCTTCAGCTCTCAGCGGGCACTATCGTCTGATAGTTTGCCTCCGCGGACGACAACTATCACGTCACGTGATCGCTCTTGGCCAATGAGCGCGCGCCAAAATTTTGTGGTGAACTATAATGCCTGATAGTTTGCCTCCGCGGATGACAACTATCACGTCACGTGATCGCTCTTGGCCAATGAGCGTGCACCAAAATTTTGTGGTGAACTATAACGCCTGATAGTTTGCATCCGCGGACGACAACTATCACGTCACGTGATCGGTTTTAGCCAATGAGCGCGCACCAAATTTTTTTGGTGAACTATAATGCCTGATAGTTTGCCTCCGCAGCTGACAACTATCACGTCATGTGATTGCTTATTTCCAATGAATGCGCACCAAAATTTTGTGTTGAACTATAACGGCTGATAGTTTCCGTTGGAAATTTAATGTTCTTAAAGCTAGCATAATTTATATAGGCCCACAAATTTTGTTCTTGGGCTAATATTTGTTTTGAGAACATCAAAATTCCACGGCAAACTATCAACCGATAGTCCCTCGGCAGACACTCTATTCTTATACTAGATAGCGAGTATACAAATGTGGCTTAGCCAATCAGATGGCAAGATTCACAATAGAACACCAGTTGGTTTCAACTAATAGCAGATTTGTGAAACACTGCTGTGCGCTCAAGGCATGCAAGTTGTGAATCCTCCTGACAATGTGATTGACTTGATTAATAACCAGCAAAAGGATAGGTTGAACTGAGGGGGGGGGGGGGGGGGTACTTTGTGGTGAAAAGGTTGGGATGCTCATCAGAAAAGCTGGAAAAATATGGTCCCTAAATAATACTTCACTTAGAAAGTGCACTTCCCTAATGAATACCTTAATGGCCTCAAAATACCCTAAAATAACAAAGTAAAAGAAAGATATGCCATTTATTGTCAACTACATGTATATACATCAAATTTTACATTCCAACTGTGCTCAGTTTAGTCACATAAGTGTATATTGTTTTAAGAGCCAGACTTTTAGAACATTTGGTTTTTGCCTAAACAACCCCTAAACATATGAGGAGCACCCCCGACCACCAGATATGGGGAGAGTACCCCCCGGGGGTTGAACAGTAATTAATTTGAAAACTTTTACTGCAATCTACCATTGTTTGGTCCCTCACAGCAAAATTGAGTTCAAGTGTGTGTTTTGTTTTTGACCAGAGTTTGGATTATGACATTCCAGAGAATAGCCTGTACCTGAAAGAACAAAAATCATACACCCCAGAGGTAGGTTGGAAACACTACATTTTATAGCTTTAGTACCAGTGAACATTGTCCAAGAAGGTACTGCATGGACAGGTATTTAAAAATATTTTTGATGGGAAATTTCAAAGAATGGTTTAGTGTATGATTTGAGATGTCCTAGATTTTTTGGGAATCCCAAATAAGCTAATCAGGGATAGCATTAACGCAGAAATCATGCATTTTTATGCAAAATTATTCTTTAGAATGCATTTTATAAATTTCAATGCATCCTTCATAAATCAAATTCTTAGCACAACCTACAAGTCATATGTGGATGTGATTATAGGCAGCATACCACCATCTTGGATTAGGCGTGTGAAGGCCACTGGGTACAAGGTAGCTATATAATCACAAGTGGGCTGCCTGTGGTAGGACATCCGGGATGTTGGAAATGTGCAGCCACAAATATGTTGATTTTGCATGGCGTGACACATTTCCGCTACAAGGCTATGAATGAATGACTGATTTCAATTATGAATGACTGATTTAAATTATGAATGACTGATTTCAATGTACCAGGTATGGGGACGCAAAAATATTTTTTGGGACCCCAAACCAAAAGGATCTATGGGTACCAGGACCCAAACTAAAACTATCTAGTGCTATCCCTGCTAATAAGGCTACATTGTATTATTTGGGGCTTTAACCCCCCCCCTCCCACTAAGAAAACAATGAACAAAATATACATATACATTGTACAGTCATACAAAGCAGCAAAAAAAACCTCAACAGAATTAGAAAATAATGTTACATTAGTGCTAAGAAAATATTTATGTTTGGGTGAGGTACAAATATTTAAATGAAAAATATACATATTATTTTGAGGAATTTTAAGACACTGATGTTTAGTAAGATAAAACAAATTTATTTTAACATATATTCAATGTAATACATATCACCTGAACTGGTGTTTGCCTTTCAGGAAATTATACGTATCAATATCTTCAGATGGATTGTGATACTTATTATTGGAATACTAACAGCATTAGTAGCTTGTTCTATTGACATCTGCATCAACCTACTATCAGGCTGGAAGTACAAAGTCCTCAAGAAATGTATCCATGCTATAATCTATCTATCTACATGTATATATAACATACCAGTAATTCATTATGCTGACAGCTAGGTGCTGTTTTTTAAATTTTAAACTGTTCCTGAAAAAATAACAGCAGCCCCATAAATGCATGTGGTTGATCTCTACCGAAAAAACTTTTCATACAGTACAGATTACTGGCTGATAGAAGAGTCTATAGTGGAATCTCTGCATACAATATGCCATACTACTCTTCCCAGTAAACTGCGACACCCCAAGTTTTTTTACGGACTCCGCGATGTGAATGGTCTGTACCACGTGATCACTGTTTGGCATACCGCCGGTAGAGGTTTTGTGTGGCGGCGTGAGAAAGGCAATGTGTTGTTCTACATTGTAGACAAAGAATGTCTCGTTTTAGACAGTAGAATGACACATTGTAGACAAGTTTGACATTTCAAAACCGCAGAACGACTGACTAGGAGATCTTAAAATATGAACTACCCTCTTAAGTCTTAAAAATAATATCTCAGATGAATTGCCAAAATATTTCCTCCAGTTACCTTAAAAGTTAAGCCACATTATGTGGTTCTTCGAACACGTTTAGTAATAAATTCCAGAACTCAAAGAAGAGCGAGAAGCAAATTTTCCCAGCTATTTATAGACTTGTCTACAACTACTGCCGACAAGAAATCTACCCGGCGGTATGCCAAACAGTAATCCGTGGTACAGAATATTCACATCACGTGGGCCGTAAAAAATCTTGGGGTGTCGCAGTTTACTGGGGAGAGTAGTTAACACCTCACCTCAATGCAGGGTTTTCAATAGCAGCCGGCGAATCTCGCCGGGTATTTGATTGAAAAATTCCTAAAAAATTCGATATTTGCACCAATGACGCTTGATGCTCGCCGCCTACTCTTCAAGTTTTGCCACTTACTTCAAATGTTATTGAAAACCCTACAATGTTGCATAAATTTTGTGCATTCAATAGGCACTTTGCAAGACATGGTCACATGACCTTTTTAGCTTGTCAATCAAAACTAATTTGGTGTTATTATGGATGCAGGATTTTGACTTGCTCTTTCCATTTCTGGCATCCATGTTTGTTCTAGCACCAAATTATTTTTGATTGACAAGCTAAAAAGGTCATGTGACCAGTCGCATTTTTTGACTAGTTATGCAAATTTGGTCTCAATATCAAATTTTTAGTTGCTAAAAACAGAATCAAGTGGTCTAATATGACAAAAAGCAGCACCTGTGATATATTTTAAAAAGAGACTGCTTGACTGCTTTAAACTGGCATCTGAGCAACGGTTTGTGTCACTTAATTGCCTAGTTAAAGGGAAATAAAAAGGGAAAAATGAAAGTAAATGTTTTAATGAAAAATTGTCAAATCCATTAAAAAATATTTTACATACATTGTAGTATGTGCATTCTGATTGGCTGATAGCAGTGTTTCATTAGCCTTTGCAGACATGGAAATGATGTCACACCGTAAATGCTTCTTTATCAAAATAGTTATTTTTATAAAGAATTGAAACAGACTTTCCGTGTTTGCACAGTCTCATGCAAACCTCGGTAAGTTTTGGAGAATTCTCTAGCAGGTACAAAATAATGCTCTACCTGTGGTCTTGTGTTTGTTCTGCTCTCGAATTCTCCCAAAATTACCTCAGTTTGCATCAGCCTGTGCAAATACGGATGATCTGTTTCATTTTTTAAATGAAGCATAACACACATGACTGCTGGACATTTCTTTCATTTATTTATTCATTCATTTATTTTGGTGAAAACTAGTCACCAAATTTGCAACTGCCAGAAAAGTTTTAGTCATGAGTGATAGTAATTTGGACACATTTACAACTGTATTGGTTGCAATTTCGAGCCGTGCTCTGTATTGAATGCCATACAAAATTGAAGAGCTGTCAGCCAGTGCAAAAAGGGCATAAGTGTCTCCTGTTCACATGAGGGGAGCCGGGGTGGCGCAACTGGTGGTTAAGCACTTCGCTTCTCACCTCTCTGGCCCAGGTTCGATCCTGATTCGAGCGGGTGTAAAGTACAGGTCACAGGGCAGGTCACAGGTCAGATTCTACGACAAATCCCAACCCTAACCACAAACCTAACCCTAACCATCGGACGAGTTCACAGGTAAACAACGGGTTCTCATTCACCTAGAGCTAGGATTCACAGGTAAACAAGAAGTGACCTGACCTGTGACCTGACCTGTACTTAATTACACCCACCGCACCAAACTCATTATGTTATGCTTTTCATCAAAATGTCAGATTTTTTTTCAAATTTATATAGTTCATAAATCATAAGTACATTACAATTTTCACATTCAAATTGTATCTGATATAAAATGGCCCACCTAAACCTAGTACGTAATGAAGTCAGTAGGTGATCATGCCCTATCACCTGACCATGCATGTGTGCTTGTGCTTTATCCTTAACATGCAAACTAGACTTTGATTTGTGTTCAAGTGCCAATTGTATGGCAGCTCCCTATGCATTATGGGTTGCCATTGACATCTCGTTTGTATTCATTGCTGCAATTTTAGTGGTTTATGGAGAGGTAAGGATTTGTATGTACATGTATCCTTTTAAAATGCAGGGCCCCATTATTCGAAGCCAGATTGAGCTAATCCAGGATTAAGGACAATCGAAGGGCTGTTATTAATCTCCCTTAGAAAACAAAGAAATTGAAGGAGAATTTAGGATGTGACCAGGAGACACTTATGCCCTTTATCTTTAGTTAGATTTGCTAACTTGAGAACTGCAGATTTGAGGTAACAAATTATTCCTCGGCTAGAGGAGGCAAGTACTTTTCTATTAGTCTTGCTAGATTTGGAAACAAATACCTTCTATCGAGAGAACCAAAACCATGGGTTAAGACTTAATCCAAGATTAGCACTAATCAGGCTTTGAACAACTGGGCCCAGGAATTTATGAAAGGGGTTAGCCGAGGTGGTACAAGTGGTAAGTGCTTCGCCTCTCACCTTTGTGACCCGGGTTTGAACAGCGTTGAGTTTGTTGGTATCTCCCCCTTGGTCCGACAATTTTTCTCCAGGTTCTTCGGTTTATATCCCTCTGCAAAAACCAACATGCCAAATTCCAATTCGATCTGTGGTTTAGACAGGTTCCTGACTTTGATCAGCCCCTATGGTCATTTCAGGTCTCGTTAAAATTCAGAGTTGAAATAAATATTTTGAAACTAAAAGAACTGGACTCAGCTTCCATCAAGTGAGTGAGTGTCCTGTTTCTGACTTGTAAGTATTAAGTCTGTGAGTCAGAAGGGAGAGTGCTGATAGGTATTACATGCACATGCAGTACTGTACAGTACGTACTGTATATTCAGGTGTGATATAGGACAGATTTCGTATGAGTAGGTAAGTCACAAAAGTGACTTATGGCATGAGTACAGTAAGTTACAGTATATACACGACTTTCATAATGGCCGCCTCCAGCCTCCTCCTAATTTGCATAATTTGGAAGATAAATCCGTTGAGGGAAACCAATGCTACCACATGAAAGATCACATTAAAACTAGTAATTGTCTTGAGTTTTAGAGCAATACGAAGAATTGCTGCTGAGCTATGAGCATTTCTAATGCAGGAAAACATGAAAGCGAGGCTATAAAGGCCTCCGTTGTTTTTCTCATACAAATCTCTCTAATTTCAACTGGCTGTAACTTCATTGCTTTATAAGCTACAGCACTCCACTTTCACAAGTTCACTAATGTCGACATGCTCTTTCACATGCCAATGTTCATATTTTATATACATGTGAATAAACTACCGAAACGGGAAATCACATATGCAAATTAGGAGGCGGCCATTATGAAAGTCGTGTATAGTTGCGGTAAGGCAGCAGACATGCCATATTTTTGTCCCACTCACATGAAATCCACTCGAGATGATTCTTATATTAGGCATGTTGTCATTATTTTACCAATCATAAAGTAATTGTATACAGCATATATTATATTTGAAGGTTTTAGTTCATTTACTTGCTTTGATGTATTCTCTTATATACATGTACTCTCATTCTTGACTATATTCTATCTTCGTCTAGCCTGTGGCTGCCGGTAGTGGTATTCCACAAATAAAGTGTTACCTGAATGGAGTAAAAGTACCTCATGTTGTAAGAATAAAGGTAAAAACTTATACTTATACTTTATAATAACTACAGTATCTTTCAAGGTATCTAAAAAGTCTGCAATTAAAATTCATGTATACCTAGTTTAAGAGCAGCAATAGAGGTAATTTCTACTGTTATGTTTCTCAGAGAAACTACATGTAACATCTAAAATCCAAGTTGAAATAAAGTTTATGATGATGATGATGAGCAGACTCATCATTCTGCTGCTCGATCATATAAGACTCTAGTAGACAAATAATTGCATCCATTGTCTGTTCTCTTGTTTATCATTGAATCAGAGGTTTCGTTTTCTTAAATAATACCATTAACGTCTAAATTCCCTCATCAGTATGCATACCTGCTCTAAATCTCCCTCAAATGACGTCAAACAAGGGAAAATAATAAAAAAATCCTGTTTACAGGGAAATGTACAACAGGTGTGCTGATGAGGGGATGTTGGATTGTCCCCTGACACATTGGGGTAGAGTAGGTATTTCACCTTTTTGCATACCCCTGCGCACATACCCTTATGTTGGCTGCGCAACATAACTTCTGATGCATTTTTCTTCCATATGGGATACTTAAAACCATAAACATGACTTAATTAAACTCCATGCATGCGCTTTGAAATTTAAAACCATAAACATGACTTAATTAAACTCCATGCATGCGCTTTGAAATTTAGTCAACCACATAATTACATTGCATTTTAGTGTTTAATTCTTCTCAAAAACAACATAATTGTCTCCAGAGGAAGCCAGAGTCATTCAATCAACGCCGCTCAATCAAGCATAATAACAAAACATTTTCGAAAGCAACTCAACTGCGACGTCTTTAGTTTAGGCAGAGAAAACTATGAGATATATTGATTATATACTTATAATTCAGGTGAATGTTAATTCAGGTGAATGTTATTCTATTTCTAGACTTTGATGGCCAAAGTTGTTGGTGTAATATTCTCAGTATCAGGAGGGTTAGCATGTGGTAAAGAAGGACCAATGATACACGCTGGAGCCGTCATCGCTGCTGGTGTGTCACAGGGCAGGTCAACAACATTCAACAAGGACTTCCACATCTTTGAATACTTCAGGACGGATCACGAGAAAAGAGATTTTGTTTCTGGAGGTGCTGCTGCTGGGGTTGCTGCTGCGTTTGGGGCTCCAGTTGGTAATTACGAAATAGAAAACTTTTGTGTTTCCATTGATAGAATTTTATAAAATAGATTTGATAGCTATATAGTACGCTTGCTTGGTTGAAAACTGTGTTTCTATAACTCTATAGAAACAGAAAGTTGAGAACATGCTTGAGCTAGTTGGGAGAATTTACATTTTGATGATCAATTTTCCATGCTTTTACTCAGATTTTATTTTTTTAAATCCCATGGCTCGTATTCCTATTGTTATTTTTCGTTTTATCAAACTCCCACTCATGTTTCTATAATTCTATGGAAATATGGAAAATGTTTTCTATTTCTTAAATAGAAAAAGGAGTGGGCATTTGGGAGAATGAGAAATGGCAATAGGAACAAGATCCAGAAGGACATTAAGTGTTTCCACTGCTAAGTGTTTCTGTAACTCTGTGGGAACACAGAAAAAATGTTTATATTTCCTTTATAATATAAACGAGTAAATATCTGGAAAAATGCTTACTTTTTTGATCATCAAAATGTAAATTCTCCCAACTAGCTCAAGCATGTGCTAAAGTTTCTATAGAGTTATAGAAACATGGCTTTCAGTCAATCCGTCAGCATGCATACTATCACAATAATGCAGACTTATTGCAAAAATGCCATCCAACAACAACAAATATATTTAGTACCTGACAAATACAATACAGAATCATGGATATAAACTTAATTTTACAGGAAATGAGGTATTGGCCACCTAAAATAACTGAAAAGCTAAACTAGTTAGGTGGTACTACATGATAGAACATTACATTATGGGCATCAGATGGAGAATGGTATCATGATTTAATCTTGAAATTTAATTGAAATTTAAACTTATGACAATAAAAAAGAACACAACAATGACATCAAAAACTAAGAGAAATTTGGGTGATTATCGAGAGCTAGGAAGATCGCCACCATGTTTAATGCTGATGCATGTACACTCCAAATTATTAAGGGCACATTAGTTTGGAATATTCCAGTCAGAATATTCTAGTTATTCTGCCTCCAGATGCAGAATACACAGAATGCATTCGAATTAGTATTCCAGAATAATAATAGAGCCCTCCCAAATGACTGCTGACACATATTATTCTGGCTCTTAAATATGAATCATCCTGGACTGACTATAATCTCATGCTGACATTGCTGTATAAACTTATTTTTCACATGCGAGGCTAACCTGCAGGTTAGTCAGTCCTAAACAATAGGTATTTAAATTGGATGCATTTTCAAATTTATGGCCCTATAAATGTTCTTAACTTTTATAATATGGATTTTCATTCATGATTATATTCTATATTTTTTGGCAATTGTAAGTATTTGCGATGAACATGTTTGAGTGGTTTGAAGTTCATAGACTTGCCTTAGGGAGGAGGTCAAAACACATGGCCCAGATAGGGACCCAATTGTTTTCACTAGACACAGTTGTCAGCACAGGGTACCATGCCCATCCCTCATTTTTGACCACATATTTCCATTCTGGGGGGCTTAGGGACATGTTTAATACAGTAAATGAAATGATAGCGTAAGACAAAACATGCAATGCATCTGTTTCTACATTATGCCATTTTAAGCTTTGGAGATATTTAAGAACCTTTTTTTTTTTTTCTCCAGACAGAATAGCTTGCCGCAGCTCCCACCCCCCTGCCCCAAAATGGGTCAATCTTGACTGTGTTTTGACCTGCTCCCTAATACATAACATGATTACTCTGTACACATACACACAGACAAGTGACTTCAGCACTTAAGTCAGTGGCCTGTTTTATAACTGCCAACTGCCATGGGGTTGGTGCAGCTGATGATTTTAGTACTAGCCTTTTGTCAGAGTTTTTTTCTTTTACTTGCTCATGCTTTAATTGATTTGGTAAAGGGCGAATTTGGTTGACTAGTTCTGAAGTGAAAGTCTTTCGAATGAAGAAAATCGCATGGATATGCTAGGATTGATACTTTGGAATGCTTTATTGTCGTTTTGCAATGTGTTTAGTTCTTGTCATGTAATGGCCCTGGTTTCAGTAGTCTCACTGTAAATTGACAACAATAGCAGAAGTTCCTAGAGTGTTAATTGAGCATACATGTATATGTACAATGTAGATCGATGCATGCAATGCGTTGGTACCAGCTACACGAACTTCTACTATTTCACTCTACTGAATAATGTCTGGAGAACACTCCATTAATACCTATTTTGTAGATCCAAAAAGCCCCAAAATTTGTGTGCATTTGATAATTCCGCTCGTGTTTGATTGACAGGTGGTGTACTCTTCAGTTTGGAGGAAGGAGCAAGTTTTTGGAACCAAGCATTGACATGGCGGATGTTCTTTGGTTCAATTATTTCTACGTTCACCCTTAACTTGGTGTTGTCTATCTATAACAACCACCCTGGTGATTTGTCCAATCCTGGTCTGATCAACTTTGGGACGTTTGAGGTCAGTATGATTTTTTTGTGTAAATTTTAAATAACTCAAGGCTCTTAATGTTTATTGAATGGGTAGCCAGTTTTTCAGCTTCTGTGGACATTAGCCTGAACAACATGTTAAATTCCAAATTTGATCTGTGGTTTAGCTGGGCCCTGACTTTGATCTATGGTTGTTTTAATGTGTCATTATAATTCATAACATATGCTAGAAGGGAAGCTTTATGCCTGTTTGCCTCCCGGTTAGCTCAGTGGTTATACACCAGTCTGCCATGCAGGAAGTCACGGATTCAAACCGCCGCCGAACCAACACTCAGTGTCTTAAATTAACTGAGTTGAAGGTGCTGCCTCTCATTCTTGAACTGCAAATGGTTAGACCTTCATGTCTTCTTGTGTAAGGGCATAAAATCGTAGGTCCCTGACTCCTCCAGTTTTTGTCTAACCAGACTGTCATGAGTTACCGACGTTAAATAAGGTAAGGTTGCTTTAACTTTATAAGCTTTTCCTTTATTGCAGGGAAGCCCCTATTATGGATACGAGATCCCTTTGTTCCTCATTATGGGTGTCATCGGTGGTCTTCTTGGTGCTCTATTCAATGCTATTAATCATCACCTTTGTATATTTAGAATGAAGTAAGTATAATAAAGTATACAATACATTCACCCTTCATATCTCTGGCCCCGCCGCACGAGGATAAGTCTGGTAACAATGGGAGCGAGGCGAGTTGTCCCAGCATCCATGGCAATGGCTTTCCCATACATCTACTATACATCTACTATACATCTACTATACATCTACTATACATCTACTGTACATCTACTGTACATCTACTGTACATCTACTGTACATCTACTGTACATCTACTGTACATCTACTGTACATCTACTGTACATCTACTGTACATCTACTGTACATCTACTGTACATCTACTGTACATCTACTGTACATCTACTGTACATCTACTGTACATCTACTGTACATCTACTGTACATCTACTGTACATCTACTGTACATCTACTGTACATCTACTGTACATCTACTGTACATCTACTGTACATCTACTGTACATCTACTGTACATCTACTGTACATCTACTGTACATCTACTGTACATCTACTGTACATCTACTGTACATCTACTGTACATCTACTGTACATCTACTGTACATCTACTGTACATCTACTGTACATCTACTGTACATCTACTGTACATCTACTGTACATCTACTATACATTGTTCACTTCCTGTGACAAGCCAGGAGAACTAGCCACGCTTTGATGCCTTTATGGTCAATCAATCAATCAATCAATCAATCAATCAATCAATCAATCATCTTTATTTAAACACGATAGTATTCAAGCGTTGCCGCTTGTGGGGTCGTGTATAAAAAGTATAATTATCTAACTAACTAATTATCTAACTTTGTTAAAAAATAAAAACTACTATGGTATTAAATTATTCTATGTTGTTAAAATTCTAATATACATACATTATTTATAATATATATTATCGTAAGCTATAGTTATTATGAGCGTAAGTCATTTCTACAGAAGAACTAGGGTCAATAGAGGTTATTAGTCTACTAACCAGCTAATACAGCTGTGTATGTTTAAAGTGCAAGTAGCACCTTTATGAGTATGGCCAATAGAGGTTATTAGTCTACTAACCAGCTAATACAGCTGTGTATGTTTAAAGTGCAAGTAGCACCTTTATGAGTATGGCCAATAGAGGTTATTAGTCTACTAACCAGCTAATATAGCTGTGTATGTTTAAAGTGCAAGTACCGCTATAAAACAACATGAACTCTTTTTGCCCGAAATTCGATATCTGATATACTTCAGTTGTCTAACTTAGTTTTCTTTGAGAGGCAGGAGCAGAAATTAAACTAGAATAAACGCTACCCGAATTGTGGGATCGATGTCACAATGAAAACCTACAGGATTGTTTTAGTAGTTTTCTCTAGGGAGAGAGTTCATTCATCTTATGACGTCACAGGATCCATGAAAAGTAACCAAAATTAGGGATTAAATACCAGAAATGTACAATAATTTATATATTTTTACTTTTTACTCGGGCTGCCTGTGGCAGCACCGAGTCTTAAAATGCAAGTCGTTATTATTATTTTTTATTCCGTGTAGCAAGCTTTCTGCGCATGTATTAAAGGTCAAATTCACACCAATCAGATTGCACTGTGCTGGTCACGCAACAATCGCCAGGTTATTTATTTACATAATTTAATACAGTAAAGCAAGATGGCGGAGGACCCGCGAGCAACTTTCTCTCTAACTTGGAGTCTCATCTCTCAAATGTAAGCCAGTTTAATGTTTTATTTAACTTCACTCGTGCGAAAGCCTTCCAACAGGCTCGGGATATTTCAACTGGCGCTATTGTCGGAGCCGAAGGACCGCGTTTTTTTACCCAGATGGCCAGTGATTTTATATACGACACGTACGATGACCTGAAGCCAGTGAAGGGGTCAGGATCTGGAAAGCTGGAAAGCCATCGGCTCGTTGTGCTGCATTTAAAACATCTGAGGAGAACATCTTATTTTGGGCGAAGGCACTTCAAGACCAATATTATGAGTCTCTTAAAAACTGTCAGAGATTTAAATTTACCGTAAGTTGGATCAGAGAGTATTGAGATCAAGTTATTTCGTTCCAGCGAGGATATTGACCTAGCGGAAACGGTACAAGCTGTCGAAGGATTTTACTTATAATCATCCACGTCTACTTAACAACAGGAATAGTTATGTGCCAAGGCATGGGCAAAGATTGAGTTTCCCAGATTACAGATGAAAGTAGAGAACTTAATGAATGAAGAAACAGAGGTCACACGCGACATGCTTGATAACATGAACATGTTCAACACTTTATGTTATACTAAGAAAACAAAACAAATTACAGAGCCTGCAAGTTCACAAGTCAATGAAAAACCCCAAGAGCCTGTAGTTTTGGATCAACATATCCTTGAAACTCCAAAAGCAACATACACATGAGTCAAATTCAAACCGGAAGAGACGGAATTCTTTAGATTCTTCACGAGGATTGTTAGCCCGCAATAAGAACTCTCTCGCTGCTTTAACGACCTTGATTTGTAACATGGAGGCTGACCTAACTGATATGCGTAATGAATTCTTACTCTCGTCACATCAAAACACGAATCAAGAAACCAAACTCAGTCATTTGGAAGACAAATTAGTGCAGCAAGATAATATATACAAGACTGAAATCAAGATGCTGTCATCACGAATATATTATCGACCTAGAAGTTGAAAATGGCAAGTTGAAAGCAGATATAATAAAGCTGAGATCCGACTTTCAAACTTAAAAAAAAAAAAAAAAAAAAAAAAAGAAGGCAATGAAAGACCAAGGTCTCCAGTGTTCCGAGACTACCCAACCTACTGAAGCTTATCAGTTTGTTCAAGAGCCATCTTTCTTACTTGACAACCCGATCCCTATTCATCAGAATACCTTTTCTGTGCTAAATGACGAGAGTTTACAATCACCTGACCGACAACCCACTACTAAAGAAAGGGACCATGAAGTACGGTAGTACGGTTAATTATCGGGTTCAAAACAATGAATAATTATATGCCTGCTCAAATAATTAGTAGTGTTTAAATTAAAAGGTCAACATACGAGAAAAACAAAAATATTAAATTACATATATACTAGGGGAGCAGAGAATGAAAGTCACCGCGCTACCGGCCACTCCTAAAGACTGCTAAATTCAGCTAATAATTCTTCCCTTTGGTTATTACTAAGAGGATTTCAAATGGAAGTGTATTTCATCTTCAATCTCATGTGGCCCGAGTGAAAGCCCAGATGGGCTCTTTTTTGACATTATACTTGCACTTTAAGAGTCATAAGCATTTTAGCAAGCGCAAAACTGAGCCTTATGGGCAACCAGAAAGCCATTTTATTATAGCTACCCTAATATGGTGTGCGTTTATTACATAATAATAACATTAAAGGATACTTTTTTATGATGATTTATTTTATTCAAGCCTATTGCCCAAAATTGTTAACTATCAGGTTTGTGAAAAAGAACTGGATGCACGTCGTAGAGGCTTGTGTGGTTGCAATAATCACGGTGGCATCAGCATTCACCCTCATCTATTTTCAAAATGACTGCAAGCCACTTGGGACAGGAAACATCACTGATGCCCTCCAGGTTGGTTATAAACATTGAAATCAGTAAACTTGAGTTACTACCATTTGCAAGCTACCGTTAAGCGTGAACCTTTTTCCGCGTTCGTTTATGTTTGAAACTAGACGTCTGGCGTCCCAAACCTTTGCAATTCATCGGCAAACTAATTAGTTTCAACCTTGATGTTTAAAACCTTTCATATGTCTTCTACCGTCGTGCAACTCAGATTATGCCAAGAGACAGTTGTTGTCTTGCATCTCTCATAATTCTGAGCGTCCAAAACTTTAACTTGAACCGATATTTATATGATTTAGCGCGTAGCGCGAAGGAAAATCTAGCTGAAAAGTTTCCAAACCTGAATCCCACTCGCTGAAACGTGAAGGCGGGACATGTCAGGTTGTCATTGTCGCGGTTAAATTGCAAAGGTTTGTGCCACCAGACGTCTAGGTTTCAAACTTAAACAAACGCGGAAAAAGGTTCACGCTTAACAGTAGCTTTCAAATGGTAGTATTGAGTGCTGCTAATTTGGCACAAAAGTGTGAATAAGACTCCGACCTATGAATCTCACCCCTATTCCATTCAGAAAACCACACATAGCACAAGCTTATGATCTGTATCATATCACAAGTCCATAACCAGATGTCTCGATAATATCAGTATAATCTATTTTTAGAACGGCGCTCAACTACTTTCGTGGGTGAAAAACAATGGCAGCCATATTTCTTTTATCAACACATAATTACTTCTCTTATTAAAACAAAGACTTTCATGTTTTTGACCAATCAGAGTTGCTGGTGCTTGGCTATCGATTTAGCGCGAATCCTTTTCTAAAAATAGATTATACCTTACACTGATCGAGACTTCTGGTTATGGACTTCTGATAATATTTATTAGTATATACCACACCAGTGAATATCACTTTTCGCGCGCTCTGATTGGCTACTCAAACAGTGAATATGATTTCATATTCATCTCCGAGCAAAGCAGCGATCATCTCACGCGAGTTCTTGTCCATTTGAGAGAAAATAAAATAACTATTTGGTGCTGGCTATTCACCTGGAGTGTGGTATATTCTAAAACAAAGCGGCTCGGTAAATATCCACCACTATTCACCTCCACTTTGGTGAATAATTGTTAAATAGCATTTGTATGGGATTCATTTACAACATAAAGCTTGAATATAATTGACAACATTTACATCCTTAGCTATGTCTGTTCCAATTTTCATCGAATTGACAGCAAAGTATTTCCCCTGTAGAGTGGGGTAGCCAGAAACAGCTTGGCTGAAAGTCGCTGAACTCAGTCGGTACAGACATAACTAAAGATTACAAGAAGACATCCTGTAATTAAGTTCGGTCAATTTTAATCAAGATTTACGTACTACATACACATACTATTAAATATTATAAACAGATCGTAAGCTTGGGCTACATGTGAGAAAACCTGTAAGAAAATGTGATCTCTTTTCGTATCTCCACTGTGGGGTAGTACTACTCCCCTCTCCAACTGAAAGAAGAAGAAAACTTAAGGAGGTTATTGACACAGCTATAAGCCAGGCACATGCAATCACATATCTTCGTCATAAATATGTGCCGAGAAACACCAGATAGTATATATTAAAAGCCCAAACATGAACATCATGTTACAAACAATTATGTGACTGTACTCCTTCTGTATCTCAGTTTTTCTGCCAGGATGGTGAATATAGTGCTATGGGGACGTTAGTATTCAGCACTCCAGAGGAGTCTATAAAGAACCTGTTCCATTTGCCCATCGGTGAGAAATCTGCCTTGAAGGGGAACTGAACCTTAAAATCAACCCGACGACTAAAGTAAGTTCTGCTGTTTTATTTTTCTGTGTTGTGCGTCTATGAAGAGAAAATAAGTTTTCAAGTTCGAAAAAGAACCGTTCTCCACCGATAAGAACCGATTCTCCACCGATAAGAACCGATTCTCCACCGATAAGAACCCGATTCTCCACCGATAAGGCGAGCTTGTGTGGTGACTCAATAGACCCTTTCAGCTTGCCTGTTTCTTTTCCTATTTCAGACCACGTGATAGTTCTCCAGAGGATTCAGTGCTTTTGTTTTCCAATTATAGAAATTGGTACATTTCCTCTTGGGATACAGAAAAACAAAAAAGCATTACTCAAGGGAAAAGTCACGTGGTCTGAAATGGGACAACAAACAGGCAAGCTGACTTGGTCTGTTCAGTGCGATTTTCCCCATATCGAACGTTACACATACCAAGAAAAAACACCTCCAGCACGGAGGAAACACAATGGGCCGCAATTAGGAGCGTTAGTCCAGCTTTTTAATGCCGGGATAGCATGGCAAAACTAATTTATTCCCCGTACCTTACTTGAGGCCATCTGTACATAGCGGTCAGATTTTCTCTTCATAGACGCGCAACACAGAGAAATAAACTATCAGAACTTATTTCTTTCGAATACATCTTTGTATAGTTGCCGGGTTGATTTTAGTTCCCTTTAATAGCGATACTTACTGCCATGTCATCCATTGTCATTAATGTGCCCACCAGACATCCATTGGTTCCTGACACAAAGCGGCCTTTTGAAATTATGGTTGGCACATTAATAACAATTGTAATGTTTATCAACACTAAGTATCGCTATACTGATATATACAGTGTCACATACCAACAACACTATGCATACATGGGTTTCTTAAATTGTATATGAAATGAAAAATAAAAACTCCTAATAAGATAAATTAAGTATTCAAAAGTCCGAATTTATGGGTTTCGTTTACCTGAAGAGAATTGTGGTGTATTTTTTCGCCGATAAGTTCTGGTCAGAACGGTTCAAAAATGGTTACATTTCCCACGCGGGCTTACTGTCAAATTGCACGGGAAGTGACGTCTCAACCGTGACACGGTGTCGGTGATAGCAAGAGTGTTCCATTTGGACCGCCCACAGTTGTGGTTGTCGTGGTACATTAGGGTATTCAAAGTAAGATAAGAGCTGTCTACTTGTTAGAAAATAAAATTATCGTTTAATGAACCCTTGGCCTGGCTTCGTATCTTGGTCAAAGGTCAGTTAATTTTATGTTTTGAGATTGTATCTCTTAGGGGTAAAAACGAATTTGAGCCATGCCATAGAACGAGATTTTGGTACCTTTTCGGGGTTCCTTTTAAAATATCTGACGACTATCCCCCGCATCACTTTTATATGGGAGTTTCCTCCCCCCCCCCCCCCCCTCCCCTCCCCTCCCCTCCCCTCCCCGGGTATACGTTAACAAGAAACGGTACATGTGATCTGAAATGGGGCAATAAAAAAGGTCTATTAATATTGTAAAAATGTTTCTTTTTCTCCCTACAGAGGCTTACGATACGGTGTCACTCCTTACATTTTTTCCTGTGTACTTTTTGTTGGCAACGTGGACCTATGGTCTTTATGTCCCCAGTGGTCTATTTGTGCCCTGTATCCTGACAGGGGCCGCATGGGGACGCTTATTTGGGGTCCTTTTACATACGGTGTTTCCTAGTGGTACGTGGGTGAGCCCCGGCAGATATGCACTCATTGGTGCAGCTGCAACCTTAGGTGAGTTTGACATGATGTCGTCATTTTACGAATTTCACAATATAGTTGGAAACTACCCATTCTGATAGACGATACTTTAATTAGGGTATGTGCCAAATTTCAAGTCTGTACAACCATTACAAGTTCAAAATTTTGCCAATAATGTCAGTGTAATTTTTCACTGGTTCCAAAGCGTTTGGAACCAGTGGAAAATAAGAGACTGTATGGGATATTTTTGCAAAGGTTCATAACCCAATGTCTGCGGAGGAGGCTTATCCCAATTAATTTTTACATAGCTACGATTTCCTCATACAAGTAAATTACGAATTAACACATTCCATTTTATTTAGTTCTCATTACGTTTGCAACTTGTATGAACTTCTACAGACTTCTTCACTAGTTGTTTTCGTTGTGCCCTGGGGAACTCTCTAGATCGATGTTGAGGTATACTTTTTAGGTGTCGCAATCTTTATCTGGTACCAAGTATGGTATTGAAATAAAATCAGAATTTCCTTTGATAGTTTCACCAAGCGTTAAAAGCATCCCTGACGGGTTAGAGTCCCAAAACCACGCCCATATATAGCGAGCTTCCTCCGCTGGCAACTCTCAAGTGAAAACAACTGACCGTGTTCCTTGTGGTACTGTAGAACAATAGAGACCGAGGAGAGGGGATGGGAGTTAAAGGAGAGAGGAAAAGGACAAATAAGGAAGCCTTTATTCTTTCCCATTGCCACAGGAAGCCCGGTGGCTAGCCACAGTTATGTCCGCTTTTACATCAGTGGTAGAGTAATACAGTACCGCTCGAAACCTGTATTCTGATTGCACCATTATACTGTAGCTCTATTGTTTCGTACTGCACGTTCTAAAGGTTAGGGTGTTTTGTATTGTTGGGTAAGCCAATGCTGTCGCTCGTTTCGAGCGGTACACGCCGGCTCCAGTGGTCCCCCTCCCCAGTGTACATGTAGCCACGATCAGTGTTTTCATGTTTATGATAATGTGTATATTTGTTGTGACAGGTGGTGTAGTGCGCATGACACTCAGTCTAACTGTAATACTCATGGAAGCCACCAGTAATATCACCTATGGATATGATAATGTGTATATTTGTTGTGACAGGTGGTGTAGTGCGCATGACACTCAGTCTAACTGTAATACTCATGGAAGCCACCAGTAATATCACCTATGGATATGATAATGTGTGTATTTGTTGTGACAGGTGGTGTAGTGCGCATGACACTCAGTCTAACTGTAATACTCATGGAAGCCACCAGTAATATCACCTATGGATTACCCATGATGCTCGTTCTCATGATTGCCAAGTGGGTTGGAGACTTTTTCAACGAGGTAAGTTGGTGAAAAGAATTCCCTTTTTCTCATAAATGTTACAAATTACGAACAGTAATAGGTTACGGGTAGGGCATGCTGTGACACCGAAATGGCTTTCCATTGTTTTTGATCCAATCAGAATGCAGTGTTGTTTACTGTAAGGTTACCATTAGCTTTTATCACACGGCGCCATGTTCGCTATAAACAATAGATTTCCCCGCGTAGCCTCGCACTGAGCCGTTTCAGTACGAGGTTAGACGGGGAAAACAATAGATTTACCACACGTGTAGCCTCGCACTGAGCAGTTTCAGTACGAGGTTAGACGGGGAAAACAATAGATTTACCACACGTGTAGCCTCGCACTGAGCAGTTTCAGTACGAGGTTAGACGGGGAAAACAATAGATTTACCACACGTGTAGCCTCGCACTGAGCAGTTTCAGTACGAGGTTAGATGGAATAAGCTACGAAGGTATTTATTATTGTGGGTGATAAGGGCGAATACTGGTTTGGTCTTAAAATATTTCTTGCTCACTCACAGTAAGTTGTTACATTAAAAAAATATCAATTTAAATTAGACAGGCAAGCATTTTATCTGAGTGGCAGTCTCTCTTCAATGTTTTATTAATTACCTTTTCCTTACTGAGAACATTCAACTTTGAAGTTATTCCAAAACTTAATGGAGTTAGTTTCTGTGGAGCCGGGGTGGCGCAAGTGGTGTAAGTATTCCATATATAAGCGCTTTCCCTCTCACCACTGTTGTCAAGGTTTGAGGGGCGGCTTTCACCGCCTCGGAACCTGGAATAGTACTGGCTGTCCAAAAAATGCCTAACCCTGAAACAATACAAACCCTAACCCAATGGAATTCTTTGTCAGTGCAGTCCAAATGGGGCCCATTAAAATGCAAGGTTTTGAGAGGTGAAGGCCTGCTGAGGTTTGAGCCGCAATACCACGTGAGCTAGACTTTTTAGATTTTTTTTAGACTTTTATTAAGTTTAACAACAAATTGTTTTACAAAAATACACTAACCCGCAGGTAGCATAGCTAAGCTGAGTTTGTATCTCGCCCTTGCTTCGAGGGTTTTTCTCCGTGCTTTCCGGATTTCCTCCCTCTACAAAAATCAACACGCTAAATTCCAATTCGATCTTTGGTTTAGCCGAGTATGGAAACAACCATAGGGGTTGATCAAAGTCAGGTCTCGTTAAAAATTTTTTTACCCTAGTGTGGCTAGAAAGGCCTCCGTTGTTTTTCTCATACAAATCTCTTTAATTTCAAATGGCTGTAACACTGCTTTTTAAGCGACAATACAATGTTGACCTGCTCTTTCGCATGGCAATGTTCATGTTTTCTTTAATGTGGAGAATCTATAGAAACGGGAATATGCATTTATAAAAGCGGCATATGCAGTGTTCAGCTAAGGCTAAGGTGTGCCACCACAGGGAGCCCAAACACGATATTTGTGTATATTTTAAGCAGAATTTATAGTGTGTACGTACTCTCTTGGGTAGTAAATTAGAAATCCTTAAACATAGCTCCACTGAATAACGCTCAAACTTCGCCTCCACGACAAAAACCAATCAGCAACCGTCCGTGTAAAAGAATTAGACTTTATTTCCAATTGTTCTTCGGTTAGAGTGCTGGAGGTTGGGGGTTCGAACCCGGCAGCGTCCTTGGGCAGGAACGTTTATAAGCCGTTGGCCTTGTCTCCTTCTACTTGTAATCAGTATTTGAAGGGGGCGGGATATGTCAGTAAAGTGTAAAGCGCCATGAGACTGTGGTGATATGGCGCTATATAGATATGGCCTATTATTATTATGATGATGATGATTTACCCTGTCAACACTCTACAAATTCTGCTTAAAACTGTACACATATATCGAGCTTGGGCTGCCTGTGGTGCCACGCGGACCGAAGAGCTATCTTTTGAGCTCTTGAAGGGCATCGAGAACCCTTTGAATGTGCTCCTCGGTGTTATAGAGGTGAGGACAGATCCTGAGGCCTCCAGTGGAGCTTACTGCAATGCTGTAGTCTTTGTACAGGCTGTCGTACAGGAACTCGCCGTACTGAAAATAAAGATATGGAGATTTACGGTAGTGTAAGTAAGACATACTGAGGAAAATTAGTTACGCTCGTCGCGTTGCCATGATTACGTATAACACGTTTACTTTAAAACATCCTACGAGTAATGTTTCGGGTCCAGGCGAATACCGGTTTGGATATTGTGTAGCGCTAGATGGGCTTGAGAGAAGCTAGACTTCAATCTCCATCGTCAGTTTTAGAGATAGCGAATTGTAACGTAGGCTCAGTTTCAGCCGTTGGGGTGTCGTTTCTCCAAAGCCTCCCCCCACTAACGGCTGGGCGCGCGGTCAACACACCGTGTCCGTGACGTCAGCTGATTAACTTCAATATTATTCATTTATTTGCGTGTAGCGTAGGGTGAAACTTTAAATCCAAGTGTGAAATTAATTCGACGTAGGCTCTCATGTTCACAGTCCAAGTTTTCAAGGAAATCCCGGCTGTTGAGAAACCAGGCTACTTTATCTGTTACTCTTTAATATTTAAGTGCCGATCAAGACACTCGCTGACAGAAATTAAAAGCCGAAATTTATACGGGGATAAAAATTAAGTTCAGATCTCGGAACTCTGAGCTAGAGTTGAGTATTCCCGATTAGTACTTGTGTAGAGTATGTCTTGGAGACATAAATTGTACAACCTTAGTACATAGGACTTGAAGAATTGTAAAACTCATTTGATGCAGTGAGCAATTGCAGAGTTAAACGCGCTTAAACATGGCCTGGGTCAGACGTGATTTCCTCTCTTCTATAAACTCTTTTAATATGGACTCGTCCGTCTTTTCTTCCCCGATAAAGGCAGCAGTATTTTTCTTTGAAGTAAGAATAGCCGGGCTACCTTGGTCTTGCATCGGTAAAGTTAAATGAGAAATGACTGAACATTACGAGCTTCGCGACCTTTGAGCTGACGGTTTCCCAAGTGACTTCCAGAGCCAGTGCGTTTACTGACAAAGTGTCTTCACCCGAAAACTAACTCTCTTACTGCTTCTTTGTGTGAATCCTTGAATTCTTCGAAACCAAACTTTTAAACGCATTTTGGAACAGCAATCGGCTTTCAAAAGTTTACAATGTAAATTATGCAAATCAATTCAGCGACAGGAATTTAGTGGCAAGTTTTTGATTGGCTAAAAACCTACAATGTCTCAGCTCGCGCGCCCAGCCGTGAGTGGGGAGAGAATCGTGGGCTCACCGAAACCCCCACTGCTGGAAACCGAGCCTAATTGTAACGTTGCGTCATCCAAGACGAGCGCATTGTAATGCGAATTGTCTCGTTTAACTCAACTAAACACTGGGTTGTGGTATAGTTGAAGTTTCGATCGGGAGCCGGGTGGCGCAAGTGCCGATCAGCACTTCGCCTTTCACCACTGTGACCAGGGTTAGACCCCCCCCCCCCCCCCCCCCCCCCCCTCCCCCGGTATAACATGTGAGCTTGTTGGTATCTCGTCCTTGCTTCGAGGGTTTTCTCTGGGTTCTCCGGTTTTCCTCCCTCTACGAAAACCAACGCGCTAAATTTCAATTCGATCTGTGGTTTAGCCGAATACTGACTTTCATCAGCCCCTATGGTTGTTTCAGGTCTCGTTAGAATTCAGTGTGAGCCTTTCGTTACGATGGGTTAGCGCACGAAGCGCCCACTGCATCTCGCTTTCCACAACGATTAGTTGATAAAATGCAGAGTTGATCTTCCCCGCCACTACAGCTGTTTTATCTATTGCAAGAAAGTACTGGTATGCTTATAATCGCAGAAGTTGTACTATCCACTATCCACTAAAGTTGTACTATCCATCTAGAGGTCACTCTAGGTTGAAATTATTTACATCTGCGACTTACATTAACAAATCAAAATTTTATAATTACCAGGCCGGCTGCCTTTTTTGAGTCTACAAATTTTAAAAACCTGGCTACGCCACTGAAATGTAGCCTGACTGAATATCATGTCACTGAAAATTGGGATGGTAATTTCTTGGAAATATTCTAGAAAACAAAAGATGAAAATTTAAATTTCCAAAATTTTGTCCAATTCTATCCTCTAAACTATGGAAAATAGCATGGACATTATATTTTCATACTGTGGAAGAGTTCCAGTTTTTCCTGTGTGTTAGCAAACGTTTGTAGCTTACAGTGCAAAATGTGCCTAAACCAGTAATTTTCAGTCTTATTCCGGAATACGATCAATCGAACGCACCCTTTGTTGTATATAGCATGCGTGATTTGGGAATTAAATACACCTACCTCTGGATCTACACCTGCCACCACTACGCCATGCCGCTGAGTCTTGTCAGCAGGAGTGGTCATGGGAAACCCGAGCGCAACAAGCCCGTCGTACAGCATGGTCACCAACTCTTGGATTCGTTTACCAATATCCTCGTACTTGATTATCTCAAGCAGCTCCGCAGTGTACAGCAAGCCGATCAGTGTTGCATCGTTTCGCTGGCCCAGGGTTTCGAATCTCCTGGCATCATCATACAGCTGATCGGGGAGGAGGATCTTAGAGTCGTAGCCGTAGTTGTTAGGCCAAAAATTGGTGATTCGTTCCAGCTTCATGAAGAAGAGCCCAGCTTCCTTGGGTCCTACGAACCATTTGTGAGCACTGGCACCGAAGCTATGAAAAGAAACAAATTGGAGACGAGTTAAGATATGCAATAGACCTTTGTCTATTGCATCTGGATGCAGGTTGGCGCAGTGGCAAAACACTCGCCTTTCACCGCTGCGGTCCGGGGTTCGATTTCCGGCTCTGGCACCATATGTGAGTTAGATTTGTTGTTGATTCCTTATCTGCATTCGAGAGTTTTTCTCCGGGTTCTCCGGTTGTCCTCCCTCCGTAAAAATCAACCGTGAGTCGAGTGTAGTGTGTCCAAAACAGTTAATGTAGTGGGGAGTGTGTGAGGAGTAAAAGCAGGCCCCCACCAGCTGTAAGCTGCAATACTCAGCCTGCTATAACAAATAAAATATTCATTTTTTTATTTGTCAATCAGCGGCCATATTGGCTACCAATAATAGCTTTTGCACTTCCAGCCTCGTCTCTGCGTCGACTTTAGAAGTGCAAGCACAAAAGTTTGTATTCTCATGAGACGCGACATGGCCGTTACGTGATAAAGGTTTGTAGGGAAAGAAGATGCGTTCTCGGTTGCGACAAGAACTAAAAAATCCCATAGAAATGTACTGAGAATTAATAATAATAATAATAAATAATAATAATGGTTTATTAACAGTACTTCCACTGGGTGGCTCTTCGCCTGTTAATCTAAATAATGTAAAATACAAAATGTTGATAAAATATGACTAAGATATAACTGAGATGTAATGATAACCGTACTAAGGATTAAAATATGGCTATACGTAACTATTGTAAAATTAATCAATGGAGTCTGTCGGCAGCGCAGTTCTTTAGATATTCTTTCGATAACCGACAAAATTCAGCAAAGGTTGCAGAGTTCCTAATATTTACAGGTAAATTATTGAACACGGATGAACTGGTATCCTGGAAGGCGCCATTATAGGTAGGTAGAAACGGACTGAACGAATCTGTTTTCCAATCATAATTTCTTACTAATTTAAAACAATGTTTTGGTAACAAGAAAGAACATTCTTTTGACTATTTCTATGTCCGGTATCACGGTAAGATACTAGGAATGATCTTGACGGAGGTGACCTGGGAACTAACAACTCCGCCAGACGCCCGCGCGTCACAGGTTTCCTGCCAAAAAAATCCAAAAGAACACTATTTTGCCTCTTCCGAGTAAACCGTATAATATTCTGTTCATTCTGCTATCGGGAGTAGAATGGACAGAATGCTATTCTTTCTTCATTCCGAGAACGGAATAGGTCCCAAAAGAACACGATGACCGTCTATTCTGGAATAGGCCATCCCAATAAAATGTTCGTTTACCATCGCCCTGTGGCTGATGATGGGTCGGTTGGTCAAAAGAAAAACGTTAGCGGATCTGGAACCAAGTCGGCTTGAAGACTTGCGTAAAAATGTTCATGTATTCTTCGACTACTTTTATCCTCTACTAGTTGTGGATTCACAATTTGCATGAGAAAGGCAAGAAACTAATACGTAGAGAGCTCGGAAAAGAGGTGTAGTTAAAACAAACTATTCTTTTCCTTAACCATTTTTTTAGCTTTTCCAAAAAAGAAAGGGTCGGTCATGCGATGGTAAACGAAACATTTTATTGGAATGGCCAATACAAGACGGTAAATACAGTCAGGTGAACTTCAACAAGACCAGTAGTTAGAGAATGTCACCTGTCGCAGCCCATATCAGCTAGATCCAATGACATGGCACCCCAGGTCTGTGCGCCATCAACGTGAACATGAACAGTGGGAAACCTCTCGTGCACTGCAGTACAGATATCCTTGGCTGGCAATAGAAGGCCGCTCTCGTTAGACAGATACGAAAACGTCACGACACGAGTGTTCTCCGACACCTTCTCCATGAACTTGGCCACTATCTTTTGCGGTGTATCTGCCCCTTCAAGTTTGACCCATTGTAAGACCAAGTTTGGGTAGCGCTGCTTTCTTATTTCCCAGGCCTTTTTGTTGGTGCCATGGTTCTCCTCCCACAGGACAATCTGCAGAAATAAAGGCAAGTTCCGTTGTTTGAAGAATGAAGTGGTTTTCGTACACCTCCTTATCTTTGAAATATCCACCAAATCTGGGTACCCCGCGTTGTGGAAATGACAGGAATTTAGCAGTTGTTGGCGGTCAAATAAAAAAATATATATTTAGGCTGCGAGCTTATATCGGCTGCAGGTTGTAGGCGCAATCCCGAGTCAACTATCAATGATAGAAACTAAGAGTGAGAAGTCTAATTGTTTTAGCACAGGCTTCCCAGACTCTTAGTATATTTGCCGCTTATTAGTCTGTTGGGTTACCTGTGGTATATCTGTTTAGTTTCATTAGTGATCTCAGAAGAGTTTTTATGCGATTTGCCTAGGTTATATAGAGATTATTACATGTTAAGAGCTTGATATCGTTTTTATTCACGAGGTTTTCGTATCATATCGCGAACGAGCGAGTCCGCGAGCGAGTGGATTCTTATTATATTTTTATGCTGTTACATTTATTGTTACATTCATGGCTCTCCGGAAGAGCATCTGTATGTTTTTAATAGACTTACTGATGATAAGGCCTCGAAGTTTTGCCGGTTGGACAGCGTGTGTAAATATTTAGAAAGGTTCTCGACCTTTTGGAAAGGTTCTCGACTCGACCTCGCCAAAGCATAGACTTAACACAAAGATCACCCAAAAATCGGCACTTTTCTTCATCGCTCGCTATTCAGCTTTTGGCACAGGAGGGAATAGCTGATCTGAGACTTAGATTTATCACCGCCAAAAGGCCTCCTCGTGACTCAAAAAGTGCTTTCTTCCTATGATCTGCACAAACCAGACCGTTCTATCAAATTAGCGATCGAGAAAACTGAAAAAACGTTTCTAAGTGATTTTTGTCTGCAGCGCGCGCACGGTCGACTATCGATTGATATACGACGCCTGGCTAGCCAATCAGATGGCGAGTTTGCCAAGCTTCACGCACATTTTTCACTACGTTCAATATTTACAACTGACAACACTTAACTCACATGTTGATATTCATATTTTCTTTTTAATTCTTATCCAGTCTGTTTACACACAGATGTGTTTACTGATATGTTTGTGTAATGTAAGACAGTATTTAGTTTTCTCTTTTTTTCGCTTTTCACAATTTTATCATAGTTAGGTATTTTTATCGTGGCTAGACTGATGAGGTGAGTGGCTGTCATATTTTTTTGTTTGACTTAGTAAGGTCATTTCATTTCCACGCTTGATATCAACAATGACCAATCGAACGTGACAATGTCGTGTTTTTTTTGGCTCGAATTTTGTGACTTCATGCACAGCAAGTTAAGGTTACCGGATACATTCAGGGTGCGTTTCCATGTATTGTAAACTATGTATATACATATCTCATTTTAAATCTTAAATAATTAGCTACACAAATATATAAAACGTTTGAGTTGTTTAAAATCGAATTTTCCGCCACCCGTTTCTCCGATGTAGTGAGATAGCTTTCAGAAACTCTAGCGCCGGTTTTAAACTCTGTTTGCTTTGTAGCATTTTAGAGGAATAATATTACAAATCGTGTTGTGGGGGATTATCAGAATACGATTTAGTTCAAAAGTCATAATGCTTTGCGTGAAAAGGTGAAAACATAATCTGACTAGATATGCGGGAAACTGAGGCCGTCAAGAGCTCTGGTTTTATAATTTCCCGACGCGATACGGCGGTTTTGTAATACGATTCCTTCGAAATGAAAAAAAGCAAACAACTTCAAATATTGGAGAAACGGGATGGCACAAACTACGAGATTTTCGAATAGCTCTTTATATATTCTTGTAGCCAATTTTAGAAGCTTTAAAATGATATATGGTTGAGGTATCTACGATGTTTCCTCGAGGCGATTTAAAAAAATATATTAACGGTATCCATAACCCCTCCAATCCTTCGGTAGATTTCGAATAAAAGAAAGCTTGTAGTTTGTTAACACGCTTCAAGTATTGACACTGTAAAATGTTGCGGGGAAAAGAAGAAAATATGAGAGAGGAAGGAATATTTCTTTTTTATTTACCCACCTCGTCTCCGTCTGCGAAATCCAACCCGTTGTTTATAGCGTTATTTGCCTCCGTCGTGTTGCGCACGAAAGCAATTTCCGCTGGAGAGACGTTCAGCTGTTTGGCAATCTTTTCTCTCGCGTCATCTATGACTTCTGCCCAGACACACACTCGTTTCTGGATGGCACAGTTTTTGTTGAGGTCCAGGGACACTAAATTCACGAGTTTCTGCACGATATCAAAGTTAGGACACAGATTTGCCGCGTTGATTGGAACAACATCGATGTCATCGTCAAACGCAAACATGCTGCGAACGAAGTCCCACTTATCGCTTTCAACCGCAAATGTGCTTGTCTTCGTGTTCATTTGCTTACCCACAGGCTCGAGATCGTTCTTCAGGCATACAAGACAGCTCCGATTCAATACGCCCATCTCGCACAGCCTCCTTATGACTTGAAACGTCTTGAAACTCGACAACATCTTGGTCGCTGTCTTGTGCTTGTTAGGGTAATTATAGGAAATAACTGTTTCCTTATTTGTAATACAAGACTGCTTTAGAGCGCCTCGTTTGTACAAAGCGATTCTGATAGTCAACTTCCCCAGGCTTTGAAATCCTTGGACTACTAAGATCAAGGAGTGCCGTTTTATTTTCGGCCTCAATGACAGCACAAGTGTCAATCACATTGCCAGATTCCACTTGATTGGGTGAGGATTGTAATGTCACGGCGATAAAAGGGTTTCTCCTCCCCTGTGATTAGGAACGGGGAGAGGGGAATGCGACTATAAGCCACGTGTAGTTTCGGATCGTTTCATCGATGAGAATGGACCACAGCGGCCATGTTGTGCCCCAGGAGAATAAAAACCTTTGTTCTTGCCCTTCCAAACTCGACACAGAGACGAGGCTACAAGTGCAAAAGCTATTGTTTGTAGACCAAAATGGCCGGTGCGCGATAACGGTCTATAGCTTGAACACTGATGCAGTCGTCTTCTCGGCTTGTGTCGATAAATTGTTGTATTAAAATAAATATATCGGTGGTAAGGAGCCCATTAAATGGGGTTAACCAGGAGCCCATTGAATGGGGTTAACCAGGAGCCCATTAAATGGGGTTAACCAGGAGCCCATTAAATGGGGTTAACCAGGAGCCCATTAAATGGGCTCCTGGGTTAACTGACTGACTACTGACAAACGGCCTTAAAAGACGATTTTTTTACTGACAACTGACAACCGAAAAATAACTGAGAACTGACAAATTTGTTTTTTTTGTGGGTCAAACATTGTTATGATTAACTAGGGCTAACTGACAACTGGCATGTAGACCCCCCATTCAGACCCTCATTTAACGAACACTCTAATCCGTGGACAAAATCATTTGTTGATAAATAGACGCTATAAGACACTGTTTGCTTCGTCTTCATATGTATCTTGTGCACCAGTAGCCTGTAACCATTATTACCGTTGCCATGCCGACGATGTGAACGTTTCGAGTCTCGTTTAATCCACCGTACAGAAAAAGATGGCGACTTGTATTATTACCCACAATCCTTTGCGCGAGAAAATCTTTAAATCCGTTATAAAATCGCTATAGAGAGGTTTTTAATCTTAATAACAAGCCAGTACAAGTGCTGTTGCCACAACGCTGTCATTTAAAGGAATAGAGGATTTCTATGTGTTATTTTGAATGTTTTTAGGTTTTTGGTCAAATGGACAGCCGCCACTGATATTTGTCGTTACGGTGGATTGCATTTAGACGACCATCAATCAAACAAGTACTGCTTAGATTTAATTAAACCTTTGAAAGCTCTGTATGAGACAGGGGCGTAGCCAGCGGAGGTCCCCCCCTCCCCCCGCAAAGGGTAAAAAGATGCTGGATCACCATATTCGAACCCCCTACCCCCCTCCCCTCGCGGAACTTCTGGCTACGCCCCTGTGAGAGCAGACTCCACAATTGAATGACAGTCGGCTAAATGCAATTTTGACACTTCCAGGGTCGTACTTAGATGAAAACGGTAATAATAATATTCGTTTCACGGGTTAAGTGTTCATCTGTGTTTCAGGGTATCTATGACATTCATATCAAACTACAAGGCGTTCCTCTATTAGGGTGGGATCCACCAGTCATGGCGGCGGGATTATCTGCCAAGTAAGTGTCTTCTACCGGCAATGATATTGCATATAAATCAGTTATGCAAGGCAAATCAATGTTTGCAGTTTACTGAGCGAAATCGGTCAACAAATTCCATGAAACTCTCATGTTGCATTGTGTTAGTGAATAAGACCGGCCCACGGTGGTTTGGTTACCCGAGCTCTACTCTGGGTTACAGAGGTCGACGTCCGAAGAAATCAAGTAAAGCGATAGGGAGAAAGGAGAAGATAAGAGCCTCTGGTTGAATTCGTTGACGGATCTCACGGAGTTTCGCATCAATATAACACGTCAAACCGGTTGGGTAACGGTAAGCCAATGGAAAGTACCGTTAGATCCAGCACTCACCGCGGTCGCGCTTGGTAATGAGTAAATTAACCAATCAGAGATGAGGTTCCAATCGTGAACCTAATATTTGCATGGAAGTGAGATTCTCGACGTATTCGACCAGAAGTCCTTCTTTTCTCCTTTCTGCTCTGTTCGCCTCTTTTTGCTCATATTCCGGAATAAGAATAACCAGCATTATCACTACAGATCGCTGGGATTATTTAGCCATTGGAATACTACTGAAATGTATCCTGAATATGATATGTCAGCATGTGTTTGTAGCTTACAGTGTCAAATGTACCTGAACCAGTGATTTCCAGTGACTATTCCATCTATTCTTATTAATTCTGGAATGCGCCCTTAATTTTTTCTGGCCTCAGGCACACAGGGTACCCAAAGTCTAATATTGTTCCCATCTTCTTCACAGTAACATTATGAACACGCCCGTGGTATGCTTTCAAACTGTTGAACGGGTATGTTACATTATTTTGTTGACGTAAAACAATTGGCCACGGTCGATATATCAAAATTCTAACCTAGCTCCGAAGCTAATTGTACAATCTTTTATATTTGGTCTCTTCTTCTTTATTCCTCAATTCCCAGAGTATTCCCAGAATATTCCCAGAATATTCCGGGTGTTCGAAAAAGGAATACACCGGGGAAAAATGTTTGCATTAGCAACAATAATTCCCTAGGGACTTACTAAAAGTAGCGACTACATTACACATTTCGGAAGAGGGGTATGAGCAAGATTTCTAGGTATTCTAAATTCGGAAAAGCTGGAATAAGTCTGCACAAAGCGCACCATTAGGTACGAAGAATACAAACCAAATATAAAGGTTTGTTTGGTTAACCTCGGAGTTAGTTGTGGTCTATTGTAAGGATTTTATTTAGTTATATCTGCTGTAAAATAGAGTTCTTTTTAAAGTTTAGAAGTAATATCAAAACACTCAGAGCTGGTTTAGAAGCAATTTCTAAATACAGTTGAGAGGGGGTTGAAAATCGAGGCAAAGCGGAGGTTTTTCAATCCCTTCTCACTGTATTTAGAAACTCGCTTCTAAAGCAAGCTCGGAGTGTTTTACATGGCTTCTCAAACTTCACTTTAATGATAAAATTAACGATCAAAAAGTCTTGAATGAGAGCTGTATTTGGAAAATAATTCTAAATACTCGTCATGGTCATGATTTCTATTGTATTCACCTCATGAATTATTAATGAGTTTGAGAAACATAACGAATGTATCTTTGATTGGGTTCCTTTCCTGTTGTAGGTCGGTAGAATAGTTGATGTCCTAAAAGACACTTCCTCCTATCATAATGGATTTCCAGTCGTCGAACATTCTGAATGTCAGGTAAGTGTTGTCAAACCACTAGAGATGGACTATTATTGTATTTTAAGACAAGTTTGGCCAATTTCGTTTTACCATTATATTTTTTAAGACCATGTACATAGAAATCCCGGAAATTTCGGTTGGAATGTAAATGGTAAACGTTTTTTCCTATGGAAAATAACCGACGGAACGCCTTCCGAGGTAGTCCAAAGTTCACAACCGGCCATTTACAATTTCCGGTCGGTCGTACCAGTTCCAGGCCTTATGCCGAGTTTTTGCGTGGTTACTCAGGATATTCATCGTCTGGAACGGTTGATGTACAAATGGGACACGATCTTCTGATCGGATGCTGTGTTGCATTTACAGCAACTCAGACAGACCGAAATTTCTGTGTAAATGTTAAACAACCTAAAGCTCTGCACACATAGTTTTGCGGAACGCGATACCATCAGCTTTTGACAGGAGCCATTACTGGAGGCGTATATCTTGGTTTTCACATGAGGTCATCAAAATCAAAAAAATAAACTATAAGTCCTACAAAGCCGTTCTTTGTATATATTCTAGACATCGATAATAAAAGTCTACACAGCAAATTTCACATCGATGGGGTGTATTGTTTTGGAGTAAATAAATTTTGAATTTATGACCCAGCGTGTTTTCTGGAAGGCATAAAAATCCATGTAATTGTGTAAATTTCTCTTTTTTAACTTGATAAATCTTTAAAAGTTGGATTCAAAGAGTTTTGAAGTGAAACCCAATGATTTTGATTGGGAATAAAGCTTTATTTGTATTATCGTTTTATGGCCGCCATGTTTGTGTCCCTGAGAGGGTCACAAGATGGCGGCCGCATACAAATTACTGTAAAATTGTCGTACATTCATTGGCCCACAGCTCCGTTAGGAAATTATCTAATGTTCCAAAATTTGGGTTATAAGTGTATTTTTGGTAGTTCACAAAGACCAATATGTTTTATTTGATTTCATCAATTCAAACCAATTTTGTGATCGCGTGTCATGACGATGAAACCATCAATATATTTGAGATGGCGTATTTACACTTTGGGCTATTTACAGAACCTGGTTTCATACGAGGTCAAGTCCTTGACCGTGATATCAAAACATCGAGAAGCAATGCGCCCCGAGAGATTTATGCTTTCGAGATGTTTGATATCACGGCCAAGTACGCAGAACGAGTTTTTAATATGACTTCTCAAGCGAAAACAGTACCTGCATTCATAAATAGTAGTGTAGTGGGCAAGACAGAACACTCCAAACGTCGATTTTTATTTCCTTCTTTTCCTTTACTTCTCGCCATTGCTGTGATGTTACGCTTATTAAAATGCAAGTGTCATGATCAGTGTTTGAACTAATCGAAGCAACCTTGATATGGCGTTTAATTGGACATCATGTCATTTGATTGGACATCAAGATCTTCATGTGGAGTGTCATCGTGTATCAAAGTACATGCACCTGACCCAAATGGGATGAGCTGATTGGCTGTTGATTCATTAATTATCCATGAATTTGAGAGTGTTTTACAGACAATGTACCTGAACGAACGGGCCACGCCGTTATTTCTTTCGAACAAAGAAAAACATTTATTCGTGAAAAAAAAATTAGGAAACACATTTATTCGTGGGAACAAAATCTAAAAATAGCCCAAAGTGTAAATACGCCAACTCACAGTACATATGGACGCTCAGGGTAATGCGCATGCGCTTTCGATGAGCCCATCGCGCGCGCGTGCCGCCAGTTTTCCTGGGGAGAGCGTTATTTGTTTGGGGGGAGGGGAGGGTGATTACATTAGGAAAATGGAAATTTTGGGAAAATGTAAAGTCCAAGTTTAAAACAAGATTGAAAGCGGAATAAAAACGTACAAATGCGTCACTTATTTGTTTTAACCAAATGAACTAAGCACTGGCTACTTTATAGAGTATCATTTGCATTTGAAATCCTGTGTTTGCAGCCAGGCTATTGTCTCGCACAGAATGTTCAAAGTTTACACACATACGTACATCAAGAAATGGTTTACAAGTTATGAGAATGAATCCTAAAAAGAGGATAAATAAGCCGCTAACAGTGAGTGAAATTGTCTTTCAGAATGTCAATTTCAGTCGGCAGTCAACATTTGGCGTGTTTCGAGGCATCATTCTCAGATCACAGCTTATTATACTCTTAAAACACAAGGTAGGTACACCATAGTTACAATGTAATAGAGTGGAATGGTTATGAAATCCAGCAACCTTTGTTATAAGTTTTTGTTCGCTTTTTCAACCGTGACCGTGCACAAAACACAATAGATATTGGACTATATTAATCAATCAGCCAATAGAAACGTGTGAGTTCAGTCGTTCAGGGGATGCTAATGAACTATGACCGTGCACAATATTTTGTCTTACCCCCTTTCAACCTAAATCGCAGCGCCTTTGTTAGCCCTTTGACGTTTGCCGGCTTTCCTAACCATTCCCCTATATTAACTATGGGTACACGTGCCTCTCGCTGATGCTTGGCACATGCTTGGCACATGCTTGGCACTTGAAAACTAGAGAAAAGGGTAATGAAGAAAGATTCAGAGGATAACTTTCGTTTCGCTGATCATCAGATATTCCGAGAAAAAGACAGTCAACCTGTACGGCGACGGCATGGCCTGAAGCTGAAAGATTTCCGCGATGCTTACCCTCGGTTTCCTCCTATCAGGGTAAGTATTCTAAAGCCTGGTTTACAATAAGCGCAAGTAACATACCGGCAGACTCGCATCTGAGAATAACAAGTACCACTAATGATAAATACGGCACTGCGTCTGCGTATATTGATAAAGGATTTACTTAACGGGATAATATTCATTGACCTTAAAAAGCTTTCGATACTATTGAACATCCCATTTTATTTGATGCGATTACTCCTTAAAGTGGTTTGAGTCGTACCAAGACAATCGTTGCCAAAGGTGCAATGTTAATGGCCACCTATCATGTGCGAATCAAATCACTTGTGGAGTTTCTCAAGTTCCATTCTAGGTCCTTTACTCTTTTGATATACATCGACGATTTACCAAATTGTCTGAGAAAGGTGGCCCCTAGAATGTATGCGGACGATACAAGTATCAGCCTGGCCGCATCTGACGTTACTACACTTGAGGGTGAGATGAACAGTGAAATTTAAATCGTTAGCTCAAGGCAAACAAGCTAAGTTTAAATATTGCCAAAACTGAATTTATGTTGATAGGCTCTCGCCAGAGGCTACAGACTCAAAACAATCAACATATGGAAATTCATATTGAAGGCAAAGAGATTGAAAACGGTGACAGCACTAAATCATTAGGTGTATTTATAGATTACAAAAAGGCACATCGATGAAACATCAAAAAGATATCCTCCGGCATATCCCAAGACACTGCTGTAAAGATCTATAATGAGCTAATTCAGCCGCATTTTGATTATTGCAGCACTGTTTGGGATGGCATAAGTGGCCAATTAAACGATAAAATCCAACAACTCCAAAACCGGGCAGCCAGAGTCATTTTGAAATCCAGTTATGACACCAGTTCATCCCATCTCCTTGACACACTCGGGTGGGACAAATCGATAATTACAGGAAAAAGGCATAAGGCTATAATGATGTTCAAAGCTATTCATAAACTCATTCCCGCGTATCTACAAGACTTATTCCTCGAACGTAGCACTAATTACAGTATAAGAAATAAAAACAAACTCAAGCTGTTCAAACCAAAAATGCAGCTTTTGTTATAGTGGTGCCGCTCTATGGAACAATCTTCCAGAACAGTTAAGAGTGCGTAACTCCCTGGTGGTCTTCAAGAAGAAGCTAAAAGGGCATATTTCTTCATTGGGCTCCCACACGGCAATCATGTAAACTAGTGTATACTTTTTATTATGTATTCTTTATATTATTAGTATTGTACTGGTGATTTACCGTGTATAAGTAAAGTGTCTTTGTATATATGTTATATCGCTAGCGAAAACTTCAATGGTGATAGAGGTCATCATATGGGTTCGAGTGCAATTATGGATTAATTTGAAAGAGTGAGTTTTTTCAAAGAGTATCAACTTTGAGCTCTTTGAGAAATCTCACAAGTTCAAATTAATCCAGAATTGCACGAGAGACAGGGTTCCTGACGAGAGAGCCATATGACTACTTGTTAATATTAATATTCATACGCGTAATTGTGATTTGTGTCATGTTGTTATTCAAAGGATTTTGCTTCAGTTTTTCAACTTCTCCCAGCTGTAAATGTGGAATTCTGTCTTTGGTATTGCCATACGTTGTTGCAAACGTTTGGGAAGACCACCAGCTTTCATGCAGTGAATCCAATTCATGAGCCCTTATTGGATATATTTTGCCCACATATGAGGTATTACATGCATGATTTGGTGGGTTTCTTGTGATTGGTCCATGGTCTTAAAATAACCTTGTGGTTAAGGTGGTTTGCGAATAAGTCCAATCATTTTGTTGAAATTTGTTGGAAAATAGTTGGAAGTTTTAATATCCATGGTTTTGTTCACTTCCAATGGATGGAAATATGTTGAAAATACCTTGGAAATTTTGTTTGGAAACTCTAATTTCCATTCCCTGAGAGAGTTTTTCCAGTGTATAGGTAGGATGATTAGAACTTAAAATATTCTCGGATTAATATGTTAAACTGTAGTCCTACTAGAATACCTGTAGTCTGTGTCCGGGCTTCATTGTGGCCGATTATCTTCCTTACAGTGGTAAAACTGTTAAACAGTTTTGTTCCCTATACAGAACATCAACATTTCTCAGCGAGAACGAGAGTGCTACATTGACCTCCGACCGTTCATGAATCCAGCACCGTACACCGTTCACGAGGTACACTAAGATGAAACACTGGTATCTAATTTATGCTGGTTCTCTCTTTCCCTTTACTGATGTGTTGTTGTATTCGTTTCCAGAGCTCCTCGTTGTCACGTGTCTTTCGTATGTTTAGGGCCCTGGGTCTGAGGCATATCGTAGTAATCGACGATCACAATGAGGTGGGTCACGTGATCATTGTCATCTGTTGCTCTATAAACTTGATACGTTTTTGTTCGTTTGTGAAATGCACTCTTATTTCTAGCATAAATATTATGCCATATGATATCTTTTTACCGAAAAGACCGCTCCCAGGACATGTAATGGGGTGAGATGTTTTAACACGTCCTGAGTCAGCTCATCGTGTTATATACTAACCAGCAGTCATACGTAGTGAGCATGCGTATAAGGCTGTGCGTATACGGCTATGAGATGACTGTCAGAAACAACGCATCCTCGCTCTACAATTACCAATAATCAGTAAATGGCAAACACGCTTGAAATACCGATTATTGGTAATACTACGACAAATCCTAACCCGAACCATAAACCGAACCCTAACCATCGGACGAGTTCGCGGGTAAACGACGGGTTCTCACTCACCTAGAGCTAGGGCTCACAGGTAAACAAGAAGAGAAGGTAAACGAGAGAATTTTTTTTTTTGAGCACTCCTACTCGGGCTTGAACTCGTAGTCATTTGCGTGTTGTGCAGGCGTC
This sequence comes from Actinernus sp. WN-2022, assembly GCA_030867875.1. Classification (NCBI taxonomy): domain Eukaryota; kingdom Metazoa; phylum Cnidaria; class Anthozoa; order Actiniaria; family Actinernidae; genus Actinernus; species Actinernus sp. WN-2022. The sequence continues at coordinate 64,230,665 of JAOWCC010001634.1, forward strand.
ACGACCACTACGCTAAGCGCGTCTACCGCCGTTCGGATTTGGACAATTGTTTATCTTTATCCTTGACTGGTTTTAAGAATGTCATTGTTTAATTTGTGTTCCAGAATTAGCGATTATTGATAATTGAAGAGCAAAAGCCAATTACTGATTATTGGTAATTCTAGAACGAGGATATGTTGGTCAGAAAGTAAGGCGAACATGTTAACATGAGAATGACGTTAAAGTTAACTTAATTACCTGATTACTTAACAACTACACTTCTTGCCGTGGTTCCCTGCGAAAAATCTGACAATGGCATTGTTATAATTCAAGGTCAATGGTATTGTGACGAGAAAGGATCTGGCTCGCTACAGAATGTGGAGCCACCGTGGTCAGACGGGACTGGAGGAGGTACACATTCTACAGTCATCAGATATTCATGAGATGTAAGGGTCCATCGGAAAGATACACATGGCAATGCCATGAAAACAGGGCTTCCTGTGATCAAGAGAAGAGAAAGAATGGGACGAAGAGTAGATTTTTAGATGTGCGAGTAAAATCTCATGACAACTGTTGCTAGTAGAATCTTGTTGAACTATTTGTTGTTGCTAGTGGATCAGACCATCTTACTAGTAAACATTATTGACAACTTACAAAGTCGTTTATGGCATAGCCACGTTCGATGCTGTCACCAATCACTTTTGAAAGCAAAGGTGGATAACAACAGTGTGACATTTGTGCGATATACAGCTATTTCTAATGAGGTTGTCCTGTTAAATGACTCCCAGACCGCAATGGATTGTGGTTATAACTGTTCAGCTGTGCGAAACGGATAAACTACGGTGTAATTCGAAAATCGATTCACAGGAGAACATTAAAGAAACGTTCCGTGTAAAAATAGGCACAATTCTATGGTTCAGATGCTATTTGCTTTCCCCACGTTATATGTTTTCCTACTGATAACTCATCAACCCTTAAATGGTAAATTTCTGAAATTAAATCCACTGAAACTGTTTTAGAACTACTTTCCTTTTGTGTGAAAACATTTCGTCCAATTAGAAGAGTCCAAAACTATAACCAAGAAAGTTTTCACTTCAAATACTGGTTCGCGTAAGAAAAACAGCACTCAACGACCAGGAATGCACAAAGGTGTTAATGTTTCTATTGTTGAAACTTGATATCTCATTGGTTATACATAAATAAACCTCCTAAAAATAGGAAAGAACTCTGGGTTCTCCCTTCATGTAAGCAGACATGAATTACTACCAAATTGTATTGTGTTCTGATGTATTGTGTATTTCGTCCTATTGTTTTGTATTGTGTTAATTCTATTGTATTTTGATAGCAATTCATGTGTTGCCTACATGTAGGGACCACCGAAGCTGTGGGCCAATGAACGTACGACAATTTGACAGTACTTTGTATGCGACCGCCATCTTTGTGTCCCTCTATAGTAACACAAAGATGGCGGCCATAAAACGAAAATACAAATAAAGCTTAATTTCCCATCAAAATCATTGGGTTTCACTTCAAAACTCTTTGAATGTAACTTTTAAAGATTTTTTATGGCTCCCAGAAAACACGCTGGGTCGTTATGTAATAAAATTTTAAAATTATTTACTTCGGAACAATACAGATTTTTGATGACGTCATGTTAAAACTAAGAATTCACCAGACTTTCAGCAACACCCACAATCCATTTCGGTCTGGGAATGCGTTTTCCGGAACAACCTTTTTGAAATAGATGTGTTTGTTTTGCTTAGTTGAACATAGTTATTGAGTCGAGGATAGCAGAAGAAAGCTATTTCAAAAAGACGTGGGTGGTCAATTTGACTCAAGCCACGCGACCAGACTGCAAGGTAGTATGGGATAGGACAGCGTATTTAAATTCCGAAATCGCCAAATGAAGCCCTGTCATATATCCGTTTATTTTTATTTTTGATCAGCTGCCATTATATTAGATGGCAAAATTGACCTTCTACCCATGTTCCCTTTCGGTCTGTTTATAGGCTTTAGTCAAACTCACCGAAATCAACGTGTTCTCGAGGTTTAGAATAACGATTATCTTAATTTTTTATTGCCCGCTGAAATTACGATAATCACAGTTCTACTGACAACCGAACCATAAAACTAACCCTAATCATCGGACGAGTTCACGGGTAAACGACGGGTTCTCACTCACATAGAGCTAGGGTTCACAGGTAAACAAGAAGAGAACTTCTCAAACTCATTAAAAATTCATGCGTTTCAGTCAATCAGAGGGCTGAATTTGGTCACATGCATGCACGGAAATAAAAATCGGTGTCCAGAGTGTGACTTGAACTATCATCCCCATGGCTGCTCTTGACTACTAGTCCTCTGTCTTGCCCACTACGCTATCAGGCCGTTTGTTGAAATGACCATGACAAAATAACAATCACAACCCTTCTAGTCTATAATTGCATGCCAAACAATTCCAGGCATAAAAACTTTCTAATGATTTATGAATGCAGGTATTGTTTTCGCTCGAGCTTCGTGTTTCACCAGGGAATCCAAACACCTCGAAATAATAAAAGCACTCAGCCGAAGCGGCCTCGTGCTTTCATCTTTCTCGGTGTTTGGATCCCCTGGTAAAACTAACACTCGCTCTCGTTTTTTATATGTTACGTAAAGAAGAGAGAGTTTTTCCAAGCGATCCTACTGGGGTCTTGGCGCGTAGTGCAGTGTAGCACAGAGGTCATCATCACTACACTAAGCCCGTCTACCGCCGTTCGGAATGTGACAAATCTTTATCTTTATCCTTGACTGGTCACGAGAATTACGATTATCGTAATTTCAGCGGCCAATAACAATTTACGATAATCGTAATTTCAAACTCGAGATCATGTTGCCGAAATAGCTGTATTCAATGATTGATTCGGTAGCCATCTCACAGGTACTATGATGTTGCGGATACTAAGTTTAGCCGATTTTTAAGTGACTCGTTAACATTAGTAGCCACTAATTTCTATTCGCTAAAATTACTTATTTTCAGATTATGCAAGAAAAAGAAACATACTGATATTTTCAATCTGCCTAAAGTTATTCATTCTCGTTCTCAATTTCTGCTAAATGCATTCTCTTCCATATCACCAATATCCAAAAAAACAGTTTATTATTGAAAATACAAACAATCAGTCTCTAAGTTTCGTCTCATTTTTCTCTTTTCACAGAATTTTCCGACTTTTCTCGTTTTACGCCAAATTTGTCTTTTAGCTCTAGCTAAATCTGAAAAAAAATCGCTGATTAAGGTGGCCCGCGGCTATTTATTTTGGCAACGGGGGTCTTTTTAAATCGCATTTTTGAACAGCTAAACATTATCCGATTTCTGAGATTTTTTGGACTTTTAATAAAGAATCATCGAATTTTATAAAAAGTACAATTAGAAAGTGATTAACAAAGAATTGCTGAAGATATAAGCGATTTTTGAAAACGTTGTTTTCTAGGAAAGAGCGTATATTTCAAAACCCAAAAGATGGATTTGTTCCATTTTACTTTCAACGAGTGCACAACCTCCAAGGTCTGTGACAGGCAACTTTCAGGTTAATCGGCACCATACAAGTTTCTCAGCAAACGGCTGATCAATTTTAACCTTAAAATGTTATGCTCATGCATCTGGTTCAACTGCCGGAGAAATATTACAGTAATAATTAAATCGTACATACCATATGGAAGTTCAATACCACTTGAAACTTCTGTGCCAAAGGCAAGAAGATCGGAAAACTGCAACTAACGTTATGCGGCGAACGAAGTAAGATAGGTTATTGCTGAATATTTGCGAAAATCGAGAAATTTGTATTCTTTCGGCGTCAAAAAAATTCACTCGATGGTTTTTCTTAAGTTCCTAATATGACTTACAGTAGCATATTTTAAAGTACCTTACCGAGTTTCAGCGCGCTTTAACCATACGCTTTTGAGAAATAAATGCTGTAAACTTCAGCTTGTGCGAGACTTCTAAAATCTAAGTGCTTGGAAAACCCCTCATGATCGCTAATATATTCAATGTGTTTGTTTTGAATTTCCGCACGGGTTCTGCCACTTGGGAATCACGAGGCAAGGAATAATTAAAATTATTGTTGAAATTAAAATGAGGATTAATTTTGCAAGTGTAAGTAAGGTATTTGTAATAATAGTTCCAGGCTGAGTAATGTTTTGGTGCCAAGGAGTATCCTACTGTGGAAACGTTCTTCAAATGTTCTCCCCTCGTCGCTACTTACTACCATGTGGACATAACACATAACACCTGTTTCATGGGTTACTGCACACAGCCATGAATTACAATGTAATCCTCATTTTAATTTCAACAATAATTTTAATTATTCCTTGCCTCGCGATTCCCAAGTGGCAGAACCCGTGCGGAAATTCAAAACAAACCCATTGAATAAATTAGCGAACATGAGGGGTTTTCCAAGCATTTAGATTTTAGAGGTCTCGCACAAGCTGAAGTTTACAGCCTTTATTTCTCAAAAGCATATGGTCAAAGCGCGCTGAAACTCGGTAAGGTACTTTAAAATATGCTACTGTAAGTCATATTATAGGAACTTAAGAAAAACAAAAGAGTGAATTTTTTTGACGCCGAAAGAATACAAATTTCTCGTTTTTCGCAAATATTCAGCAATAACCTATCTTACTTCGTTCGCCGCATAACGTTAGTTGCGGTTTTCAAATCTTCTTGCCTTTGGCACAGAAGTTTCAAGTGGTATTGAACTTCCATATGGTATGTACGATTTAATTATTACTGTAATATTTCTCCGGCAGTTGAACCAGATGCCTGAGCATAACATTTTAAGGTTAAAATTGATCAGCCGTTTGCTGAGAAACTTGTATGGTGCCGATTAACCTGAAACTTGCCTGTCACAGACCTTGGAGGTTGTGCACTCGTTGAAAGTAAAATGGAACAAATCCATCTTTTCGGTTTTGAAATATACGCTCTTTCCTAAAAAACAACGTTTTGGAAAATCGCTTATATCTTCAGCAATTCCTTGTTAATCACTTTCTAATTGTACTTTTTATAAAATTCGAGGATTCTTTATTAAAAGTTCAAAAAATCTCAGAAATCGGATAATGTTTAGCTATTCAAAAACGCGATTTAAAAAGACCCCCGTTGCCAAAATAAATAGCCGCGGGCCACCTTAAGTTGCTCGCTAAATACGACATTTCAAAACTCGCTAAATTGTAGAATCGCTAAAAGTAAGTAGCCTTATAAGGTATTATTACGTGACAGTCAGTGGTATACCAGCTGTTAGCATAATCGTAAAAATAATATCACACTCCCTCCAGTGAGGATATCATTCTTATCCACACTGGTGATTTTGTTTAATTTCAACATTAGAAATGAAACTGCTCTCCCAGTTATTTTCATGTAATAAAAGGTAAATTACATGGCCACTTGGGGATACGGAATTTATCTTCTCATGTTTAACTAGATAGGCTCGTTCGCTGCGCCGTAGTTAATAGAGTGGAATGGTTATCAAACCCAGCGACCTTCTTTGTTATTTGTCTATAAACCAGGTTATATGTTCGCTTTTATTTAATTAACCATGACCGTGCACAAAACACAATATATATTGGAGTATGTTAATCAATCATCCAATAGAAACGTGTGGGTTCAGTCGTTCAGGGGACGCTAATGAGCTATGACCGTGCACAATCGTTTGTCTTGCCCCCTCCAACATAAATCGCAGCGCCTTTGTTAGCCCCTTTGAAGTTTGATCAAGCTAAACACTCAAAGATAAATTCTGTATCTCCACGTGACCATGTACTGCCCTCTATATATCGATGCGCTGTATATGCACCTCTAGTCCAAATCTTCCTGTAAATATGTTGACATGTATTTCCAAACTTTTTCAAATTGTAGCAATTCATATTAAGTCAATTTATTTAACACTGGATAAATAACAAAGGAGTAATATAAGAAGTATCAGTTAATTGAGTTCTTAGATAGGTACCAAAGTAGCACAAGGCTTTCGAGTTGGCTGCTGAAATCATTGAAATTAAATAAGCTGAATTCAGTTACAAGGATACGAGACGTGAACAAAAGAATTGTAAAGTAATATCTACATACATCGATTACATACAAAAAAGGAGTAAATTTGAAATATGTAACTATAAATAATAAGGCTAATATAATAGCAAATACAAAGTTTGTTACAGGATTATTGAAGAAATATAACTGACTAAGGCCCGATTTAGACGTCGAACTTCTCATAAGCCGAACGTAATAAGATCAAAAGAAGCCGCCTAATTATATTTTGTTTATATTTAAAGATTTTCGTGCGCAAAGGATTGTGGGTAAAAGTCGGCAGCTTCGGTACGGTGGGTGATTGCATGCGGCGCATTAAATGCTCGACGTTTGAATCGGGAATAAAGTTCAAGAATTGATGATAATTATTGCAATGCTGGAAAGGACATACTTTATGGACATACTTTATGGACATACTTTATGGTAATGATTTACATAACGATTAGGTTTGATGATTCATAAGAATAGTTTTGTATTGCTTTTTTAGAAGAGTTGGTCTATGTCTTTAAAATAGGAGGAATGGTTTCCCCATATTTTTGATGCTAAATATTTGTCGTATTTTTTTCTTTCACTTGGTCAATACATTTTTTTTCTTGGCTGAATATTATGTACTCATTAACTGAGTGGGAGGGCCGCTGGGAAATATTTGCCTGGACGTCATGACGTACTTACCGAGCGTACGTACAAAATTACCGAGAGCCAAATATTTTCTCTGACAATAAGTTTTTTTATCATTTGATAACTTAGTTTTTTTAATAATAGCAAAACAAAAAAATCGAGCAGGCCTGCACGGCTTTTTCTGGGCCTCTGACGTCACGTCACGTACGGCTCCCATCACGTGACTTTTGTAAATGGTTTTGAAAGGAAGCGCGCGCGGGGCTGTATGGGTAATATGATAAGTGAGTGTATATTTGCTACTGGGATAAAAAAAAGTAAATATAGAAGGAATACTTATCGTGATTCATTATATCTTGTGTATAATTTTATGTTGGTAAAAAAAAAGAGTTTTATTAAATATTGATCACTTTCATAATGGCCGCCTTGATCCTAATTTGCATAATTTGGAAATTTAATCTGTAGAGGGAAACTAATGCTACCACATTAAAGATCACATTAAAGATCACATTAAAGCTAGTAATTGAGTTAAGTTATAGAGCAATGTAGAGTTAGGCATTTATAATGCTGGAAAAAAAACGTTTCAAGCTCATGAATAATAAATGAGGTGAACAGCCAATCGGGTCGTCCCATTCTGGTCAGGTGGATGAATCTCGATGATCTTCTGTCTTTCTATTGGGCATCAAGATTCATGCATATGATAGACCTAATTACAGTATAAATATATATGACTACGTGAAGAGAACTGAAGGAAAAGACCGTGGTACAAGGGCTGGTAAACTCGAGTGCTAAGTCAGCGAAACATATTTCTGTAATTAACCGTCCCGACCTTCGCCATCACAACACAAATGCTACTTCATTTGCATATAGCCAGCGCTCTCAGACACTTGTTCCTGTACTTTCAACCCCTCCAAGAATCTTACCAAGATGCATGGTTATAAATGCTCGCTCCTTAGTTAAAGCTGATGCTGCTCCTGCTCTCTATGCTGAACTTCATTCTAACAATATTGACATTTGCTTCATATCGGAGACATGGCTTCACAAGAATATACTCGCGCAATTGGTCTGCCCTGAAGGATACATACTAATAAGAAAAGATCGCCCTGAGCCGAGACGTGGTGGAGGAATAGCGATCGCTTGCAGTAGTGATTGGCAAATAACTACGTAAGATCCAGAATCGACCCAGGCTTTTTCTTACGCGGTCATGGGTCAGGAAAGGTCATTTTTTTTACCATTTCAAACATGCCTAGAACATAAAGTATTCTTTGTAAGCCAAACATTTCTTCGCAGAAGTACTCAAAACCTTTCAAAGTTTCATATGTATAAAAATCGCAAAAGGGGTTAGTTGCACTTTAAGTGTCCTCGAGACCCGCCCTTCATGTCTCCCCTGGTTAAGCACCTTCTAAAAACCAGAAATAGGAACAATCATAACAACAATAAGTCTACGAATGTACATCTGCAGAAACGTATTAATGAACTCATTCGTATCAGCCAATTAGAAGCTGTTAATAAAGAAAAAAAAAACCGCACTGGAGCTAAAACCTGGTGGGATACTGTAAATAAGATCACCGGCAGGAAAAATAGTAGTGTTCCGGTTGGCTCCATTATTAGCCCTGACACTATTACACTTATTTTCAAAATATCAACACAGACCCCCAGTCAACCTCGTCCCCAGGGTCTTCTCGGTCAGATCCAAGATGGCGGCTACTCAGAGAGAAGACCCTGGTAAAGGCTGAACTGTCACGTATTCTGATTGGCTCTTCGATTATGACGCAAGGGTTCTTCTAACGATGCTTTTTATTGGCCAAACGGACTGAGTCCAGAGAGATGAACTTGTATATAGTTTAGATTGCTCAAATTGTATCAATAAAACGATTTTAAATAACCTTAAAACACGTTGTGTGGATAGAGCAATAGATGAAGTGCATTACTGGGTAGTTTACTGGTAAGGTTCATCAGTGGGAAAGCCAGGAGAAGCCGTTAAACCTGAACATGTGCTATCGATCGCTTCGCTTCAACGCTAACGGAAAATGAACGGCTTTTTAGGATTCTCTTCTAGCTTAGATACATCCTGGTAGCTTTGTGATACCTTTCCACTGGTTCTTTATCCAAGTAAACTCCATTTCGAGCCATTTAGTAGACCTGTTTTCACTGCATCGTTCGCCGCGTGGAAATACCGTTAATCGCTTCTCGCTCACTCCGGATTGGGATACCTATGGTTTGTATACGTCATGAACTATTTCCATATTTAGCTTGGCCGCCATCTTAGATCGCCAAATCACGTGACAAAATACTCCCAAAATCTGGGAGTATTTGATCACGTGCTCCAGCCTTTACCAGGGTCTTCTCTCTGAGTAGCCGCCATCTTGGATCTGACCGAGAAGACCCTGGGAACGAGGTTGACCCCCAGTACTCCGCTCCTCAGCTCCTACCCATCCCTGATAACACAAGAATTCGTACAGTAGATGAACACACTGTTAGACTACTCCTTGCTCACCAGAAATGCACTGCTCCTGGACCTGATGAATTCCCATACTGGTTGTGGAGAGATTATGCCCACCATCTTGCGCCACCTATTACTAAAGTATTTAATTGCTCACTTAGGAACCATACAGTACCTTTCCTCTGGAAGCTTGCTAATGTATCGCCTATTCCAAAAGAGTCTCCTCTAATTTCCAGTAATCAGCTGAGACCTATTTCTTTGACTAACATCATAATGAGACTTTTCGAAAGAATAGTATACAGAAAATATTTACATGAAACTCTTAAATCAGTAATAGGTTCTGACCAGTTTGCATATAAAGAGGGTCACAATTCCAATATGGCCCTTATTAAGTGCTATCATACATGGCTTAAGCTGCTCGACAATCAGTCTATTGACTTTGTTCAGTCGCGTTTTCTCCTTTGATTTTAGTAAGGCCTTTGATCCAGTTACTCATAATATAGTATGTGATAAACTCAAACAGATTGACATTAACCCGTATATTATTAACTGGATAATTAGTTTTCTCAGTGGTAGACAACAAAGAGTCGTAACTGATGGAATGTATACTGTCTTTGTAAATATCAATCGAGGAGTCCCACAAGGAACGGTGTTAGGACCAGTGTTATTCTCCCTTATGGTCAATGATATTCATCCATCTAGCAATATGCTAATTAGATATGCGGATGACATTACTCTGACGGTGCCAGTCAGAAAGAACCACGACTCCTCTGCTGCAGAAGTTAATAACATTGAGAACTGGTCGTCCAATAATCGTATGTCTCTTAATCTCTCTAAGACCTGGGAGATGGTCGTACGAGGAAAGTCTCCCCAACTTCTTCCGTCAGGGATTGAAAGGAAAAGTTGGTTGAAATTACTTGGAGTAACATTTCAAGACAACCCCTGTAACTGGGACCTCCATATAAACCTACTATGTAAAGCTAACAGCCGACTGTACATTCTTAGAGTTTGTAAATATTATGGATACTCTGTGGACCAACTGACCAAACTATTTGACTCTCTTATAATGTCCTTATTTTTATATGGTATTGAAGTATGGGGCTCTGCTTATCAGAGCAAATACCTTGAACGTATTGATAGGTTTTGTAAACGGACGTTTCGGTTTGGCTATACTACTAAAAGCATAATTATATCTGATGTAATTAGAGACAGAGACACTAAGATGTGGAAAAGAATCATTAATGATCCTAATCATGCCTTGTATGAGCTCCTGCCACCTAAGAGAGGGAGAATCCTTCGAGAGCGCGGGCACCAGTTTATTCTTCCCAAAGTCAGCACTGAAAGATTTAAAATATCGTTTTTTAACAGATGTCTTTTTCAATTTATATAACAAAAATAATTAGCAGAATATTTGTGGCAATTATTATTATATTTTATATTACAATACATTTATTCATCGAGTTACTATTTACATAGTTCTGTTCTACATTATTATATATATATCATTATTACATGTAAACTCACACGTCTGTTGTGTAGTATTAATAAAGAGTATTATTATTATTAAAAAATAAAATTCGGTGTCGGGAGTGTGGCTCGAAACATCGTCCTCGTGGTTGCTTCCTACTGCTGCCGGTTTTCTGCCTTCTCCATTACATTATCAGGCTGTTTATCAAAACGACCGTGAAAAAACAATCGGCCCTTGTAGTCTATTGTTGTATGCCACAAAATACCAGGCAAACAATACTTACTGGTTATTTCATGGTTTTCTATGGAATACCGGCGAATATTTCACGAGAAATTTGTATTATTTGGTATACAACGAGCCTTTAGGCGAGTTGTATACCAAAATAATATGAATTTCGAGTGAAATGTTCGCCAGTATTCCATAGTAAACCATGAAATAACCATATTATCCTATAAATAACAATTTACGAAAAGATTTATCACGAAAACAAAGTAACTTACCGGACGATAGACTGCGAATTTTCTCAAAACACAAATTTCGAGTGGCGGCCGCGCGCGACTGCAGACTAATTATGTATTCAAAATGGTGAATTCTTATTGGCTGGTAAAGAAAGGGCGCGAAATTTCCTGCATTTTGATTGGCCTTGATCTAGCCATGAAATACCGCTCTGTATTTCATAGAAAAACCATGAAATACCGCCCTGTATTTCATAGTAAAGCTGAGCTCTGATTGGCTGAAATAAAATATTTATAGGATAATTCCTAATGACTGATGAATACAGGTGTTGTTTTCGTGTGAAGTAATATCAAAAACTCGAGCTTCCTGTTTCATCAGCCTCGAAACAATAAAAGCACTTGACCGCTTTCATCTGTTTTGGTATATTGCATGAAAGCGAGGTGAGAAAGGCCGTTGTTTTTCATAAAAATCTCTAATTTCAAATGGCTGTAATTTCACTGCGTTTTAAGCTAGAGCACTCGAATATCTCAAGATCACTAATGTTGACATGTTCGTTCACAATGATAATGTTTTCTATACATGTGGCCAAGCTATCGAAACGTGAATACGCATTTATGAAAGTGGTCCATTCGCACGTGCTTATTTTTTAGAATCTCTAACATAAAAATAACCACTCATTTCAAACAGCACCTATAAAGCAACATTTTAGGAAAGTTTTAATAGTGTAGGATGAAATTCTGATAATGTATTGTGGAAGAGATGAGTATAGACTTTGCAGTCATGCGTACACCTAATTTTCCAGGAGCCCATGATTTGCATAATGTCAAAGTTAAAAGTTTTAAGGAGAAGTAACTCTTCCCTCTAGAAGAGGATGTTCATGTAAGTAAACTGTAGAAATTTGAAAATTAAATTAAATGATATTCTATGCTCTGTCACTGCGCTCCGCCGCATAGAAACTATTTATGTTGTATATTCTACTTGCACATCAAGCAAGGCGTGTTAGGAGGATGCCGACCAGTTATGTCAAGTTTATTGCCGTGTAAACATTACATATTTATGTTAAACTAATGACGAATCCCCGGATACGAAAAACCAGGTTAAAACCTCACTTTGAGAAAAAAATATTCTTCAAGGCCTGGGTTGGACATTATTGCCAGACCCCCAGCAATGATTTAACGTTTACTTGTATTGTTTTACTAATAGTTACTATTTTTAAACTATAACTTAAATTGTTGGTGATCACGTGATCAGTGACGTCATAGCTAAGAACAACAAAGAATGGGGCGGCGAGTTTTATACATCGGACAAAATTGATCATGAAAATAAGCATCATATATTTAATAAGTCAAATAGAATCACAGTTAGAAATGTTGTTTTTATCGATTAGGGAATAAGACATTAAGGGGGAATGTGGTCACGTGACCTGTTTTGCTGAATATCCCCTTGTCATTGTCAAGTTCTCTAAGCGTAAGTCTGTAGAAATCAGCAATCAAAATAGACTGGATATAGTAACTTGTTTGCTTGGTGAAAACTCGCAACCCCATTTTAGAAGGATATTCGTGTTAACAGATCACATGCCCACCCAAAATTCAGAAACGCTAGTTAAGGTTCTTTATCACGTAAAGTTTTATTGATGTACTGAGTTTCACATATTTTTGTCAAGGTTCTAGCTCATAATCTTGAAAAATGTGTTTTTCCTATTTTCGGTCAATGACCCAGGCCTTAACATACTTGAGACTCCAACCCGATGCGAATTCGCCGAGACCCCTGGGCCCAGTTGTTCGAAGCAAGGGTAACTTTATCCCTAGAATACGATAGCGCTATATCTGTAATCATAATCTGTACAGTTTACCTCTGGTTAGCGATTTAACCCCGGGGTAGCGCTGACCCTAGCTTCGAACAACCACACTCTGGATGTTAAGAGTCATCAAAAACTTACTTACATGTATAAACGCTGTACAAAGCCGGGAACAGCGACCCGGATAATCAAGCGTGTACACTGGTTGGCGTCAAGTAAAAAAATATATGCAAATATCATCTAAATAACAACTCCGTTTTTCAAAACTGTAAAATGGGCTGGGTGGCAAGAGTTGCTGACAGCCATACATTCTTTGTAAATTTTGAGATTTTTAAACGCTCATTATATTCCTGAAAATATATTTATCATATCACTCAAATTTTCGGTGATTATCAAGTGTAACAATCTCTTTTGATTGCAATGAACTCTGTTTGTCTGTATGTACGTCGATTGAAGTTTGATGTATGCTAATGAGGAAAAACGTAAACAAAGATGTCCCAACATGAGGTCCATTGTTCCTGACACAAAGCGGCCTTTTGAAGTCATGGTGACATTAGCATAACAATTGTAATGTTTATCAACACGAAATATCGCTATAGGCATGCATGCGTTTTTGTGCCATCATTAGTATATCTCGTGCAGCCCTTAGAGCCTGGTTCACAGTAGCGACGCAAGAATAATGCAAGACAATGTCATAACTGTTATTATAGCTGGTTTTCGCTCAATCCCCAGAGATTCAAATGACAAAGGGCATGGCGGCCAACAAAAGAAGCTAACGATGAATCTATTGTTTAATGGCACCAACATGGCGGCTACAACGTCAAGTGAAAGCCAGCAATTAACACGTCACTGCGTCTGCGTATGTTGATTACACTTATGCTTGCGTCACTAGTGTGAACCAGGCTAAAACATCCATGCATGATAAAAAAGTGTCAAATGTTTTTAGCTTTGCAACTAATTGGGGACACCCGAGTCCTACGATTTTACGTCCTTATCCGCAGTTGTTTCACAAAGGCAGCACCTTCTACTCAGTTATTTTAAGACCCCGAGTGTTGGTCCGGCCAGGGTTTGAACCCGCGACCTCCCGCACAACCGGAGCGTCCATCTCCCATACTATATCTTAGTTCACTAACCGGAGCATCCATCTCCCATACTATATCTTAGTTCATTACCAGGAGCGTCCATCTCCCATACTATATCTTAGTTCATTACCCGGAGCGTCCATCTCCCATACTATATCTTAGTTCACTAACCGGAGCATCCATCTCCCATACTATATCTTAGTTCATTACCAGGAGCGTCCATCTCCCATACTATATCTTAGTTCATTACCCGGAGCGTCCATCTCCCATACTATATCTTAGTTCATTACCCGGAGCGTCCATCTCCCATACTACATCTTAGTTCATTACCAGGAGCGTCCATCTCCCATGCTACATCTTAGTTCATTACCAGGAGCGTCCATCTCCCATACTATATATTTGAGTTGGAGTATTTACACCTTGGGCTATTTCTAGAACTTGGTGCCATTATTTTATAGACAGTGTACTCTGAACACTGAACACATGAACGAACGGTACAGGCTATTATCTCTGCCGTGATTGTTTTTCTTTCGAACAAAGAAAAACCTTTATTCGTAGAAAAATATTAAGGAAAACATTTAGTCGTGGGGAAAAATCTAAAAATAGTCCAAGGTGTAAAAACTCACAGATAAAGTACATATGGACGCTTCGGGTAACATGCTCCTGCCACAACGAGTATTGAGACTTCAAGGCAAGGTGCATGGAATTATGGGTAAACTCCAGCATTAACCCATGATTCCTTGCGATACGCGGTCCACGCGCGGTGCTTCATCTCAATGGCATCCCAAGTTACATGTTTTAAGGCGTTCGAACTCGTTCGAACTGATCCTCAGGCGCTAGCTTGGAGGTTCCAGTCATGGTTATTCAGGTTTGAATCATCAATTTTAATTGACTGTACAATAAATAAAAAATATAATGTTTATTTTCAGAAGATATTTCTGTCACATTTCTGAATGTCCTGAACAAAATATTTGGCCATTCTAATCTGCCATTCACTACAGAAGTAATCCCTTATCACTACACCCCAAATAAATTAGCACAACTTAAAAAAGACATACACTTGAATGCTGTAATATTTGTAGATGCCCATGATATGTTTACCTTATTACACCAAAAAAATATCTGATATTTGAGTTACTGACTATTTCTCCTCTGGTGTTTTGGGTCTGAAGTTTTTCGATTCTTCAAGCTTTGTATATATCTCCTTAAACGTTTTCTTGTATTCACCCTGTCCAATACTACCCTTTTCGTCTCCTTCACAGACAGATTCCATAGCAATTCTAGTGCGTGGTCGTTCTTCTGTTGGACTAGCCATTGGACTGACCTGCACCGCCCGCTGCACCATGGGAATGCGAGCCGAACCAGAGCCGAAACCCTCTGACTTACATCTATCCAAGAGTGCGTCGTATTTTCGTACGAGTTCGTGATATTGATTGTCCAATTCAGAGAAGAAAGAAGCACTGTTCTCGCTCGACATCACTGGCCCTTCCTCGCTTGGGCTTAAAACAACGACAGCACTTTGATCTGAAACTGTACTCGTCTGCCTAGATAAACCCTCTTCTACTACGACGAATGAATCGTCATCCGGAAAGTCTTCAGTGCTTTCGCTATGCTCTCTGGTCGTATCCGATAAAATATCGATTACCCGCTCGGCATCCGACTTCTTCGCGGCCACTTGTTGCCATTCTTCGGCTTGTTTCGCGAAGTTCTGCAGCTGTGTTTCGAGGTGTTGGTTTTCGTGAATAAGTTCCGACAGTTCATATTC
Organism: Actinernus sp. WN-2022; assembly: GCA_030867875.1. Lineage (NCBI taxonomy): Eukaryota > Metazoa > Cnidaria > Anthozoa > Actiniaria > Actinernidae > Actinernus > Actinernus sp. WN-2022. Next base: position 64,246,311 of record JAOWCC010001634.1, read on the forward strand.
TAATTCCTCTCGTTTTCTTCTTTCCATAGAGTGTTGTGCTTTTAAGCTCGATATTTTTTCATTAAGGAGATCAAGTTCTCTTTCTTTCTCTTCTCTCTCGTTGTTTATAGCACTACTAGTTCGAATACGAACTTCAGTAGTTTCCTCGATATCAATAGCATCTGGCTCTTTAATAGACAAAGCCATGGATAATTCCCGCTGAAGCCGAACACGCTCTCGCTGTAGCGCCTCAATTTCTAATATGTACTCCTCGCATTTCGCATCCATACTTTCCACCATTTCTGCTAAGTCTTTGTATCTTTTCTTCATGGAACTAGTTTCGTTTTGTAATTTCCTGTTTGCTTTTTGTAACTCCACTGCCGTCACTTCCATTTGTTCGAAGGATTTGATTCGGCTGTCGTTTACCTCTCGAAGAGCTTCCAGCTGCTTGGCAAGAAACTAAAAGATAATAAGCGAAAATAAATTACTAGGGAAAACATTGACGTCTTTCAACTGGTACCTGTTTAGAAATATTGCCCAATAATTATATGATTTGACAGAGATCAAACCATAAAAACCATTCACGCGTTGTTCAAATCTTAGTCGCTGAGTAATCAATGAAACTTGGTAATTTGGTTCGTGTATGAATTCAAAACTCGAATTGCTTCACGCCAGTTAAACTTACATTGAACTTATATGTATATGTACGACCAGCTCTATCTACAAACCTCATTTTTCAGTGCCTGTTCTTCTAAATACTGGTGCGACGATTTGAGTAAAATTTCCAGTTCCTTGTTCCTCTCCAGCAAGTTTTTTCCAATTTCGGCGGCAAGCTCTAGATCTGCGAGATACAAGACATTATATAGTATTTGAAACGGTATGTACTTACGATACGGAACAAATTTCCTTGTTTATTTGTAAATGAAATCTAAGTAGAACTCGAGTCATTCCAGGTTAATTGTCTTATTTCTAAGACGAAGGAAACATGACGTATTAGTATTAACATTTCGATGTGGAAGCCAAACCTAATTCGTGCCAGCGATTGTCACAATAGTTGCATTTCTCATGTAAGTACGGAGGCACGCTTTCCCCCATATTTTTATGTAGTGAACCAAAAACAGAATGCTTAGTTTGGGTATAGTGACTGAATAATGCCTGTTTCCTATAGCAGTCATTCTTATTCGGCCAATAAGTAAACACTATGCAATAGATAATGTCAGATGGACTTCTGGTAATGTTTGGAAACCGTGTTTTTTTTATGTGAAGCCAATCGCCAGCAAGCACAATTGTATTCATGTGACGGCAACAATTCCACAAAGGCCAGCTGACAAATCTTTAATTAAATGTAAATTGTTTATATAGTATATATTTACGCTTATTTCAGAGTGCGTGTATCTACCACGTGTGCAAGGTCTAAAGTCTAAATATTTATTCTTATTCGACTCAATGCAGAGACCAATGAAGACTGATATTTTGTCAGTATTTCTAGTATTTTCTCTGTCTGTTATTCCATATGAAAATATTTCTAACCGTTTACAGTGCATGCGACTACTGAAATCGGGGCCACAACGAAAACTAAACACATTTCAAAATGAAAATAAAGCATTCCACTGAAGTATAAATCCTAGCATACCCATGCGATTTTCTTCATTCAGAACTAGTCGACCAAATCATAGTTAATAGAGTGGAATGGTTAGGAAACTCAGGGACCTTCTTTGTTATATGTCTTTGTTAGCTTTTTTCAACCACTACCGTGCACAAAACACAATAGAAATTCCAACATGTTAATCAATCAGCCAATAGAAACGTGTGAGTTCATGATCAGTCGTTCAGGGAACGCTAATGAACTATGATCGTGCACAATCTTTTGTCTTACCCCTTCCAACCTAAATCGCAGCGCCTTTGTTAGCCCTTTTGAAGTTTGCCGGGTTTCCTAACCATTCCACTCTATTAACTATGATCATACATAATGGAATCCTTCGAAATGGTCACATGCAAGAATCGTGATACCCAATGAAACTCTGAATATTAACGGGATCTGAAACTACCATAGGGGCTGATCAAAGCTTAGTCAGGGACCCGGCTTAACCACAGATCGAATTGGAATTTAGCGTGTTGGTTTTTATGGCGAGAGAAAACCGAAAAACCCATTGAAAAACCATCTAAGCAAGGGCAAGATACCAACAAACTCAGCCAACATGTGGCGCTGCGATCGGGTATCGAATCCGTGGGCCACAGAGGTTAGAGGTGAACCGCTTACCACTTACGCTCCAGGCTCCCAACTCACAAGTTCCAAACATCCAATCGCCTTTTCCAGGGTATGATCACGTGGTGATATCTGACTTCATTTACCAAATGCACTTGTCAGAGATCGGTGGTGCTATAAGCAAAACCCGTTTGTAAATGCTATTTTCCACCTCCAATCGATTGTCGATCTTTCTAAAACTGCATTTATGAAGTTTGTTTGCCATCTAGTAAAGCCTTTACCATGGGATCACGAGCTCAATTCATTGGTTATTGAAGTGATATATCAGCACGTGAATGTTTCCAGGGATCACGAGCTCAATTCATTGGTTATTGAAGTGATATATCAGCACGTGACTGTTTCCAGTAAAGCCTTTCCCATGGTATCACGAACTCAATTCATTGGTTATAGAAGTGATATATCAGCACGTGACTGTTTCCAGTAAAGCCTTTCCCATGGTATCACGAACTCAATTCATTGGTTATTGAAGTGATATATCAGCACGTGACTGTTTCCAGTAAAGCCTTTCCCATGGTATCACGAACTCAATTCATTGGTTATTGAAGTGATATATCAGCACGTGACTGTTTCCAGTAAAGCCTTTCCCATGGTATCACGAACTCAATTCATTGGTTATTGAAGTGATATATCAGCACGTGACTGTTTCCAGTAAAGCCTTTCCCATGGTATCACGAACTCAATTCATTGGTTATTGAAGTGATATATCAGCACGTGACTGTTTCCAGTAAAGCCTTTCCCATGGTATCACGAACTCAATTCATTGGTTATTGAAGTTATATATCAGCACGTGACTGTTTCCAGTAAAGCCTTTTCCATGGGATCACGAGCTCAATTCATTGGTTATTGAAGTGATATATCAGCACGTGACAGTGTTTCAAACAAACGGCCTATTTCCAGCCCCAGCTAGGATATATATTTCTTAATTTACATATTAATGACATCATAGCATGGCTTTACACAAGGATAGAAATAAGATAGAAATAAAAACACAGCGTCGGTACGGAGTCTCGAACTATCGACCTCCCGACTTCTAGTCCCTTGTTCTGTCCATTATACTATCAGACAGAGTAAATAACACTGATGATAGCAATTATTGTATGCAACAACAAAAAACGGCAAACAACATTTCCTTGGCCCAATTATCCAATAATACGGTTTTGATAATCCCTGTCTGATAAATCACTTGAATTCATGTTTGAAATAGAATATCACTCCCTTCCCTCCCCTCCCTCCCTTCCTTGGGGAGCTATTCCTCGTTTATAACGTGCTGGTGGACTGACGCGAACAACGCCAAATCTAATGTTATCGTTGCTTACCTTAGTGCACTGCTGTTTTCTCTCTGTCATTCCTCGAGTTTCACAATTCTTTAGATATCATAGAGCGGTTTTCGATCAAGTGTCGTATTAAAAACCAAAACCAAAGTAATTACAGAGCCAATCACAGGAGCAAATAAAAATGCAATAAGCCAATCACGAACCGAATAAACCAGTTCGCGGTAAATTCCGACATTTTGAAAGGGGTGCAAACATGGTGCGAAATACAGTGTTTGTATGGGAATCGATGGGAATGCGATGCCAAATAAAATCCGTAAAATCGAATTTCTGAAATATTCTTCAGATACAAACTTAAGATACCAGGTAAAAGATTAACATATAGAAATATGTAAAAACGAGTCAATTTACAGACAATGTATGGAAAACTGAAAACACGATTGCACGCTTCCCAGCATAGCTACATCCCTCAAATTTCGATCAGTTCATCTTTTACCTGGTATCTTAAGTTTGTGTCTGAAGAATATTTCAGAAATTCGATTTTACGGATTTTATTTGGCATTGAATTCCCATACAAACACTGTATTTCGCGCCATGTTTGCACCCCTTTCAACCACGAACTGGTTGCTTGCAAAAGTAAACGCAATCATGGATATCTAACCAACACAATATTTGGTTTTAGTTTTGAACTTCATTGGCTGAAATTATGACTTCAATTAACTTTGGAATTGGTTGTCTCTGATTGGTAGAATGATCATAAAACCTTTGTTTACAACAATAGAAAAGCTAAGCAAACGCAAAGCGAATTGATTTTCGACACTCGATCGAAAACCGCTCTGAACATTCAAGTGTTGAGTATCTAATTTAAGTCAATAAAATCATTAATTTAAGTCAATAAAATCATGAAACTTATTTTCTTCGCATTATAGTCGATAAAGCAATAACTGGGAATAAATCCAGGTTTAGCAGGGACTGACTTTGATCAGGCCCTATACGGTTGTTTCAGGTTCGTTGGAATTATGTTTTTTAGCGGAAATGACGAAACAATTCAAAAACCGGAAATCAATGTTCAGGGTGTTCCCGCGAAACCAACACCCGAATCTTGACCTTCTGATGAAAACAATTCAAGTTATATAAAGGCTTTTTGTTTCCGTACCACTACAATAGCGTCAAATTCTGTTTGGTGGTACATTGTGAGACAAGAATGAGACGGCCTCGAAAATGTGCTAATTACTGATCAGTTTATACCACACCAGAAATTATTATTACGATGTACAGAGGTATTACAAAGCCATATAGTTTAACTCGGGTTCGTATTTTTGAATGTTTTGGATGATCGACAATATCTTTCTTAGAGAAATTCGGGAAAGAGGTTTTTCTAGTATTTACCAGTGTGACTAAAGGTTATCGCTCGCTTCACTACATTTTCATTCACGCGAACGTCAAATCCGTCAACAGTAAAATAACACTGAAAAATATTAACCGGGCTAAAATAATATTTGTGCCGGCTAGGCTATAAGAGCTTAGGCGTGAGTTTTATTCCCATCCAAAATGGAGAGTAGAGGGGAATTTCTTGATTTAGAAGGTATACAAATAAAGAGGTAACTAATGAAATTCACTTACCGTCGCTCAGGTGTGTTCTCTCTTTCTGCTCCGACATTTCGGATATAAATTCCAAATTATACCGTGTAGTATTCATTCTATATCACCATATGACTCCCAAGTCTTCTCCCTCCTTCATGTTGCGTTAAAGAGCGAGAATTCGGCACCAACAAGGCTCTCGCCAGATTACTTCATGCCCGTAAACCGTCTATTGCTCAATGATATGTTAATCAGTTTCGAAGTGCGTGAAGTCGAGGCAGTGTTTGCCATGCCACGTCAGTTCTGTCTTGTGTCATTCGCGTGAAATGAAGGTGATCTTCGCTTCGGTGAGGAAATAGTTTGAAGTCTAGTTGGTCTTCAAGCGTCCTCTCGGCTCTCCATATTTCTGGATACAGTTTTGAAATCTTTCGTCCAAAGCAACAAAGTCGAATGATTTCTGTAATTTGTTGTCCCGTGAAACTGAAAGGTTTATTAAAATTTTCGGGAACTGAACTGAAGAGGTTCATGCCAAGGTTTCGATTCAAAGAACATGCTTCTATAAGCCTCAAGTATCACTGAGTTGGACGAAGCTAATAAAAAGTTGAAGAAAATCATAGTAAATATATGTCATGGATTTATTTGCTTATTCCTACTTTATGAGGGAGTGACATGTTTTATTTAAAGTTGTCTAGATTTGTTTTCAGTTCGTCCAGAATTTTTTATACAGTCCCAAATAAATTGTGCGTTTCCCGTGGTTCGGAAATCTGAAATCGATAAAAGAATGAACTTCCAGAGTCTGCAAGCAGCATGTTTGTTCTTCCTTTCTTCCTTTCTTTCTTTCTTTTGTTTATTTGACTCATAATAAATATATACAATATATAGCTAGAATAGATAACAAATATAGAAGTCATATATAGTAATTTGGAAAACGCAGTTACAGATTAATGTTACTGTTATAATAATAATAAAGAACTAAATTGAGCGTTGTTCTGACAGTAAATAATGTTTATTTTTTTCGTTGAACGAAATTTAGGTGGCTATCTTGCCAAAAATCAATTGCCTGGAATGAAAGCATTTGTTTCCCAGTTATTCGTACGCACGCGCGATTTATATAAATTTCTTGTGTAATAAGTGTGCTTGTCACTTGTATATATGAATAAATCATTAAATAGATCTGGTAAAAGCCCTTTATTCCACAAATGAACAAATTTTAAGGCATGCAATTGGTAAACATTATTTACAGTTAAAATGTCTAATAAATTGAGTCGAGGGAGAGCGCTTTCAGTATTTTTCCCGAATGATTGACCCCATACATGTACAACACCATAACAAAGCTCCTTTAACTGTTTGTAGCCAATTAACAGCCACCAATGAAACATTGCCCCCATACATGTGCAATATTAGTTATACCATGGCATTTCGGGGTATTAGTGATTTAAATTGCCCCGAGAGCCGAGGGAAGATTTGTCGAGGCTTGAGGGGCAATTTAAATCACTAATGCCCCGAAATGCCATGGTATAAGTTTGTTATACCATGACACTGCCATGATCGCCGAGGAACGGAACAAATCTCTGAGAAGTTTAGTTTTCTCTGCCGAAACTAAAGATGTCGAAGTTGAGTTGCTTTCGAAAACGTTTTGTTTAATGCTTGAGAGTGACTGAGCGCCATTGATTGAACAACCCTGGCTTCCCTAGGGGACAAGCGTGTTGTTTTTGAGAAGAATAACACTAAAATACAATGTAATTATGCGGTTGACTAAATATTCGAAGAGCATGCACGCTCAGTATGGTCTTAAGTGTCCTACATGGAAGAAGCAGGCTTGAGCAATGAAGGGAATAACGCGCAGATTGAAATAACTCACCCACATGGATTACGTTGACGGGTATAATGAAGACAGGTTAGTTTGGATTCAGAAACTTTCACTCTGGGGCGCAGGGCTAGTCGTGCCAGAGGGGGCAGGAATTGATGCTTTTGACCCTCTCACTTCCAGGCTGCATTCTCTTCTAAATTTTCCTCTTTCCGCATGCAGGGAAATTTAGAAATATGCATTGTCCAGCCGGGAAATATTGAGCCGACAATGCATATTTCTAAATATCCCTCCCATCAGGGAAAATTAGTGGTTTAAATTACCTCGGAGAACAAAAGAATCCGAGGCTACCATGACATAACATATACGATCGCATTTTGAGATAGTGATATTTTTGTATATCTATTCCTCTCAGGGGCATTAAGGCATGGGTCTCAAACTATTTCAATATGGCCGCCGCAAATCAAGAGGGGGTGGTCTATCTCTTCGTGCTTGTTAGATATAGTCTTTGCACTTTTACAGATTCCATAAAGTCACAACCTTGATACCTTGTTGTGGAAGTTTCCATGGAAACGTGTTATGTGACTTTTGAACTCTAATTTTAAGGAAAATTGGGAAAAGCCTCCTGGAGGTCGGTAAAAGTTGTTAATATAGTGGATATTTTCATGCAAGTGAATCAAGGTTAGTGCACACGTTCCTGCTCCAATTTGAAAAGTTGGTTATTTTAAGGGGAAGGCAATTTAAGGCAATTGTGAAATTTGATATCCTCCAAATTTCCACCGAATTAACAGACATTCCAATGATAATCAACTTTTCAAATTGGAGCACCGAAGTGTGCCCTAACATTGATTCATTGGCATGAAAATATATATTATATCAACAACTTTTACCGACCTCCAGGAGGCTTTTCCCAATTTTCCTTAAAATTAAAGTTCAAAGGTCACATTACACGTTTCCATGGAAACTGTCACAAAAATGTGTTAAGGTTGCGACTTTATCAAATATGTCAAAGTGTCAAGAATATATCTCACAAGCACAAAGAGATAGACCACCCCCTCTTGATTTGTGGCGGCCATATTGGAGACCCATGCCTTAACACCTATCGTACACGTGTAAGGTTTTTCACCAGTATGTGTTCTGGTGTGTATTTTAAGATGACTCGAGTTACGGAATAACTTGGTACATATCGTATACTTGTTAGGTTTTTCACCAGTATGTGTTTTGTGGTGTTCTTTAAGACCACTGGAGGTACTGCATTTCTTGCTACATAACGTACACTTGTAAGGATTTTCACCAGTATGTGTTCTTGTGTCCAAACCGTGTTTCGATATGACTCGCGAATAAGCACAAACCGTGGACGAACTGATCCTGCTTGTTGAACGTTGGATCTGTATGAAGATCTAAACAGCCAAATAATAATAAATAGAAGCGAGAAGTCCAAGGACTATAGCAAAGCTGAAACAACGTGTATAGTTTTAAACGTACTATATTTCGGCTAGCCAAACTAGCCTTCTTCAGGCTAGATGTTGGAAGTAGAGAGTTCTAAAATAGGGGGTTACAATATATAGGATTTCACAATATATAGGATTTCACAATATGTGAATAGGAAGTGACGCAATGGAATGATACTGATAAAAAATGATGAAATAATAAAGTGATGTAGATAAGGTAAATAATGGAAGGTAACAAATTACGATAAACTAATGGCATGCAAAAACTAATACAAAATTATATAAAAATAATGATGATAATAAAATATACCGGTATGTGAATAGATGTGTAGGAAATAAGCAAAGGTGAAAGTGAGCTAGGTTTCATCACGTCTATTGATGCCATGAGGTTCAAGTGTTTTGGCCTTGTCTATAAGGTAGGACGACGACGGGAAGTTATATTTTTGGGGTCCGAATCTTGAGGTTTTATGTCTCCCATTTCCCGAACACTTCCTGTGCACGTGACAGAGCTAATTTTCAACGGAAGTGACGTCATTTTACTCAACTCGAAAACATGCAGGGCTACTTGACACAAACGTCACGTGAGCTTATAAGTAAAGTACAATGTTTTACTATTTTTCCACAAAGGAAAGAAAAGAACGAAGTTTTGAATATAAATATGCCTTTGAAAGAGCGTCGTGTCGAGAACATGACGTCGCGACAGCAAGATCGCGAACTACAGTCACCTCTCGCCTTGCGGACACCCAGTTATTACGGACAGCAGACAGATTCTCGGCGAAAGCTACAGACGTTTGACTGAGAATAACTCCTGCTATTGCGGACTCTGGCTATTACAGAAATGCGGACACTTCACGCGGTCCCAACGTAACTTCATTTTTATTGTTTCGGCTCTCGTTATAGCGGACATCCAAGCATTCAAATATATTTTTCTTACTTGGCCGGACATGTGTCCTTCCAAACCTTCCCACAGTCTCTGGAAGTGAAATGAACAATCTCAGCTACAATTAGTTGATGCCGTAATGTCTAGCTTCATAAACAATGTCCTCTATAAACGCTCCACCTTAGTGGGTATTTGGGGACTAAATGTCAATAACGTGGAGTTGTTTCTTCTAGAGCGCGGTCAGTTTAACAGGCTGGGGAGAAAGTTAGTGAAACTGCTGCCAAAAGCAGAAAGTCACAGAGCAGCATCGGATGCTTTTTCGTGAAAGAATGACTTGGATATCTCGGTCTGACTGACTGAACGCAGGTTACACGCTTGTGCGAAACGATCAGCGTTTAAACTAAATCAACATCAGGACAGTACAGAAATTTACAGTTTAAGAACATGCATGTTATCATTACTTTGTTACAAATACCTCTCAAGACTCGTAACAGTGTGAACAAAAATTGGTCTGTTAATAGTGTTATCCACTACATGGCGTAAATAAAACTTTTCATGCTGTAATTACGTTTTTTTTCTCGCATCCCGGCCCGCTATTGCGGACTCTCGCTATTACGGATACCAAATCACGGTCCCGGGGGTGTCCACTCTAACGAGAGTTGACTGTATTTAGAACACACTTCAGTAATGGCGGACGTGCCTCTCCTCAAAATTCATAGTTTAAATTGTTCCTTTCGCAATATTTTTCACTGATGTAGATATTTCCGCCATTGTGTGTCCTTTTGGAAGACAAAAAAGTGCCAAAAGAAACCGTGGAATTTCGTCGTGGTGGTTTTCCGTCTGGATTGCATTGGCGGCCATCAGCTAGGTCGGTAGTTGGTAGATACCTCATTAGCTACTGTTGTTCCTATTAACCAACATTTGTGAAGCAAGTGCAAACGCACCCTGGGACTCTTGTGCCATCTTGGAAAAGCGGCTTCAAATGCGCATGCGATATTCGTGCGTTTTGTCTCTTGCGCTTGACGTGTGAACATTGCTTGCGCTTGCTTTACACGTGTGAACCAACGTGAGAGCCAACGCGAGACTTCACAGCAGTAGGTTGTGACGTCATGTAAACATGGCTGCTATATAGATGGGTTGCACTCAATCCCCAGAGATACAAATGACAAAGGGCTTGGCGGCCATGTTGGTGTACAGAACAAAAGAAGCTAACGAATAATCTATTGTTCTGTGCTCTGTCACTGCGTTCCGATGCACAGAAAACGTTTATATCGTATATTCTCCATCAAACAACACAGTGTAGGAGAGCCGCGAACCAGTGGTGTTTATTGGGAGATACGAGGTTAGGTTACAGGTAACGTCACTAGTTTCATCGTATACAACGTATATGTAAGCTTGATCAGCCGATTGTAAGTAAAGGATTTATAAATATAAATGACGAGAGGTCGTATAAATTATACGTGAAAATATGGGAATTTTGGACCCGGCAACAACGGGTCGAGTTAGAAACTGGTTAGCGTCAAGTGATATGCAAATGATTTCGCTAAGCTTATAAGCAGTGAACAACTCCTAAGGGAGTAGCGCGAAGCGCTAATTACGAATGCCCAATATAAACACATTTAACTGTACATCCCGGGGGCGGGGGGAGGGGGGGGGGGTGATCGTCGTATCTTTTAGGGGTTAAAATTGTGGGCAGTGCTTGGTATCACTTAGGGTTAAAAGAGCGAAACCGAGAATTTTATGTCAACATGGTATCTTTTAGGGGATACTAACCGTGAAAGCATTAGATGCCTTTGTCTTTAATATTTCAAATAAACTCATTGATGTGTTTTTGAATGGTATCTTTTAGGGGTAAATCTAAGCCACATGCAGCCACGTCCAAATTGGTATCTGGGGCTGTACACCAACATGGCGGCTATGACGTAACGTGCAAAGGGTCTTTAGATGATGACATAGATTTGAACGCTTTGTGCGACCCTTTACGCTCTCGTAAGCGACCACTGAACTACTCCTGATTCCGCGGATGATCTCTTACTCGGATGAGTTCTCGTAAGCGACCACTGAACTACTCCTGATTCCGCGGATGATCTCTTACTCGGACGAGTTCTCGTAAGCGACCACTGAACCGACTCCTGATTCCGCGGATGATCTCTTACTCGGATGAGTTCTCGTAAGCGACCACTGAACTACTCCTGATTCCGCGGATGATCTCTTACTCGGATGAATTCTCGTAAGCGACCACTGAACTACTCCTGATTCCGCGGATGATCTCTTACTCGGATGAATTCTCATAAGCGACCACTGAACTACTCCTGATTCCGCGGATGATCTCTTACTCGGATGAATTCTCGTAAGCGACCACTGAACTACTCCTGATTCCGCGGATGATCTCTTACTCGGATGAGTTCTCGTAAGCGACCACTGAACTACTCCTGATTCCGCGGATGATCTCTTACTCGGATGAGTTCTCGTAAGCGACCACTGAACTACTCCTGATTCCGCGGATGATCTCTTACTCGGATGAGTTCTCGTAAGCGACCACTGAACTACTCCTGATTCCGCGGATGATCTCTTACTCGGATGAGTTCTCGTGAGCGACCACTGAACTACTCCTGATTCCGCGGATGATCTCTTACTCGGATGAGTTCTCGTAAGCGACCACTGAACTACTCCTGATTCCGCGGATGATCTCTTACTCGGATGAGTTCTCGTAAGCGACCACTGAACTACTCCTGATTCCGCGGATGATCTCTTACTCGGATGAGTTCTCGTAAGCGACCACTGAACTACTCCTGATTCCGCGGATGATCTCTTACTCGGATGAGTTCTCGTAAGCGACCACTGAACCGACTCCTGATTCCGCGGATGATCTCTTACTCGGATGAATTCTCGTAAGTGACCAGCTCTAGTTACGACCACCTTTTCCTGATTCCCAGAGTGGCTGCTTACGATACCCACAACTGTGTATTAGCATTATATGAGTACTGTGTGAATTTGAAATTCTTATTCCTGAATATAAATTTACGCCGCAAGGAATTCCATACCTAAGTGCCCTGGATTTAGCGTCTTGATTTACCCCATATTAAACGGAGTACCAAGATCATCGAGGACAATTTTTCAGCGAAAAGCATAAATTGCCACAAGCAGAAGTAGAAACATGGAGCCAATGAGCAGCATTGCAATTTGCATGCAAACAATGATTCTGTGTCCGTTTTCTTAGCCTGTATATCTTGAAACCGGCACCAATCCAGGGTCCTTCGGCTTGTGCTTGTCGATCACATCGATGTACTTCAATAGATGGTTTGCATTTAATCCCCAAAGATCCAAATGACAAAGGGCATGGCGGCCATGTTGGTGTACAGAACAAAAGAAGCTAACGAAGAATCTATTGTTAACTGTACACCAACATGGCGGCTATGACGTAAGGTGCAAACCATCAATTGGTTTATTGTCACTAGGGCATAGTTCTGTCTCTGAAACGGAGTTGAAAATGAAAGTCCGGTGTCAAAAGGAAATTGCATGATTTTCCTGCCGGCATGTTAGTATTAAATTTTCACTGTGACCTCTTTACTCTCTCTCTCTCTCTCTCTCTCTCCATATCGAAAGTAGGGAATTATGGTAACCATGTCTCTCTTGCAAGATATCTCTGTAAACACAAAGAGGTGATATTCCCTTCTCATATTATAGTAACACTCTTATATTAATCTTGATTTGTAAAGAAATTTAACGTCAACGCATTCAAGCTCGAAATCTTATTAAAGAAAGAAGTCAAAAGATGTTACCAAAGTGCCCTATGTCGTGGTAAGGCTAAATTGTACATGGTAAAACTAGACTTCCCCATGGAATGGTGGATATTTTAGTGCGTACTAAAGTGCATACCATTCACTTTCTTACCACGAAACTTTTTCATCTCTAACGGTTTTTAGACAAAGAATATGCTGCTGTAGTACATGTGTTCTATGCAGGGTGCATGTTGACCTGAAATTGAAGGTTTTTATTTTATCTAATTTTAGACAAAGCGTCTGTAAATCTGCTGCAACTATATGTGGTAGATTCAAACGTGGAACACATTTGCACCATAGTGTTGGCTACCATTTGGTAAAATATTCAATGTTTTCCCTATTTTCTCCTCCTCCTAGGATTTTTTTGCATAACTTGGACCTACAGGTTACCAAAGTTCCCCATCTGACAGAAATTTAAGAAAGCTAATTTTCTCTTATTTTGTAGAGGTAATCGAGTGCTTTCTTTATCGTAGAACATGATCTTGGCAGACGTTACCACCAACACCAAAATCTTAACAATTGCACTTATTGTTGCTTAAATATTTGAATTATCTTTGTATCGAAAGAATAGGGCATTTGTGTAACCTATGAGGCACTTTGGTAACGTCATTAGCTAGTGAGTTTTCTTATGGGCAAATTTCACGCATAGAAGTTCTCTACACTTTCTTGCTTATGATGGAAATTGATTAAGGCATATTTCCTTTCTCTACGAATACATTTTAAATGTTTTATTGTATCATGCGCACTAAACTCGCGCCATAAATTAAATATCCATATTTTCTCCGAACATTTAATACTGACTATCGTGTATTTGCGGTAACAAATGTAAGAACCAATCTATAAACCGATATTCAATCATTGCGCAGGCATAATTGTCAATCTTGGAATTAATGTATTCAATGACGTGTTCCTAGGCCCTACCCACCCTTTACAGGCAATAAAAACAATTAACGTAATACTGAAATTTTAATAGCTGTTATGGTAATTTCGCCATGTAAACTCATTTTCTCCGTTTTCCATTCCTGCTAGTATGCGACTCCATTAATTCCCACAATCCCTTCCAGATGTATAGAAAGCTCGAATAAATATTGTAAATGACCTTCAACCACATTAGTTGTATTTGATCACTGGCAATCGTTATTATTGTACGTTGTTATGCAAGGCTTTGTGCTAGTTCGCCATACATACTCCCGAGTTAAGAATTAAGAAAAATCCAGTCTAATATACATTACCCTGAACACTTTTAAAAACACTGACAACGGACTACAAAATCCCATGATCCTTTGAGGCCGTGGAAGCTATGCCACGTTGCTAAGTTGCAGTACAGTGCACGAGTAAGTCAAAAAAACTTTATTACATTCAAATACGAGATCGATCTTTTGGTTAGGGTTCATTCTGAGATGTAGTTGGTCCTGTTGTAACAGCCTTTTATGTCAAGGGAACCTAACATAGGCATTTAAATTGCAAAAAGCTTTGTTAACATTCAATAACTGAAGCATACCAAACATATATAAACACCAAAACGGTCATATAGATAGCTAGATCGACAATCATATCATAAGTTGTTTGTTCCATAGTACCATCGTATTTACTCCAATACTTATTTTGAAACATTTGAGGCCCGTTAATAACATGCAGTTTGTTTTTCCAATCCTTTAAGCTGACTGTTTTAAACGAAGACTAGAATGACTAATAAAGTAGTGTTATTACGGTATTTAAGCATCAGCGTGATTAGGGCGGGCCGCTCTGATTACTACTGACTAGAATTACTCTTTACAGAACGTTACAATAAATCTTTTTTCCCGTTTACTACTAAGTTGTGGAATGAGATTGATATTGAAATTCGTTTGCTTGATGCATTATGTCCCTTTAAGAGAGCGTTAGTTAGTCTATTTAATGTCCCAGATTATTTTAAGCTTTTTGATTACTCACTTGATAGGTATTCTTCTATAATTCATACCAGACTTCGACTACATTTGTAGATGCATGTGCTCTAAATTATTATCTCTTTAAGATTGGGATCAAGATTTCTCCTGCATGTAGCTGTGGTTTTAGTAAGGAAAGTATATCGCATTTTTTTTTACACTGTCCCACCTATACTGCCCTCAGACCAAATTTGCTCTCCGCTGCTGGTCGGATCGTTTCAAACAGATGGTTGAGCTTTTCAGACTCTCAAAAAATCGTTCTTTTTCTATTTGGATCTTCCTTATTAACCAACGATGAAAATGTTGATATTTTTTACCACGTTCAGTATTATATAAGAGAGTCTAATCGTTTTCATACCTAATCACTTTTTTTATTTTTTATTTCTTTATCATATAGTCTGTAGTTTGTAACGTCCGTCTCTTTACTGTATAATACTGTATTGTAAGTGTAACGTGTGAGCCCCCTAGATGAGCTAATAGAGCTCATGGGGTGAACTCGTAATTAAAAAATATGTTTAAATAAAAATTGATTTACTCTTAGATCTCGCTGATGGTTAATTAATATTTACATGATTCCGTCAGCACGTTAGACCACGCAGCCATGTAGAGTCCTGGAAAAATAAAAACTTTCGCAGGGCAAAAAACGTTATTGTTTTTTTCATTTGACTTGTCCAATCAAATTCTAATTGTCTGAATGTGAAATTAACTTGTACGAAAAAGTTTAACCCGCAAGGGAATGTGAAACGCCTCTTTGATTCGTCGACACAACGCCGTTCCTTGCTAGAATCGAACTGACTGTCTCCCCAAGGTGAGACATACCATAAGAGACTGTATGTTGTGATGGACCACCCCTCCCTTACGATAAATAAACCTCACACAATTTCAGACCTGACAAGATTTCCCATTAAAACATATTGTTAATTAAACATTTTAATCTCATAAAAATTGACTTGCAAAGCTCTGAAGAAAATAGACTAATTGTACGTGATAAATTTTACTCGTCCGATCTGATGAGTGCTTTGGTAAATATATTAGCACTACAGCTTACCACTTTATATATTACATTCTTTACACTTACTAGTGCTACGCGGCAAACATGATTCAATATCATAACTACATATACATATATAATCGCCGTGACCCCATATAACGCACCAATACCCACGATTGCTCTCATCTGACTTGATAGCTCAGTTGGTAGAGCGCCAGACATGTAACCTGGAGGTCGTTGGGTTCGAGTCCCACTTGGGTCAGAGATTGTTTCTCTTTCCCTCGTAGGGAGTGCACACTTAGCACTACAGCTTACCACTTTATATATTACATTCTTTACACTTACTAGTGCTATTTTACTGTGCTATTTTACCCTTTCAATAACTAACAAGACAGACACAGTGTGGAGAATATTGCATGTGCCGTGGTAGACCAGCACTGCGAATTATTATTATAAAGAATAATTCTACAATACAATATTGAAATTAATAATTATCAGATTTCTTGACTGACCAATGAGGCACTCCCCGAGGGTTGGATACCCCAGCTCGTGTTACTCCATTTGGTTTGAATAATTATTATGCGTATATGTAACAGAATTGTATCGCACGGAATTGCGACTAAATAAAATGGTGTAGTTGTATTACTAAGGCGAACTGAGCACGTAACCGCCGCAGCAGATACTCGGAGGCCAGAAAAAACCTGCCCTCACTTAACGGATTGTGAGCGCAGGAAATCTGGGTAGGAACCGAGGCTCCAGACGCCAGCCCTTCCTACGGGGGCTCTAAGTTACTGTATTCTAAATGTTCATAGCCTTGGTGATCTTTACAAGTTCTTCGGGAATGGTTTCCATGTATCTATATTTGGATTTCGGATTCTTCCATCCTACATGTATGTCGTTAATACTTTCCATCTCTTCCACCCGCTACTGTACTTCTGCGCTGTAGTGGCTGCACTTGACTCCACTAAGATGTCAATCAGTTGCGGAACTATGACTTGCAAAGATGCACCTCAAGGCTCGTGTTAAACTTACCGACCTGCAACAGATCTTGGAGAAAATAACTGGATTAGTAGTGAACTAAAGCTATAAAGTACTTTTATTCGCATATATCTACGCATATTGGCATCTTGCCTTACTTCATTATAGTTTATTTCTCGATGACACAATTTTGCTTACGCTATACTGACATAAGGTATAGCCATTAATACTACCTTAACTTCCCTTATAACAGGTACTTCTTCTCGGGTATATCCCTTAATAGTGGCATATCGCCTTATTACAGTTATAACTGATTCCATTATAGATCTCATACAGGACACAATTCTCTTTTTGTGTATCTATTGATTCCCGGTACCCAGCCTTGACTTACGATTATAATATGCTCTGACATAAATCTTCTGAGGCAATTCCAGTTATGCTATAGGCATTAAGTCATAAGGTACTTCCTCTCAGGCATATTGCTGTACTTCCATAAAAAAAAGGTTTCATTCTCAGACACAATCGTCTTCTGAGGCAATTCCACTTATGCTATAGACATTAATAGTCATAAGGTCTTCCTCTCAGGCATATTGCTGTACTTCCATAAAAAAAAAGGTTTCGTTCTCAGACACAATCGTCTTCTGAGGCAATTCCACTTATGCTATAGACATTAATAGTCATAAGGTACTTCCTCTCAGGCATATTGCTGTACTTCCGTAAAAAACGGGTTTCATTCTCAGACACAATCGTCTTCTGAGGCAATTCCGCTTACGCTGTTGAATAATAGCTTAAGGTACTTCCTCTCAGGTATATCTCGCTGTATTGTGTACCTCAACTAATATGGTACTTATTCTGTGGCATACCTAGTAATCACTTAATCCCCAAAAAATAAATAAAGTGAGTCATGATCGAGATTGCTAACCTGAAATCTATACGTAACGCCAGCATGTTGAATTTCGCGCAACCGAAGAAAACCGAGGGCTTGCTGTGATAATACACGTTCTGACCTGGACCAGGAATGATTAAGTCAGATCTCTTAGGCAAGCATACAACTTCTTTAATAAATGAAGCAAATTTCGAAGGACTAGGCTTTAATAAAGGCCAGAAGAAAGCCGATGGCCTAGCATCGCGAGGTATCCACTGCGCATCTATTTGCATGTCGTTTTCCAAACATAACCGGAATATATCTGTCGCTGATGATTGGAGCTGCTGCTTAGGACTACCGATCGAAACAATTCTGGATGCGTTTACATTATCAGTAAAACATTTCACTTTCTTGTGTGTGAGTGATGCGATATGAGCCTTAAGGACGTAGTAAATGGCCTTCAGTTCACTGTATGTTGAACTCTGACGGCTCTCGAATTCGTTAAACATACCGGCTGACCGGCTGCTCATATAACTTAACACAGAAACCGCCATAAGCGTAATCACTAGCATCACAATAAATAACAGCACCTGAAGAAAACTTCGGTTCTATACCATAGCCGTTAAAGGCTTCTATGTTGACATACCAGAATCGTAACTCTTCCGTCAAGGGCATAGAAAGAGGAAATGTACAATCCCAATGCGATCTTGATTGAATAGTAAAATGTATTTGCCTCGTAAATAACCTAGAAATCGGACCGACTGCTAAATACAACGAACTGAAACCGGCAACTGCCGCGAGTTCTCTGAAGGTCGTACTGCCCGAAGCTATCATAACATCCAGCCTACTTTGCAGCTTAACAATTTCTTGGTAGGAACACGAAACTTAATTCTCATAGTGTCGATAATAAAACCAAGCCATTCGACTTGCATATAAAAAATATAGGCTCCCAGAACGATTTCTTCGCGTTCATTTTCAATCCACTTAACTTCAAGTCTTTCTAATGTATTAAACTAGCCACACGTGCCGACAATCCGTGTCCGGATGTCCCGAGATTCCGTCGTCTAAATAAACGAAGCAGTTGTGACTCATTAAACGCCAACGCTTTACCAAAGGACGCAATAATTTGGTAAAACAAAAAGAAGCAGTACTCAAACCGAATGGAAGAACCTTAAATGCGAAATAGCGAGTTTTACCGTCGAAAGACCAGGCGAAGCCCGAGTATTGGTGGTGACCGCTATAAATATCTACATTATGGTATCCAGATTCGAGGTCCCACGTGAAGAACCAGTAGTTGAGCTCAAATACCTTAGAAAGGCAGCGTAAATCTTCGTACTTAAACGAATGTTTGTAAAGACAGACTTAGCTTCTTTCCTTCGACAACTGTTAATGGGTTCACGCAATAGGGTGGCTCCAAATGCTCTTGCACACAATCGTTCAATAACAACTTAACAATAGCTTCTTCTACAAACTGGGAATGATCCCTGGAAGAGCGATTGTTCCATAGATAACACCGCCGTGGAAATTCAGTAAAAGGTAACTTATAACCTTCGGATATAATATCTAATACAAACTTGGGGGCATCGATAGCAGATTTCCAATAGTTATAACACTGTTTCAGGCGACCTTTCACGCTGGTAGAACCTTCTACAAACTCAACCCCTTTACTTAGTTGATAATCAACGATTAAAGGATACTCATCGGTATCAACAATGTCTGCATCAACACTGAAAGTATTGCTTTCTGTTAGTTGTCACGCCCGGGCTGGCGGACGGCTAGAGGCGTTGGAAGTTGCGATAACTGACGGACAATTCCTTATCAAATGACCGTAATCCCAGCACTGAAATGAAGAAAAAGAAAAAAATTAATTTAATTAATTAGACTTTAATAAAGTAAACTGTAGAAGTGCTGGACACGCGACCGAGAGAACGAACTAACTCTAATTACCTGCTTATATACTCCTTAAACAAAGCTATTACACAACTAGCTTAACATAACACGCTACAACGAATAACACCAATTGCCATACCAAACAACACGTGTACACTTGGGCGGATTCCAAAACGCACAGAATACAATGATATGCTAAACTTCGTATCGCACATAATTTATTATACATATACATATATAATCGCCGTGACCCCATATAACGCACCAATACCCACGATTGCTCTCATCTGACTTGATAGCTCAGTTGGTAGAGCGCCAGACATGTAACCTGGAGGTCGTTGGGTTCGAGTCCCACTTGGGTCAGAGATTTTTTCTCTTTCCCTCGTAGGGCGTGTACACTTAGCACTACAGCTTACCACTTTATATATTACATTCTTTATACTGAGTAATAGTTTGGTTTCCATGGTTTGTTTGTACTACCTAATACCGCGCTGCCGCACGTTGATATGTTCAGTTTTAGATATTATGTAGTGCATTTAAGCAATAGAAAACACGATGAAGAGAAACTATTGCTAAGGTTTTGCACTCTGATCTCTTGACAAGAAGATGTCACGTTAAGCATATCGCCGGCTTGCATATACTATAGGTATAGAAACATTTTAGTTGTAAAAGGAGTAACTGCTAAATACCCTGACACTTGTTTCATTAATAATGTATTTTCTCAAATTCTCATAAAAACCTTCTAAAAGCCTAACTCTGAAATAAAAAAAAACCTAATTAACCATTTCCAACCCCAAATCATTCATAGAACGAGCTATATATATATGGATAATTTCGCACCGCAGTTTACAAGGAGTTTTCAAGTGATATTTCGAAGTGACAGGGTATTCGGCTCTTAAAGGAGCAATGTCACGATTAGTATTCATGCCCAAAGTTTTGAAAATGTGTCAGGTGGACAAGAAATCAAAAGACGTGACAGAAGTAGAAGTCCGTGAGTAATCCGCTTGCATCGGCGTATTTGCACGATATCTCGAGCCGAAATTGCTTTAAAACTATACTTCAGTATTATATGGTTATGTTTGATGTTACTGATTTTTATAAAGCAGCATTTTATTTATTTCATTCGAAAGGGAAATTTGCAGCGGCGCGTGACATAGCGTGATTTTTCCATTGTCTATAACAACCAATCAGAATCGTGACACTGCTCCTTTAAGTCGTTGTTAAAATCTAATTTACATTGAAAAGTTAGGACTTAGATTGAGAAACGTTACGAATGTTTTATGTCTAGTAAATGTTAATGCATGATAATCTAGATGTAGATGTAGAGTAGTAGTTGTGTTTTGATAGGGGAAGGCATAGCTTTCCTACCTTATTTGTTACAATTTTGGTATATTTAGATTTTTAGCATTAATGCTCCATATGATTTGTTGCTCTTAAAGTCGAGCACGAGATGCCAAATTTAGTGAATAAACTTGTTGTACTACCCGCCTGAGTCTTCTATGGTTACCAAAATGCCCTACTGCATGTCCCACTGAGGTTACCAAAGTGCCCTACCAGGTTACCAAAGTGCCCTATTGGTTACCAAAGTGCCCTGTTGGTTACCAAAGTGCCCTTCCCGGTTACCAAAGTGCCCTTTCCGGTTACGAAAGTGCCCTGCCAGGTTACCAAAGTGCCCTTTCCGGTTACGAAAGTGCCCTGCCAGGTTACCAAAGTGCCCTATTCGTTACCAAAGTGCCCTGTTTTTGGTTACGAAAGTGCCCTTCGATATAGCTCTCTCTCTCTCCTCTCTCTCTCTCTCTCGCTCTCTCTCAGTAACATGAATATTTATCTGATAATCCCGAAAAAGCCCTTTCGAGTAGTGAGTAATTTCTTTTCACTGGTCAACACTGAGTCTGAGTTGAATTGTGACGTACACAATATCGACCTTATCTTGTAAAGCAACTGGCGCGTTGGCGACCGACCTGGACGAAACAATTGTCAAATAACGTTGGCGGAAAGAGGAAATAGGAAAGCCGAGACCAAGTTGAATCATCGTGGAGTTTATTGCGTTAATTCCTTCTGGCTCCATTTTATTCACTTGAATGGGACTGAACTTTTTTTTAATGAAGTCATTGTTATCTGTTGGATAGGGAATGCATGTTTTTCTTTTGTTTTAGTCTCTCGCCTATTATTCACATTAGTCGCAGCTTTTCTCTTTTGTATTTTCTTCCGACAATTAACGTTTATTGAAACAGGTATATGTGATAGGTTCAGGCATAGTTAATAGAGTGGAATGGTTAGGAAACCTAGCAAACTTCAAAGGGGCTAACAAAGGCGCTGCAATTTAGGTTGGAAGGGGTAAGACAAAAGATTGTGCACGGTTATAGTTCATTAGCGTCCCCTGAACGACTGAACTCACGCGTTTCTATTGGCTGAATGATTAACACATTGGAATTTCTATTGTCTTTTGTGCACGGTGGTGGTTGAAAAAAGCTAACAAAGACCTATAACAAAGAAGGTCGCTGGGTTTCCTAACCATTCCACTCTATTAACTATATATGGTTCAGGCCAGCCTCCTCCGAATCGAAAAAAACGAGACAAAAAAAGGTAAACCGGGCTTCCTGTGGTATAACAGCCATGTTCGTGTAGTATAGGCAGGATAGGATTTTGTGCCGACACAAAAACCTATCCGTTATAGTGTGAACAGACACGGAGCAAGTTAGCCTGATAGCAAGTCGGAACAAAAACCTATCCGCTACTAAGTATATTACATTCAACATCGGAGCGACGCACCATCGCTCCAGCACAAAAATCGCGCCGAAACAGCGTTTCACGTCTAAAAGCCTTTCACGTGAAACATGCAAGAGGCCTATCCGTTAGGGTTTTTGTGCCTATCCGGTAGAGTGTGAACATGGCTTTACATGCATAAAGTAAAGTTAAGATAATGAATTATATTACAATTTGTAGACAATAGCGATGTTCACTGCACGTCATCCAGTGCTATTAGGGAGCTGAAGCAACCAGGACGACGACGGCTGTGACGACGGAACGTAGAAAAGTTTTTTCTCCCGGAATTTGGAGTTTACTATTTCCTTTAGTTGCCTTTTATAACCATATTTTTGTGATCAGGACAGAGGTCCGTTAAACGGTGTGATTTATTTTCTTACCGGCGTTCGCGGTCTCCTAGCCTCCTTCGCAGAAAACTTCCGATGATTCCTGTGCGGACCGGGATCTTCCACAGGAAGCCCGCTCAGATGATCCTTCCACTACAGGAATCCGGCGGTGATTCAAATTTCTTATTTCTTATTATTTAGGAGTTGCCTGTGGAGGAGGCTAGCGTTCTCCTTTGCACTTAAAATGTGTTGTTTTCACGTTCTGTTTTTTTTAAGAGAATGGTCAAAATATCGGCGGCTGCGCGCATTCCACGTGCAATTATTGTAGTTTGTAATTAAGACCGTATTGTTTTATGCCATACTATTATATTAATGTCCCAACCAGCCGATCCATTGGTTCCTGACACAAAGCAGCCTTTTGAAATCATGGTTTATCAACATGATACATCGCTATAGAGGGTTTTCACTCTATCTCCAGAGATTCAAATGACAAAGGGCATGGCGGCCATGTTGGTGTACCTAACAAAAGAAGCTAACGAAGAATCTATTGTGAATATCGTATTATCATTTTAAAAATATACATTAGTAATGTATATTTTTAAAATGATAATACGATATTCATAATTGAATTCGGAGAATCCTAACAGCATATTTGTAAAACGAGGATACGGATGGCGGATGGCGGATGGCGGATGGCGGATGACTGATATGTTAAAATTAATATATTAAAAAAAAAAAATATTGTTGAGCAGTACATCTACGAGAACTCTGGTTTCGTTTGTAAATATTTTGATTCTATTCTACGCGTTTTGTGTGCTTCACTCGGGATGTATACATAAAAAATGTTAACAGCTAGCGTGCCGAATGATGTTATTACGTGTTGATATTTTTGGGGTATATATCTGGTTGCCGCTAATAAAAATATTAGATAAATCAGGGACTGGTCGGAAAAATCACACAGTGTTTTATTCGCACGTTTTTAACATTTGGAAGACAAATTAAACCAATGTTTTCTAATGAATTATCGGAATTTCTTAAAAGTCTTAGGTGACCGGGCATTAGTATCAGTTAGATTCATCGGACACCGATGCAGAGTTGCAGGCTAGGTAAGATTGCGTTTTCTATATATTTTCTATAAGTTCTCCTCTTTTTATGCCCCGGAACGCTCGTCCTTTACTCTGTTGTATAATCAACCAAAAGTCGATTAAGCTGAGGTTTTGAGCTTGAGCCCTTCATCAGTTTTCACTCATATGCTACTTACTTACCTTCTCCGTCGACGCAGATCTACACTAGTTTACAGGAACTAGTCAACCATGCATTGTATCTTCACACCCTATGTATTGATCTTATACAGTTTAATAGATCATAAGTTCTACCTTTTGATTACTATACCAACCTTTTCTCGGATATATGGGCTTTGAGAAATAAATGTTTTCCTTTATTTCGTCCACCCATTGATACTCGGTAGTATCAGGAGCCTAATTTAACATGCAGAAATAAACCAGAGAGCACGTGGCATGACTACAAAAGTGTATATATTGTTAAAAAATATACTGTTAAAAATAATCAGAAAGCCCAGAAAATGCAAAGGTTAATTTAACACTTCCAGAAACAACCTCGGCATAGCTTCTCTTGTCCATGTTCTCCATTTTCTCCTCCGAGTAGTTTCTCTTACTTTCGGCACAGGTCGGCACAGTGCGGTATTTCGCTCCCCAAACTCGAATGGCATTCAGTGAACGGAGATGAGCTTAGATATATTTAATGGCATTAATTTGCTGAACTCACATTACACTTCGTCGTCACGAATATATACAGTTTCTGTTATTCTTATAGATAACGTCGGATTCATCGAACGGCGGATCAGAAAGATCAAGATCAAGCTATTTCGTTCAATTATAAATTAAAACCGACAGAGTAAGTCTTTATCAGACCGAGTGAAACAATCAAAATAAAATACAATGTTCTTACCGGCTCTTCTGTAATTATTTTCAATCGAGGGTTTTATGATTGAGCTACCTGTATCTTCTTTTTCTTCTCGCCCCATTTTGACCGCGCGTCACAGGTAGCCCAATCCAAAAAAACTTGATCGAGAGTCGGCAAGCAGACTAAACTGTTTGGCAGATAAAATAGCAAATGCCAGTTAAGAAAACCTTACGAGTTTGCTAGAAACGTCGGCGAGCCAGCCTTAGTTTTCATTAACGTAACCAGCAATTTTGCATATCATGGAACCAGTGTTAGTTTAGAAAAAAAACGCCTTTTATTTCTACGACACATACTTCGTCGTCCGGACGTCGACATATAACTCAGTGTTACAATAGAGGTCTATTGCATTGAAAGTAAAACGCAACGTGAATAAATAATAAGTTAACAAAAGTGGGGTGTCTATAAAACTAAGACCTATATAAAACTCATGCGCGTATAAAAAACCATGCACTTATAAAAAACCGTGCACGTATGAAAAACCATGCTTGCATTAATTATTGTTCTTTTGTACAAAAGAGCATGAAATAAATCAAAATGCTTTAGAGAGAGAACGATCGACAGTTGGAATTGAGGTCGGGCAGCTCGCGTGAAAAGCTGAACCGGTCGAATCGATCAGAGAGAACCTTATCATGGTTAGAGTACATACCGGCAGATTAGCCAATTATCACGATTCCGTCGTGAGTCTCACGATATTTCTGTTTCTGTTTCTGTTTATTACTTGGTTATGCTGAGTTGCTTTACACCAAGATTATACCTAACGAAAATAATAATAGATAATAACACGAGCCCATGGGCTCCTGATAATAAAAAATAATAATATATAAACAATTAATTAATAATTAATAATTAAATTAAATGGGAATTTAGGGTAGCGGTCATGTTTACATAGCAATGTTAACTAAGGTTCGAAAACTGTTAACTGTATCGGCTTCAGTTGTGTGACTAGGCAAGTCATTCCATTCAGGAACGGTACGTGGGAAAAAGGAATACTTCAAACAGTTTACAGATGGCGAGAAGACATTCAATTTAAAGTTGTGTTTACGTCTGGTCAAAGTTTGTGAAAAGGATACATAATCTTTAGCGTCGATGGCAATATGACCATTTAGGATCTTATACATTGTAATCAGTCTATTACACTTTCTTGAGGTGACTAAGCTAGGCCAATTTAAGCTATGCAACATATTGCCGACACACTCTCCTGGCGTGAGTACCTATTAAGGGTAAACCGAGCTGCACGCCTCTGGATCATTTCGAGCTTGTTTATGTTTCGGAGAGTGAATGGGTCCCAAACGGAACTAGCATAATTGATGGCAGATCTTACAATACTTAGGTAGGCACTAGCTTTGACCTCAGGTGAGCAATTATATAAGTTTCGCCTGAGAAGATTTAAAGTACGTGAGCCCTTCTTTGATATAAAGTCAATGTGCGAGTTCCAGCGTAAATCAGTAGAAATATATATGGACGCCTAGATAAGGATGCACCGATGTTTCTTCAAGGGGGTGTCCGTACAGATGGTAACTAAATTTGGATGGGCGTTTCTTGTTAGACACGCAGAGCACGCGACACTTGGAAGGGTTGAACTTGAGAGACCAAGTGGAAGACCAAGAAGCCAGTTTGTCAAGGTCAGCTTGCAGTTGGGAGCAGGAGTCTGGAGACACTAATTGCAGATAGAGTGCACAGTCATCAGCGAATAGACGAATCTTTGAAGTTATGCCGTTTGGCAGGTCGTTGATGAAGAGCAGGAACAGGAGTGGTCCTAATACTGACCGTTGTGGAACACCAGATGTAACATTACAAGGAATTGAGAATTCACCGTCCACTACAGTCGATTGAGTTTGGCCCCTTACTCCGTAATGATCCAGTTTAAGAAATAGACGTTGGTGGGAGACTGAGTCAAAGGCTTTTGAAAAGTCGAGAAAGATTAGATCAGTCTGTTGACGCTTGTCCAGAGCATATGCTAAGTCATATGTAGTAATAATTAGTTGTGATTCACAGGAGTGGCGCTGTCTGATACCATGTTGGAAGGGAGATAACAAGTTGTGTTCATCAAGGTGCTTCATAATCTGGCTTGTTAGGATATTTTCGAGTAACTTACATGAGATGCATGTAAGAGAGATAGGCCTATAATTTGCAGGGTCTGACCTAGAGGCTTTCTTATGGATTGGTGTTACAAATACATGCTTCCAGTCGGCGGGGATAGTGCCATAGTCCAATGACTGTTGAAAGATGACTTGCAGAATGAGAGCAGATTGATGGGAGGCAAGTTTAAGTAAACGGATAGGGATTTTGTCTGGACCAGAGGCTTTATTTGGATTCTGTTTATCAATAAGCTTTGCAATACCTGCTGCAGTGACTGTGATCTTTCCAAGAGAAGGAATGCTACTTGGGCCCAGGGAAGGCAAGCAGCTAGTACTGATTGTTGTCAATGGCAAAAATTGACTGGAAGTACCTATTTAGAGCATTAGCCTTTGCTTTACTGTCCGTGATTGATTGGTTCTCAACTTTCAAAGCAGGGACGCCAATGGAGTCTTGTCTTTTAGACTTGATATAAATGTCCGTTTCTCACGTTATCCCACGATTTTCAGTAAGGGACCTAACATGTTCATTAATTATTGTTCTTATGCACCAAAAAGCATGAAATAAATCAAAATGCTTTAGACATGTTTAGAGAGAGTACGGTCGATAGTTCTAGTTGGAATTGAGCATGAGGTCGGTGAGCTCGCATGAAAATCGACCTCACATGATATCGATCCGACGACCAGCAGATCTTATCAGGGTTAGAGTACCAGCGCGCGGCAGATCCACCTACTATCGATATCACGATTCCGTGAGTCTCACGATTTTTGTCTGTTTTAAATAACGTAAGATATGATTTCAATCCAAAGGAGAAATAATTAATCCCTTACAGGTATTGACCTCTCGACATTATTTCTTCTCACAAAAGTACGAAAGCCGCTCTTGCATGGAAACCATTATTGCACAACCTCACAACCTATGGTATGAATATACGTGATAAAACATAGTGCTTATCTCTTATACTATTTGTGCTACTTCAAGTTTTGGTCTACGTCACTTCCCGTTTCCGCAATTTCTATTGCGAAATTTACCACATCATAGATCTTCTTACATTAGAGCTCTTCACTTGTAACATCTAGTACGTGAAGAAGGCTGGTTTGGCCAGCTGAAATATTGTAATATTCAATATAAAATCATACGTTGTGTCAGCTTTGCCGTAGTCCTTGGACTTCGTAGTCATATCTCAAAGTCGGCATGATAAAAACAAAGCAATGGTCAGCTTCGTTGACTTTAATATACCTTTAAATCTCAGATATCTGTCATCGAAATGATTATGACCTATCAAACCAAAATTAGTCCGAGAAAAGCCACGTGCAACTGAGAAAGAGAAAAAAATGTTCATGCATCACGATATCAACTTCCAAAGTCTTTTTCATAGCAGTTACTTGTCTACCCTTTCGGCAAATTTCGTTTGAAGTATTGGCAATATCCACTAAATTGTAAACATACACAACCATTGAGCAAGTGTATATCATTTATTGTGTTGAGTGGGGACCGGGAGTGGGACAAGTGCAATTGTTGTACCGTACCTAGTGTGATGGACCACCATACGTGACAGCTAGTTGGCGCCGATAGATCAAATATCCGATAGATTGCATTCCAGTTAATCAATCAAGTAGTGCATGACATTTTTGCGCCGGTCAGATCGCCTTTTCTACCTTTCGAGACCAATGTCTAAATTCAAGGTGCCGGTTTATCGGAATCTAAATTATGATAGGATTGAAGGAGTTCCAGTATCGTTGTTTGGTATACATTCATGTTTTTTTTCTGTTGTTTAGAGAAAAAAAACGCCTTTTATTTCTACGACACATGCTTCGTCGTCCGGACGTCGACATATAACTCAGTGTTACAATAGAGGTCTATAGCATTGGAAGTAAAACGCAACCTGAATAAATAATAAGTTAACAAAAGTGCCCAGTACAGCATGCTTTTTTTCTAAGGTCGAAATCATTAGGACCTTACCATACTAACTTCTATGACGCCGGCCGGCATTTTGACAAGTTTTTATCGTGATAATCTGCACGTGATGTTTCAAATTCCTCCCCGATAAGTCATTTATATGGATCCGAATATTCCTGTTATTGTCATCATTTATAAAGCTGGTCTGGCCAGCATAACTATTTCTCACAAGGCACTGACATGTTAGGTTCAGATTTGTTTGGTTTTTGGCTTTTCGCCACACGTAATGACGTGTGACCCGATAACCAAACATTTCTGTGTGCTCGAAACTAGATGCTCTTTAGCTCAGTCCCGGGTCGGTAGTGCAGTGGCACCGAAGCCTGTGTTCTGTTTGCTATGCCATACTGACGAGTTCTAATAAGAACGAAACAGCTGTCTATGGCTGCAATCTAGTCCGAGCGCTTTTCATGTCAGGCCTAGCTAACCGTAGTGCTTTGTGTTGGAATTTTACGTTGTATATCAGCTTTGCTGTAGTCTTCGGACTTTTCATTCATTATATTGATAATTATTTCGATGACATAGAGATTCGAAAATATTGTAAACGTCACCTGGGACTATCTTTATTTAATACGGCCGGTTGCTAGTTTGTTCCATTACCGTACAGCGTATCAGTAAATGTTTTTTTTATATACGAGACCTATATGTCGGTTGGGATTCTACCAGCGGCAAAATTCAGGAAAAGTCCCCGTTGCCGGTTCCCTCTGGTATCGAAGGAAAATTTGACTTGTATTATGCGGCATATATCGCTCGTTGTGTGTTCCCCCTCAAGAGTATACCTACAAGACAGAACCTGTGTCACCTTGTGTACAAACGGTATAATCATTTACTTTTCCGAACCAATTGCTTTTAACATTAATCATTTTATTTAAATATATTTTTATTAGTGGCAACCAGATATATACCCCAAAAATAACAACACGTAAAAACATCATTCGGCACGCTAGCTGTTAACATTTTTACTCGGGCTGCCTGTGGCAGCACGAGTCTAAAAATGCAAGTCGTTATTTATTTATTTTATTTTTTATTCCGCGTAGCAAGCGTTCTGCGCATGCGTTAAAGGTCAAATTCACACCAATCAGATTGCACTGTGCTGGTCACACAACAAGCCAGGTTAATTTAATACAGTAAATCAAGATGGCTGCGGAGCCGCGAGGAACTTTCTCTCTAATTTGGAGTCCCATCTCTCAAATGTAAGCACTTTAATGTTTTATTTAACTTCACTCGTGCGAAAGCCTTCCAACAGACTCAGGATACTTGTTATTTATTTATGCTGAACCCAAGTGAATGTGCGATCGAAAAATATGCTTGGCTTGCTCGCTGCATAATTTTGAATTGTGCTGTTCGGTTTGCCGATACCAAAATTGCAAATGGTCAAGATGCTATAAATCATACCTGAAGGCTGAAGAGAAATACATGGATATGAATATTTCAGTGTGAGTTGTGAAGAAGCTTTTTAAATACTACACGTGTGCATCGTGGTGGTTTAAGTCAAACATGGTCTGTTTTGTCGGCGCGGTGACGACACCAGCGAAGTTGAACAGTCAAATCAACTCACCATAATTTGTAAACAACCGAGTGAATTCTGTTGGCTTGCTCGCTGTACTGGATTCTGCTTTTCGCTGTACATACAGATACCGAAACTACAAACAGTAAGATGACCTGGCTGAAGAGAAACAAGGTCTGAGTTTTCTAGATACCCGTAATCGGCGTATCTTGTGTGAGTTGCGACACTGTGTACATCTTGGTTATACAAATTAACGGATTCAAATTAACACTACAATCAGACAGAGAGTTAATCTATACCGACACTTTGATATGCCAAGGAACTGGAATATCAACGCAGTACAAGGTGAGGGAAATTTAAAGTACTGACTTCATTGCTGTGTTCAATTAATCTACACTGAATTTCTAAAGGACCTGAAACAAGGCTGATCAAAGCGACCATAAATTATTCTGGAACAACAATGGCGCTCAATATTCTGCAACCAACCTTGTTCTCACTTGACAAATACCCGGGAAACGTAATGTGAACAATCTGTTCAAATCGAAGGAACTGCATGGGCTGTACTTTATACACATCCATATATAGTTTATGTTCTAGGAACTGGAATTCAGTTTATACACATCTGAATAGTAATATTTATTTATACGTACTTTATATTAATCCCTTTATATATCCTGTAATATAGTGTCCCCAATTAGCTTTACAGCTAAATACTATTGACACTCAAATAAAGTTCATGTATGTATGTAAAGCCTGAGTTGATTTGTGTTCTACACTAACTTCAATTATTGCTTTACACTGTATACCACACAGCAAAATGTGCTACTAATTCTCAAATCAATGCCATAACCATATAAAACACACATGTATACATATAGCCCCATAAGCATCGCATCCAATGATTTAATGTTACACAAAGATAATTACAGTTTTATACCCAGATGCATCCCCTTGTATATTAACATATAAGTCAAGACATCAAAATTTTCACATTAGTTAAAAAACAAGCACTTTTGATCAGGATTAGTATACGTACACCGTCCACTTCATTGCAGCAATTTTCAGCTTTTCAGACTGTTACCACAGTCCTTTCTCTTTCAAAAATATGTTGAATGCACTTTGATAATCTATGATTACTTCTAGTAAATAAATAAATATGAAGAGAAAGGGTACAAACTCAGTCTTATTTTCTCTAGCATAATAGATTTATACTTTTACAAAATGCATAAAAGCTACTTGCTGAGAAATACGTCCTATCTCATCCAGAATGAAAATAATACTGATCAGTCCTGGTTACAATATATTAACAACACCCCTCCCCCTGGGCAAATGTGCAGCATTTGGCAGTTGTAGTTCATTATATACTCTTTTATCAATTATCGCAAGAGCATGAGTAGTGAACCAGTATTATTCTCTGGCTATAATAATAACATTTATTTATGACAAAAACTATGCTAAAACTCCATGGACTACATTTATTCAATGTCTCAGATGTATTTTTAATAGAATTCGATTAATTTTATCTGAACAAAATTTGGCCCATCATAGAACCAGTAAGCTCAGTGGTTAAGTGTCAGTCTGTTGTGCAGGAGGTAGTCAGAGTTCAAATCCAGGTATAAAGGACCTTAAAATAACTGGGAGAACTGGTACTGCATGCCTTAATGCTCTGACATCTGCAAATGGTTCTAAAAGCTTTGTGTCTTCTTGGATCACAATGTTAAATTGTAGGCCAACACGGAGAATGCAACCAAATCTCTGGTAGTGACCACCCTCAAGTGTAGTGGAATTATATAGAACTTTGTATAGATAATTATCGAGAGTAAATATATTTGTCCCCAATTATAGCAATACCATGCTAAATATATTGACTTTCTCTTCTGTTAGTAGTAGTAGTACTAGTTCCCTTGGTGCCACTATATACATTTTTTATATTATAAATATACAGGCTAAATCCAGTAGTCACGATTATGTTTTATGTACTGTTTAAAACACGAACAGCAGTGTTTTATCATGTTTAAAAATTCGAGGGCGAAGCCCGATAATTTTTAGACTTGATAAAACACGTGCTGTGAGTGTTTTAAACGGCTTCAAAAACGCTTTAAGAATGCAATGAAAGAAAGACGCACATCTCAAGGGAATGGTTACTTAATGAACCATTGAACCTTTGTATTCACAACGCCATGCAAAATATTCGAGTAATCACCGCCTGCAATTACAAACATCTCAAGGGAATGACATGAAGAAATTACCATACTATGTTGTTTGAAGCGCCGTTTCGCAATGCAAGAGGAATCTGCACTTGAAGGATTTGGTGTCGTGGTTTACCTCGATAAAGTTCAAGACTTGGAAAGCGATGTGACTGACATGACGGCAGACTCTAAATTTTTGACTCCGGCACAAAATATGTAAGTTTAATGCACGTTTTTATAATATTACGGCTTTGAGTTTGGTTTAATAATTGGAACTAAACAGTGGCTCGGTAAACAATTAATGGTAGTTGGATAACTTCATTTTAAAAATATCATCTGTGTATCTCGGTAGTCTGCTGATATTAGTAAATTTAGTGCAAAATTTATTATCTAGGTACCTTATGTTCCGTGTACTTTTTGCTATCTTTGGGTCTTTATCAGTGAATTCTTAATTAGGATGAAACTTTATATAATATTTCATGTTCATTAATATTCTTTATATAAAACGTTCATCCTAATTAGCAATTCAGTGAGAAAGCTGAAACATCAATAGAAATTCCATTGTCTCAATCATTAACCCCGTTTCCCTCTGGGACAGAATTCAAATCCCTCCGCGGGCCTTTTAGAATGATGAGATTTTATCAGGTATAAAGGAGCATGCACGTGACTGATTTGCTTCATCTGATTGGACAAAATGCTCATTAATTATTCATGAGTTTTTGAAGTAGTAATAATGTCCACTGATACATGCATAACACTCGGCTGTGGTAGCTGCCAGTAAATATGCAAAGCTACTGATACAGTTCAAAACTGAATGCTAAATCACTGGGAGGAAGTTAAAATGAACATTGCATGTGTTATTTTAAAGACTTGTTGTTGAGGTTGTACTTGGCCTCTTGTTGTCATTACGAGACAAGGAGATATAGATCAATGAGTCATTGTCAGAAATCTATTCTCTGGCATAACCCCGGGCATAACATTAGGCAATCTGTCAATGGTAAAACTGTTGACAGTTTGGGTCAGGTCAACTACACAGCTAAGGCATGTTTTACGACAGAATAACCTAGCTAGAGAGAGTCTACTGGATTACGATACTGTTACATGTCTGTTAATATGGGGAAAACGGAAGAATCCTTCATTTAGCTTGATAACCATGTTTGGACTTGGAAGCAGAATTGAGACTTTAGATGTATTTTGTGAGTCCCAAATCGCTAGTTCCCATACAGTCCATACAAGTCATACAAACACGCGTTTTTTTTGCCAAACCACATTATATATGCAAATATATAAATGACGTTGTGTTTACAAACAGTAGTATCGCTATAGCAAGAACATCAGATAAAGTTACATAGATCAGGCACACAAATTGACATAGTTAGCTCCATCACAGGATGGACAGGATACAACTTATAATATGGTACAAATATAAACATACATTTGAGACAATCGGAACCTGCAGTATAACAGAACAGAAGACTAATGTGTGTTACTTGAATAAGTAGTGTTTAAATTAAAATGTCAACTTCTTTAATTTACATACGAGAAAAACAAAAATATTAAATTACATATATACTTGGGGAGCAGAGAATGAAAGTCACCGCGCTACCGGCCACTCCTAAAAACTTCTAAATTCAGTTAATAATTCTTCCCTTTGGTTATTACTAAGAGGATTTCAAATGGAAGTGTATTTCATCTTCAATCTCATGTGGCCCGAGTGGAAGCCCAGATGGGCTCTTGTTTATGTATACATCCCGAGTGAAGCACACAAAACGCGTAGAAGAGAATCAAAATATTTACAGCGGACGAAACCAGAGTTCTCGTAGATGTACTGCTCAACATTTTTTTATTTATTTTAAATATATTAATTTTAACATATCCGCCAACCGTCATCCGCCATCCGTATCCTTGTTTTACAAACACCCCAGGCGCAACCGAACTACCATTTGAGTCCATTCCCCGGTTGTGTCGCCAAGGGACGCATTACATGGGATCAACATCAGTTGAGCTCGTCCTGTCTGGTATTTTGCCACTCCACATCTGGTTCGTTCACACCAATTAAAAGATTTAAGAAAGTGTATTTAATTACAGCAGGACCAGTCAAACAAAGTGATCAATAATAACCGGGGATGAGATGATCATTTAATGCACATTCGATGATTTATGTACATATGCTAATAAATTGTCGACGAAAGAAAAGTATGCAATTTGTGATACTTTTTGAGAATTGTCACGATATATGTTTATGTACTTTATTCGGGAATTCGGTACAAAAGAAAAAAGTGTATACATACCTATTTAAAAAATTGTCGGAGGAAAATGGGAAGTAGGAAAGACCAAGAGGATTCTATTGTGTATGTTCTGGCTCCATTGTATTACCTTGAATAGGGCCGAATGTTTACCTAATCAAGCCATTGTCATCCAAGAACTGGCACACTTTTCTTGTTTTTGTCTGTTGCGAATTATTCAAATCAGTCAACGTTTTCCCTTTTTTCCCCTTTGAACCATCAACGTTTATTGAATAGGTGTATACTGTTTTATTTAGCGGCGCTTTATAGTATTTCTAGAATGTATTTTTTCCTACTAACCAAAGTGCCCTAAAATCACGTGAATCAGATCAGAAAGTGCCTTCTTACATCCATCGCCCGAGGGCAAACGACCAATTCCATCTGTTTCATCAGTCAATACATATATGATATATCTTACCAGTTCTGTTCGGTTATGCCGCCTTGTCGAAGCAATAAATTACTGACGTCATTATTCTGACAGGAGGCTATCTTATTAGCAGTTTGAAAGGTTCCTGAGTGTATTAGGCCTGTGTCGGGGACTAAAAGTAACGAGATAGAAATCTCGGATGTAACTGATTTGACTGAGACTGTGGACAGTTTTAGACTGAAGTGAAGAAAGCTCTCTTGTTTTGTGTTCAAAATAATTCCATGAACTTATGACCCCGGCCCTGGCGACGGGACGGAGCTTCGAAATCACAAGTGAAAGCTAAAGGCGTGATTCAACTACCAGTAGGGTAAGTATTCTTAACCATTTATGTACCATTAGATGTAAACATGAATGAGCTTTATTGTTTGAGGGTATAGTATCTCTGTAACAGTGCCCCTTGTGTTCGGCTTACTATGGGATTATTAGTTTTGAATAACACGCCTTGGTCTCGCTCTTTCATCATAGTTGCTGCCTTTCGCAAAAAGCAACTGCAAGGATTGAGGGTTTGGTACCAGCTGGGCATGGTAGTTCACTGTCGCACGATAAACTCGGTACATTTTGAAAACGCTATTTGCTATAATGTTTTCAGTAAAACAATTTCGTAGAATCCGTAGCTTGTGAGAGGTGAAATGGATACCATTGCGGCGAAGTTTATTGACTCAAGCGCCAGCAAATGAACCAAATAACTCCTCACATTTCACCCTTTCAGACTGTGAAAATAAACATTGTATAAAATAAAGGTATACGATCATTGCTTTTGTAAATAAATGCTGAATGGATTTCTATTTTGTCAAGCTTCTTTAGAATAACAAAAACCTACATATGTTTAATTCAAAACTTGTGGCACACATTAATTATCCTCTCGAGCGTGGTCAATTTCTTTTCTCAAGTTTACTAGTTCTTGCGGTTACAGTAATGGTAATAACTGACTGTCTAATTACCAGTGGATTACAGACATTTTAAACCACATGTACAAATTTGAGAGGACTAACGTCGCCTGTGGTGGGCAAGTAACAGATCGGGCAAAAACACGAATAGCCGCACGACAGGTCGCCCTTATACCGGGCTAGAATATGAAGGAAATAGAACCTTCCCTTTCTCAAGGACTCAGAAAGGAAGCTTAAACCGGCTGTTTAACCCTAATGCTATATTCAAAACTTTATGGGATACTTTCAAGACAGACTCTAAACTTGTAAGCTGAAGTCAGTTTGACTCAGAGACTCAGGAAATTACGACCGGCCTGAACCAAAGAAAGTGACCGCTTTGATCAACCTGATAAAGCGAAAACCTTTACTTTCCCACTTACGGTTTATAGCTGGTCAGTGTTGAAAGACAAAAATTACTTATCTCAGATCTCTCAGACCTTATCTGATCTGACAACGTACTAAATTGGCTTCTCGCTGCTTGATAGTACATGCTTTCCTACCGGTTCAGGAAAATTTGGCTCGCTCTGAGTATATGAAAACTTTTCAACGAAACACTTTACCGTAGAGTAAAAAGAGTAGGAAAATACGATTGATATTCTAAACGGTTTATCAATTGCATATATTCGCGAGCTATTTCAGTGCTGGTAAAGGTCATTCTCCCAAACAGCTCGAACCGGATTAATATAATTTAGCCTGAAAAAAGAAGTAGATATAAACGATAAAATGTTGAATTTCTTGGTTAATATTTTTTTAAAGATATTCTTTAACTGACTTAGCTCTATTTGTTTAGCTTTTTTTTACGGAAAATAACGCAACAGAAACATTTCAAATTAGTACGCGTGAGGTCTGATCTCAGCTCGTGATCGGAACTAAAGGACAGACTCGTTTATCTTTTGAGAAAACCCGGCCTGATATTGATGATTTGAATCAATATCATCAGCCGGGCGTGTGAAAAACAAAGACCATAAAAACGAAGACCGAAGAACCAAAAACGAAGACCCGCAATAATAAGGGGGAGGGGTGTGGAAGAATGCTAAATATATACTTTCATAAGCGAGATAGTGACCATGACAACGAAAGATATGCAAATAAGCCAAGGTCTTCGTTTTAAAGAAATCGACAACAAATCTTTAAAACGAAGACCCCTCTTAAAAATGATTGTTTAAGGGAGAGGAGGTTAGGGAAATGTTCAATACCGCTTTTCGGGATGCGATGATGACCAGAACAATGAAAGATATGCAAATAAGCCAAGGTCTTCGTTTTAAGGGCCCATTGACATATTCCGTTGCTACGCAACACCGTTGCTATGCTCGCAGGAGCAGATGCGATTTTAACTTCCGGTTTATGCTAGCCTAAGAAAACAGTTTCTCAGGTTAGTTTTATGCGTGTCCACCGGCCACCCGATAGTTTTAATACTTACACATGTTTGTAAGTTGTATTCGTGGTTTACCTGAAAGGTTTTCGTGAATGAATGAAGTAAAGTGTTCAAAAGTCATTTTTTTTTCAATTCAATTTATTTTGCTCATATTTTTTTTTATACAATAATTATAAAATACAGACAGAGAACGGAGATAGACTAAGAGTAATATAATAAATAATAAGAAATGTGTGAGCCTGAGGGCTAAGTTAACCGCTGGGTTTTCTAGTTAGCCCCCAGCCATATTTAGTTAAGTGTTTATAACAGGT
This sequence comes from Actinernus sp. WN-2022, assembly GCA_030867875.1. Classification (NCBI taxonomy): domain Eukaryota; kingdom Metazoa; phylum Cnidaria; class Anthozoa; order Actiniaria; family Actinernidae; genus Actinernus; species Actinernus sp. WN-2022. The sequence continues at coordinate 64,284,104 of JAOWCC010001634.1, forward strand.
AGAGAAAAAAAAAGGAGTTTAAGAGTTAACAAAATAATTTTAGAGAATTAGAGAGAGAATAATGATATATAGAAATTATGAGTGTTGCTCTGACAGTATGTAACGTTTCAGTTGTTTTGAAAAGGCGAAACACTTAAATCCTTCATGTTAGTCGGGAGGTCTTTCCAAAGATCAATTGCCATAAAAGAGATCATTTGTTTGCCTGTATTTGTTCTTACTTCTGATTTATAGAGGTTTTGTTTGGCTCGGAAATATTTTGTGTCATTGAGCACAGGTAGCCTGCTTGCTACACTACAAAACTGATGGGTAGATGGTCTGAAATGTGAGCTAAACAGATCCCTGCTTTTATGACTTTTTGTGGTACGTTAGTGTAGATATGGTCAATTAACGTTGAGGTATGATCAGTGATGCGCGTGGCTTTAGTGATCAATGGCATAAAGGCCAAAGCTAGCAGCATATCGAGATAGTCAGATGTTAGGTTATCTGTATTGTAGTTTAGGAAGTTTATGTTAATGTCACCTAAAACAAAAACCTCTTTTCCTTTCTAACTGTTCCTTGAGGATTTCAAGAAAATGGCCACGGTCATTAAATGGGTGTCGATAAATACAGCCAATAACAATATTCTTTTGTTTGCATCGTGTAATTTCGATCCAGCATGATTCAATACCATCAGCAGATAGTTCCAGATCAGATCTTCTAATGAAGTCCAATTCTTTTGAAAGGTAAAGGCCAACACCTCCAGCGCAAGTTTTAGAATTAGTATTCAAAAACATATATCCTGGTATGCTAATGTTACACGCATTGTTCTCTCTCAATTTCGTTTCAGAAATGGCAATAACCTCTGGCGGAGCTTTCACCGTGGAAATTATATCTTCTAACATAGATTGTTTTTTTGATAAGCTGCGCATGTTGCAATGCATCAGTGAAAATCCTCGTTGCTTAGTTGCCTTATGGGAAATATTACCAGATTGTTTGATAGTATAATATTTCGAATGAATATATTCTCATGTGTATTCTCCTGCAAGTCAGTTTCTTTTCTGGATTTTTGATAACATCTTGGAATAGATCTTTGGACTCGAGTAGGGAATTAGATGATGAGTGGACCCACCCCCCAGTTGTCTTAAGGAACTCCTGGCCATCTAAGTTATGCCGGGAATGGTAGTTCACAAAAAAGGATTTGATTAAGAGTCATTTTTGAATTGGCTACTCATGTGAGGAATAACAAAATATAGTTAAGGTTGAAGTTAGTATAAAATTGATCATTGACCTTACTTGTTGTATAGTTCCTCTAAATACCTTCTCACTGCAATCAGTGAATGTATGCCCAGATGTGTGGACTACTAGCATTTTTCTATTAAGTGTGCAGGCGCTCATTTTGAAACTTGAATAGGTCTTCTTCGGTATCGAAGGCGTATGTTGGTGTACTCTCAGCTTGTTTTAAGAAGATCCTTCCATTATAAGTCCAAATGAACCTCCATTTCAGACGTTTCTTGACTTTGTTAATCTCACCAAAAAGTTTCTTCCTGAAGGGCGTAAGGGATTCGGAGACATAGACATCCGCACACGAGGTTAGATCGAGGTCCGGGAGAACTTTAGCCTTCTTCTTCGCCAGTTTGATTCGGCTGGAATAAAATTTATTTCTCACATTTCGGCGTGTAAATTTTACGATTATTTTCGGTGGAGCATCAGCATTATATGATGGGATAGGATGTGCGATGGAGATGTCTGCTTCACCAACTGTCACACCGATTGCCTTGCCAACCGCCTCCACGATGGCTTCTGAAGGACACTCGTTTGTTGCTTCAATTCCCGAAATCTCTAAACAATCTCTCCTTAGATACTGGGCCAGCTCCTCGGCTTGAAATTTAGCATCTACAGCTCGTTTGTCAGACTCTTTGAGGTCTTTCTTAAAGTTGGCTAAGTCCACGTTGTGACGAAGGATTTTTTCGTTCGTCAATTGCACTTGCGCTAATATGTCATCGTATTTGTCAGACAAAAATTTGACAGTTGCCATCAAATCATTAAATGTTGAGGTTAGCTTCTCTAGTTTAACATTAATTGGAGCTAGTTCCTTCTGTAAAAGATCCTTTACCTGTTCTATAGTAGCCATATTGGCTCCTTAGCGCCGAATTTGGCAGAGCACTCAAGAAACGTGACCTGCCGCCAGAACGAGCCTTTAGTCAAGGGCACCCAACGAAGTTTTCGGTTAAAAAGCTGTTCGGGAGAGTAAGTTAGCCTAAAACGTTCGGATTTGAAAAAATTGTCCCTAGAAAATTGTTATCTGAAATACTGGCTAGAAAATTTGTTTTCAATCCCTAGAAAATTATAGAAGAAAAGGGAGACTAAAAGGTTTCCCCTAAAATATTCTTACGTCCCAATTCGTCTGATCAATAGAGTCAGAACAGGAAAAAAGAATCCCTAAAAAAATCGTACCTCCACAAAACTTTGCAATATGAAGTTACTTGGGCTAGAAAATTCTTGTTATGTTCTAGACTAATAACAAATTCGTAGGCCGGGAATATTTTGCCATAGTATTTTCGGTTGACGCGATTTCCACCTAGAAAATCCGAACAGCTAATAGCTTTCTAGAATACGTCAAAAGACATAGTAGGCGCCTTAAAATGGCTGACTCGATTAGTTTATATTACTATTTCAGGTGTCCCAGTACTCTTGCTATTTAATTTTTCTATAAATTTACATGTAAATCGTTACTATAAGAGTACGAATAAAGTTGTTGTTGTTGTTGCTAGATAAGCTGCAGACAACTGGTTTCAAACGAATTTCAAAAAGTACTCGTTGGGTGCCCTTGTTTAGTTGTCGCTGGAAAATGAAAAGCTTGGTTTATCGTGTGAAACAAAATAATACTTGACAAGAAACTCAATCCGATATTTTTGAAGGAATCGAAAGGCGCCTTACTGTACTTGAACCTAGAGAAGGGGAAATAATTAATAATTTGTACCGAACAAAAAAGTAACGGCATCTATTAATTAGCCTACGGCGCTGCCAACACAGTGATGAGTGAAAGCCGATGAATGGGAAAGCACACTTGCATGTATTGGACTATCAGATGCAGCCGAGCTCTTCCCGCTGTTGATATATTGAAAGAACATCTAGTAAATAGTATCTATAGTTGTCAAAGATATAGAAGCTGGAATCGCTGCTTCCAGCGAGAACATGGCCTCTAAAACACGAAGAAAAGTACGGTCACTCAAGAAGTCGAGTGAGTTTTCAACTCAAATCATCCACACACATGCACACTTTTGTCTCCAGATAATGCTTCCGGGTTCCTGGTAAAGTTGCGATTGAACCTTAGTGCCATTAATTAAAATACAGGTCAGTTTTCATCCTTAAAAAAGTATTTTTGATGTCGGTAAACAAACTGTTGTGAACGCCACGAGTTGTGAAAGTGAAAGTTGTCGAATCTCGGTCTAATATTACTCGGGCCAGGCCTTTGGCCGGCTCGAGTCAGAAATCGCAAGTCTTTTTTTAATTTTAATTTTTTGTGTCGAGATATTTCGCCGTCAACCAATCAGAAAGCACTGTGCACGTGGACACTGATGGACTTCGGAAATACGAAGAGTTTGAATGCGAGCAAAGACGAAAGTGTTTTGTGCCATTTGTAGCTGTTACGCTCGGCCAATATGGCGGCCGCTTCGATGATCCGTTTGCTGCGCGAAAAAAACACCCTCCACCGCCTGCAAGCAGGCTATCATTTGGCTAAAACCAAAGGTTTCTTCGACTGAAATGCTAAGATGTTGCGTTTTTCTAGGGCTGACAAAAGGTTTACGGACTTTCAAGGGAAATTTCGCACATTTTACGACAAGATAACTCATCGGGCAGATTCTCTGTCACGTGACACGGTTTCGCGTGCTTGTTCAAATTTCTGCTCGAGCGCACATGCCAAATTACAAAGAAAACTGGCCAAAACTCGGCTACATGCCGAAAATATTGTCGATTTTTAGTTTAAGCAAAGAAGAGATATTACGCTGTAAATACCGCTAATTTGGAGGTAAATTAAGTGAACTTCTGTGCCATGAAAAACGAGTTGAAGTTTGAGTCTTTTCAGACAGAAAACATATGGAAAGTGTTTTCATTAGCTATTCAACACTTATTTTCTCGCGAAATCTTAAGTATCCAAAATCAGTTGTAACATCGGGAAAAGATTATTTGATTATTCATCTCTTATCGAGTATTTTCTTATCGAAATCGTATAAATATTTCTACCATGAAACTTGAATGTTTTTGCATCAGTCAAATCGCCTTCGATGCTTGCATATTTATTAACTTTCAGAACTCCCGCCGGCAATCCTAAGCTCCGCCTCCTGAATTATAACAGAAGATACCGAAACAAAAAAGAGTAATTGGGTTAGGCACTTGTGATACATAATAAGTCTACACATAGTTACAAGTCTACACATTATTAACTATGGTCTACATAATAAATTTATACATAATAAGTCTAATGAGTCGGTTAACTATTTTAGGGTAGCGCCGGGCTTTTGAAAGTTATTATCTGCACGGAAGGAGTGAACAAAGATAAATGCATGGCCAATTGGAGCTGCATCAGAAAATAAACACGCACTAAAAGCGACTTTGCAGTCGAATTTCTGATAGTTTATAAGGTGATCGAATCCGTGTTTTTCGACCGAATCTGTTTTTTTTTTGCGAGCGAATTTGTGTTTTGCGAGCGAATCTTCAGGTTGTGAACGAGTCCGTGCCCCGAAAGCATACACTTGTATACAATTAAACGAAAGAAGCATTAGAAATTCCGTCATACAGTTGATTTAGGCTGAATGACTTTTGTAAACATCGGCTCGCACACTTTATCATTTAGGACCAGCTTCTGATCATAGTTAAGCGGCACTTTGCCTTTGGTATAAAACCAACGAGCTTTGTGAAATGACAAAACTTAAACGAAGAAAACAAGTTCAGAAATCAAGAGCGCATCACAAGCGATTAAACAGACGGATTGTTTAATTTTATGTTTAGTAAAGTGCTGTGATCTGAACCAACTCGTATTTTGATTTTAAAGCTACAAAATTACAGAACTGTTTCCACACATTTTTATGGTGCGCTCTCAAAGTAAGTGATCATTTAATAAAGCGCTTTCGTTAAGAGTTAAAAAACTTTTATAGCTTGTATGGAGTTTGAAATCTTTCGCTTTGATAGCTCGATCGTGCGAACAATGCCGAGGTTCACTTTTATTTAACTAGTTTCACAACTATGGCACTAATAAAAATAAAGCTTGCTGAATTTGACTTAGGCTTACATTATACTCCATTTTAATTTTCACATGAGTCAAACCTCGAATGCAAACGAAATAGGTTTGGAAACTTCGCGGGGCAAAACTTATAACCCAAGTAGCCACGGCAAATAGATTTTGCGGTGATCTTTTACTGTGTTTAGCTATTTACCCAAGGTAACAAAACGGTAACAAAACGAGCGGGGGACTGGAACCGAGTCAGTAAAACTAATTCAATTAATAACTAATCAAAGTGAGCATTATTTTCAAAAAGAACAGATCAAACTTAGCTAGTCTGGAAAGTTTGATAAACTTTGGCTCAATATTGACGATGCTAGAGGGCATCAAATATATCAATTCTCCCATACAAACTCTCTTATTTTTTAACGTTGTCCCTCCAAACCATACATTCATTGTAAAATTTTGGAGGGACAAAGAAATTTCAATTGCTTATAATTCAGTCAAGATTTGTTTGTATCACGTCAAACTTGGCACACATGCTAATTTCAACATGCTCTATCATGTGATGAACTTCATTTTAGAATTAGAGTAATTCTGATAAACTTGGCCCCAGTCTCCTGCTCGTTTTGTTACCGGCCAATTGAAATTTCTTAAAGAGCTTTGGGATTTCAGTTAGTCCCATGACGAGATAGATGACAGTGATTGACAGGCCCAAGAGCAAGTATGGGAATGAGGTATTCCCAGAAGGATTCCTTAGCAGCCAAACACAAGCGCTTTGCTGAATATCTAATAAGACGTATCATAATTATTCTTAGTATATACCACACCGGTGAATATCACTTTTCGCGCGCTCTGATTGGCTACTCAAACAGTGAATATGATTTTCATATTCACCTCCGAATAAAGCAGCGATCATCTCGCGCGAGTTTTTGACAGAAAATAAAATAACTATTTAGTGCTGGCAAGAGAGTTATCCTCTCTTGGTGCTGGCTATTCACCTAGAGTGTGGTATATACTAAAACAATTATTCACCTCCACTTCGGTAAATAATTGTTAAATATCTCACGGACGCGAGTAAATGTCGCCCAAAACAATGGGTTTCTACGCGATGTGGCGCTCCTCAACGCACGTGGACCAGTATAAAGGCAGTAATAATCGACATACATGTATGTCAAGGGCACCCAACGAAGTTTTCGGTTAAAAAGCTGTTCGGGAGAGTAAGTTAGCCTAAATCTTTCGGATTTGAAAAAATTGTCCCTAGAAATTGTTTTCTGAAATACTGGCTAGAAAATTTGTTTTCAATCCCTAGAAAATTATAGAAGAAAAGGGAGACTAAAAGGTTTCCCCTAAAATATTCGTACGTCCCAATTCGTCTGATCAATAGAGTCAGAACAGGAAAAATGAATCCCTAAAAAATTCGTACCTCCACAAAACTTTGCAACATGAAGTTACTTGGGCTAGAAAATTCTTGTTATGTTCTAGACTACTAACAAATTCGTAGGCCGGGATATTTTGCCATAGTGAGTATTTTCGGTTGACGCGATTTCCACCTAGAAAATCCGAACAGCTAATAGCTTTCTAGAATACGTCAAAAGACATAGTAGGCGCCTTAAAATGGCTAGATAAGCTGCAGACAACTGGTTTCAAACGAATTTCAAAAAGTACTCGTTGGGTGCCCTTGAACATTTGGTTTTCCGACATCAAAACTGCATTTTTATGCATGAAAACACCTGTATTTTATTTAGGTACACTTAATTTCGATCTAATCTTTACCAAGAAAGCGAAAGTGCATTAACTGGAGACAAAATTGTGAATGTTCATGAAAGATTTAGAAAACCGGCGGCCTGTTGAAACCAGTTGTCGATAAGTGAAAATCTAAAACCTGACAAACCGAAGAGCTGCTGCACAAGTATACGCATAAACTTGTAAGTATTATCGACACTTAGAAATTTTAGAACGATTATACGTTATCCTCACTATAAAAAAAAATTACCGCCTGAACCGGGATTCGAACTCGGGCCGGTTAAGAATCAATGCAATGGCTTACCCACCACCAACCCAAACCCTAACCATTAGACCACGAGAGAATTCGCTGATTGCAGTAGTTTCTTTTACCATATTTATATCAACTTCATTAGCATGTTCATAAAATATTCTATTATAGTATAATATATACTATAATAGCGGTACGACAACCCTCCGAGCGCGCGAGGTGTGATTCCCCACGGATCTCAACGGTACACGACGATACTACCACCAAATGTTAATGCTCAATTTCTGTCTCACAATAAATAAGCCTGTTTTTAAACTGTTGAATGTTTAATACTTGTGTCACTTCAGTCCACTCGTTTCCAAAATTTTCCTTGTACCACGATTTTAGTACCGTTCTGTAGCCGTGCTTTTCGTCCTGTTTTTAATGTTTTCGGTCATTTAGCTTCTCTGTGTGAGTATTACATGAATTAAATTAGCAAATCCACGAAGCCCCAGCTTTTCCGTTCAAAATCACACATTTTTGCTGCAGTTGTTTTTGTCGATTCCTCGGATTAGCTAGGCCTAGACTCGCTCTTTCGAGCTCTTGTTCAGTCGAGGGCCAAAACATATCATTTCTCGTGAAAACCGGAATAAAATATATATAATTTTCACGTTCTTTCACGCGCGGGCTTCCTGTACATTACCCTGGTTCCAGAAGTAAGTAAGTAAGTAAGTAATCTTTATTTATACACGGTACGCTCATCAGGGTTTTGTAAAAAGTTTACAATATAAAATTACATTTAAAATTAGCTCAAATAAAAACCTGCTTTCCATGAGTGCCGTGTGCTAATTTAAAATTAAGTTAAGCTAAGATAAGAAAAGAAGCTGCTGCAACCAGAGCGAAATCTACTTAGAGTTCTGGCTTACCGCAACTCAATCGGAAGGCTATTCCATAGGACCGCACCACTATAGCCAAAGCTATTTTTGAGAAAGTTGGTGCGGGGCAGAGGAATAGCAAGTTTGCTCTCAGTGTCTCTTAGAGAATAATTCGTAACGCTGCTGCGGTCAACAAATTTCGAACGAAGATAGTCAGGGGCGAGTCCATTAAGCGATTTATAGACCATAACAGCTTTATGAATTTGGCGTTGAGTTTCAAGTTTTTTCCAGCCAAGTATTTCAAAGAGATAATCAGCATTAGCATCATAGCTGGAAAAGGTTAAAACCCGAGCCGCACGGTTTTGTAATTTTTGGAGTTTGTTAGAAAGGGTTTTATCGCAACTTCCCCACACAACACTAGAGTAATCAAAATGTGGTTGCACCAGTGAATTGAAAATAGACTGCAGTGTCTTGCGGGGGACAAATGGTGCAATGCGCTTGAGGGCACCGATGCCAGAGGCAATTTTCTTACACAACTTGTCAATGTGTATGTTCCAGGACAGATTCTCATCGATATGAACACCGAGAGATTTTGTATTCGATACCTGTTTTATGGGAGCCCCATCAATTGTTAGTGACGGAGGGTTATTAAAGGTACTTAATTTTTGTCTTGATCCAATTAACATGAATTCTGTCTTCGATTTATTGAGAGTGAGCTTATTCGCGATAAGCCATTCATTAACGTTAACAAGGTCCTGATTCAGATTACGATCTATGGCATCAATATTATTACTTGCGAAAGTTAAGTGAGTGTCGTCAGCATACATTCGAGGCTGGGAATGAGAGAGGCAGTTTGGTAAGTCATTAATGTAAAGCAGGAACAATAGCGGCCCCAAAATTGTTCCTTGTGGAATACCGCAGGATAATGAACGGTTTTGTGAGAAACAACCATTAACAAAACATTTTTGATTGCGGCTATTCAAGTAAGACTTAAACCAATTATTCGAGGCGCCCCTGATGCCGTATTCGTTTAATTTCGATAACAGAATATCGTGATCCACCGTATCGAATGCTTTCTTGAGATCTAAGAAAACAACGGCGTTCACATTGCCGTGATCAATATCGTATGCCCAATTTTCAGTGGCTTCAAGTAATGCAGTAACTGTAGAATGAAGGCATCGGAACCCTGATTGATGGCTCGAGAGTAAGTTATTTTCCGTTAGAAAAGCAAATACCTGATCGTAAATTAACCTTTCGAAAACTTTCGCCACAACAGGAATAATTGAAATGGGGCGATAGTTATTCAAATCAGCGCGCTCACCCTGTTTGAATAAGGGTATTACTTTTGAGCACTTCCATTCTTCAGGGAAAATACCTGTGACAATGGAACGATTAAAAATCAGGCAGAGAGAGTTAGCGATCAGGTCAGCACATTCACGAAGAAGTCTAGCGGAAATTTTATCTAAGCCAGTCGCTTTAGATTTACTTAGTTTAGATAAGTTTAGAAGTGCTCAGGTACGGATAAGTTTAGAAGTTTATTAGAAGTGCTCAGGTACGGATATATTGTAATGTGCCGCGATCGAAGAAGCTTTGATTCCCGAAGGAGTTTTGTTTTGCGAGACGACCGTTGAGCACCTCTGGCCGCTCGAATAGCCAGCCTCAATCTCATGCCCATAGCCTCGCTTTTATGTTTACAAACCGGGTTAATTTGCATATGTCACTTCCACGTATGATTCAAAACATAAACAGGACATTGTCGACTCTCGACTTGCGAAGATAAAGGAAAATTATCCTCGATTTACTTCGTCGACTTTGATGTTTGGATCTCCCAATGAGCATGCATTGATTCCTCGTTGTTCTAGCTCTGTTATGTGGGAGTCAATCAGGGCATATAGAGGGCAAACCACCAGTACAATTACTCGCTTTGGATAATTAATCGAACGTGAAGGAAGAAACAAATGCCAGCTGCCGGGTATGAGTTGGAAAATCAGCGATTTTCCTTAGGCAGTGGGCCGTATTGAGAAGACATCATGCCGCTTCAAGAACATGAATAGATATCTTTGAATTTCGAGGCTAACTCAAATCGTACAGCACTGTGAAACACACAATCGAAACTTTACGTTTGTGTATAATCTGTTAATCTCGTGAACCGGTTTGAAACACGATCTCAAGATGGAGCCAATCAAAATGTTCGTTAGATCCGAATGCCTCAGTTTCCATGGCCACGACTCAATCAACCAATCGGGGACGAGGTACAGATTCTGTACCGGAAGAAACGAAAATCTCTACTCGGGAGGCCAGAGGTTCGTCGCTTCGCGACTCGTGCTGAAATCAAGCCTGCGACTCGATTTCAGCTGGGCTCGCTTCACTCTACCGACGATTTCGAGCCTCTGCTATCCAGGGTACCTGTACATCGTCGAATACAGCTTTTCAAACCGTTGAATTCCACAAAATATTAAACGCTTCGTTAGCCAATCAGCGCGCGAGTTTGAGTCGTGCTATGGGATTCTAAACTGAAAATGGTTGGTAGAATAAGATGAACAAGAAGGTTATAAAATTAAACATACAATTATGTAGATACATAAATAATACAGGATACAGTAAAGAAAAACAAAAACTTTGCGAATAATTATGAAAGAGTATTTTAATAAATAAACACTACATTCAGTATCAGACAAGCACAGGGACCTAGAGAGTACAGGATATAAGGTATATATACAGGGGACCTAGAGAGTACAAGATATAAGGTATATACAGGGGACCTAGAGAGTACAGGATATAAGGTATATACAGGGGACCTAGAGAGTACAAGATAAGGTATATACAGGGGACCTAGAGAGTACAGGATATAAGGTATATACAGGGGACCTAGAGAGTACAAGATATAAGGTATATACAGGGGACCTAGAGAGTACAGGATATAAGGTATATACAGGGGACCTAGAGAGTACAAGATATAAGGTATATACAGGGGACCTAGAGAGTACAAGATATAAGGTATATTTATACTAATTGGGAAGGGGACCTAGAGAGTACAAGATATAAGGTATATTTATACTAATTGGGAAGGGGGCCTAGAGAGTACAGGATATAAGGTATATTTATACTAATTGGGAAGGGGACCTAGAGAGTACAGGATATAAGGTATATTTATACTAATTGGGAAGGGGACCTAGAGAGTACAGGATATAAGGTATATTTATACTAATTGGGAAGGGGACCTAGAGAGTACAAGATATAAGGTATATTTATACTAATTGGGAAGGGGACCTAGAGAGTACAGGATATAAGGTATATTTATACTAATTGGGAAGGGGACCTAGAGAGTACAGGATATAAGGTATATTTATACTAATTGGGAAGGGGACCTAGAGAGTACAAGATATAAGGTATATTTATACTAATTGGGAAGGGGACCTAGAGAGTACAGGATATAAGGTATATTTATACTAATTGGGAAGGGGACCTAGAGAGTACAGGATATAAGGTATATTTATATTAATTGGGAAGGGGACCTAGAGAGTACAAGATATAAGGTATATTTATACTAATTGGGAAGGGGACCTAGAGAGTACAAGATATAAGGTATATTTATACTAATTGGGAAGGGGGCCTAGAGAGTACAGGATATAAGGTATATTTATACTAATTGGGAAGGGGACCTAGAGAGTACAGGATATAAGGTATATTTATACTAATTGGGAAGGGGGCCTAGAGAGTACAGGATATAAGGTATATTTATACTAATTGGGAACAGTTTTAATATTTGTCTAGCAGACTTTCTTTGATCTTATATTTAAACTGTGACTTTTGCAGATCTTTGAGCGATATATCAATAGCATTCCATTTTTTTACACCCTGGAAGCGAATGGAAAATTTACCATAATTTGTTCTCACTGAAGGAGTGTTGAATGATTGTTTTGAGGATAGCCTAGTGTTATAATTATGAACTTTATTATTTTTTTGTGAAAAAGTTATCAAAAGCTGAGGGGATTGACCCTGTATAGCCGTATTCATACATAAATAGGGAGTTATATAATTGAACTTAACAATATTAAGTTTTTTGAACAGAGAACTAGTATGTCGATTATAACTTGAGAAAGTAATAATCCTTATTGCTTTTTTTTGCAGTACGATAAATGGGTGAAGGCTGGAGGTGTAGGTGTTACCCCATACGATTAAGCCATAGGTCAGAAATGGATAAATCAGTGAATACCTTATTATAGAAAATTAACGAAGTATTTTATTAACACGAATTAAAAAAAATAGCGTTAATTAAATGAACCTTAATTTACGTCATCGTTAATTAAAATCACACTATTTTTTAGCATCGCTATTTTAGGGCACCTTTATTTTTTATATAGACTTCTGAACGAGTTCTGCTGATGGACGTTGTTGTTTTCTATTGTGAAACGCACAGTTTGTCTTAGATTATTTTGCATAGAGCGGTTTTTATATGACTGTCGTGAGTAATTCGCAATTACCGTGAAGCATGTTTTTGCGGGAGTTAATTTTTACACTCATATGAAAAGCGTTCGCGTTAATTAAATGCATGTAAACATACCTTACACGGAAATTCGTGTTAATTTCAGGACGCGTTGATTTAAGTCGCGTACATTTACAGCTTCGTTAATTTTCTATAATAAGGTAATATAATTGTACTAGAATTTCTACATCAACATAATATCTCATTTTTGAGAGTATGCCAATGTTTCTTCTTAATTTCTTAGATATGTAATTAATTTGTTGCTTCTAATTAAGATGAGTATCTATCGTTATACCCAGATATTTAATGTGTGACTCTTGTTTAATTAACATATTATTGATATATAATTTTACTTCAAAATTTCCTTTTTTCTGTGGTGGATGGAAAATTTCAAAATTAGTTTTGTCAATGTTAAGTGATAGTTTATTGGTAGATAGCCATGTATTAACACTTTCGAGCTGATTGTTTAGCATTGTTTCTAGTAAAGGCAAGCTTTTATTTGTGTAAAAAATATTGGAATCATCTGCAAAAAGATAAAAATCGACTGTTTATCAGTACAATTTTTAAAGTCATTAATATAGAGAAGAAAAAGAAGTGGACCAAGAACAGATCCTTGTGGGACACCACAACATATATTTTGTTCATTAGACACAGTACTGCCAATTGAAACAAATTGTCTTCTATTGCTTAGATAGTAGTAGAACCAATCTTTTGTAATACCTCGTATTCCATAATGTTCTAATTTATTAAGTCGTCTAGATTACTGTAATGCCCTTTTATATGAATACGAAGTCCAAGGACTACGGCAAAGCTGACACAACGTAGGATTTTATATTGAATATTACAATATTTCGGCTGGCCAAACCAGCCTTCTTCAGGTACTAGATGTTATCTTCTTACCTTAGAGCTCTTCACTTGTAACATCTAGTACCTGAAGAAGGCTGGTTTGGCCAACCGACATATTGTAATATTCAATCCTACGTTGTGTCAGCTTTGCCGTAGTCCTTGGACTTCGTATTCATTTTCATTTTTGCTGATTAGATCTGACTTAGATCCAACGTAGCAACCAGCAGGATTTTCGTCCACGGTTCTTTGCAATTTGTCAAGTTTACCTTTTATATGGTCTGCCGACCACTCAGCTTAGTAGGCTCCAACGTGTTCAGAATGCTGCGGCTCGGCTTATATGCAACATTTCTCATTTTGAACATATTACTCCTTTTCTTTATAAGTTGCACTGGCTTCCAATTAAGTTTAGAATATTTTTTTAAATAATGCTTATCACGTATAAGGCACTAAATGGTTTAGCACCATCCTATATTACAGAGCTAATTGACTAATCAAGCCTACATCTCGCTATAATTTAAGATCTAACTCAGAACTTCTCCTGCATAGACCAAGACTTAAGATTTGGTAACCCTAGGTGACCGATCTTTCGCATTAGCAACACCTGCTTTATGGAATGACCTACCCGTAGAAATACGTAATGCTGAATCAGTTTCAGCAGTTTAAGGAATTACTTAAGACGTTTTTATTTAAGAAAGCTTTTTACTAGTGTTTATGCTGATCAATCCTGGATGATAGATAACTTATAGCTAGGAATAGTCGATCGTTACCAATAAGTCTATCAGTTAGTAATTAGTCTGTTGTTCTTGTTATGTGCATGTGAGCAATTATGTATGGAACTTGCGCACTATAAATGTTATTTATTATTATTACTATCTACAAAAGGGAATATTGCATAAAAACTACAAGAAACACATAAATGCCAGTTTTTAAATGAGATTAATTTTTTTACCACAAATAAAGTAAAATACACCAGACCAAACTTGTTCGCGTGCATGCCTCGTGGTCATCCATCCCAATCTTGCCATTTGTAGCTCAATACATTTAGCCATGTCATTTTATTTTATTTATGAGACATCTTTAAACAATGATGGACCATTATTTCCAGACTTCCAACCGATTAAATATGACTTTGATTTTTTCAGAGTGAAGGCTAGAAAAGGGGTAAAGTCAGCCTAGTCCCTAGGCCTTCTGGCTGGTATTTTGTCTGAGTGGATTAATGGGATCCCTGTGGTTTGTAATGGCTTGTGACGTCACCAACTGTCAACCAGAAGGCCTAGCAGAATTCGCCCAGCTGGGCCCAAAAATTCGCAAAAATGGGCCCAAGATGGCGACCACTCTCGAGGACAAGGGGGAAGATAGTTCGAAGACTTGCATGCATCAGGTGATAGGAAAATCACATTGAGTTTTCTTATTCTAAAATGTTTGACGTTTGTGTAATTTCAAATGGTAAAACCTGGCAAAATGTAGTCGGAGTACTTATTTTAGTAATTTTTTTTTTTCAATTATCGAATATCGTGTAATTTAATAAACTCACTCGACCGTGAAGTAGACTTTATTCACCTTTATTCAACAAAATACCTGGCACTTCGCTTCCAAGCTGTTCATCTTACAGATTTGGATTCGTTGCCCGATGTTAACAGAAAAGAGAGACAGACAGCAGCAAGATCGAGCCATCTTCAGTTTTTACCAGTGGAATGAACTCATTGCATTGTGCTTCGCCAAACCGGATAGAAGTTGTTGAGCCGTGAACTCAACGCGATATTCACCTAGAGCGGGTTTCCTCCACGCCAAATCAGGCAAAGTGCTTTTCAAATCCAAGGAAAACTCTCTTAAAGAATCAAACCCATGCTTTGATATTTGCTCAAGCCCTTCACCGAATCCATCCGTGAGCAGTGACGTCACAACATTACAAACCACAGGGATCCCATTAACCCACTCAGACAAAATACCAAGCCAGAAGGCCTAGGGACTAGGCTGGGGTCACACCGCGGCAAAACGTTACGCGCATGCGTATTTGCTATTTCTTGTCGGCGCGCGGCCGCCCCCAGTTTCCCACGAAAACTGAAATGAAACAACAGGCACATACATACCCGTGATTTTAAAATTTCTGCTTAAAAGCATCCATTTGTGAACTGTTTTGTCAAAAAATAAGAAAACTACTTAAAAGCTAAGCCTAAGACTTTAACAGGTTGAAGTTTTCGTAATTTGTAATTCACTGTGAGTTTACTAAGTTATAAAATTATTTACTAAAAAAGTTGAAACCCTCGGTAATTTGTATTTGATAGCAGAGCCTTCGTTCTTTTGCCCAGCGGAGCATACCGTTTTGCCGCGGTGTGGGCTGGGGTAAAGTAAAGCTTGTATGCAAATACGGTTCCAGAAGCTCGAAGAAATAAATGCAAGGAGGCGAGAGCAAATTTCGTGGACTAGTTTTGAAGTCGGTCTTTTAAAGAAGAAAATCGCGTGAATATGCTAAGATTTGTATAAGTTGGAATGCTTTCTTTTCGTTTCAGTGCCATGCGTTTAGTCTCATATTCTGACTACACTATACCAAGACATTTGTATTTAGAAATAGTTTATTTAGGATTGTGTCAGTCAGTCGTACTGCTGAATAACCGGGCTTGAAGACTGACTACACGTAGAATTATCAATATTCCCCGCCAAACACTTAAATAGTATGACTACATCCCTAGAGGATAACCAACCTCTCTATCGTGCCATCAGAATATCAATTTCTGACTAATTCGTCAAGGGCACCCAACGAGTACTTTTTGAAATTCGTTTGCAACCAGTTGTCTGCAGCTTATCTAGCCATTTTAAGGCGCCTACTATGTCTTTTGACGTATTCTAGAAAGCTATTAGCTGTTCGGATTTTCTAGGTGGAAATCGCGTCAACCGAAAATACTATGGCAAAAATTCCCGGCCTACGAATTTGTTAGTAGCCTAGAACGGAAACAAGAATTTTCTAGCCCAAGTAACTTCATGTTGCAAAGTTTTGTGGAGGTACGAATTTTTAGGGATTCTTTTTTCCTTTAGGAAATTCTTAGGGAATGAAAATGTGTTGTTCTGACTCTATTGATCAGACGAATTGGACGTACGAATATTTTAGGGAAACCTTTTAGTCTCCCTTTTCTTCTCATAATTTTCTAGGGATTGAAAACAAATTTTCTAGCCAGTATTTCAGAACACAATTTTCTAGGGACAATTTTTTCAAATCCGAAAGTTTTAGGCTAACTTACTCTCCCGAACAGCTTTTTAACCGAAAACTTCGTTGGGTGCCCTTGATTCGTTCCTTCGTCACTCAAGCGTCAGAAGTTACATTTTCTAAATGGTCGGGTCCCCGATTAGTAGACCCTTCTAGGGGTCAGCTAGAAGACTATATAGACACGTATAAACTGATAATAAGCACTTATTGGATGAGGTTGAGAATGATAGCGAAAATGATCAAGACATAGGTCTGCGTTATTTGCCGAAGGCTGAGGCTGATAACACAGACCGATAGAGGTCTTGATAATTTTCGCTATCATGCGAAAACCGAATTCAATAATACTCCAGTTTCGTATTCGAAAATTACCGCTGAATGCAAGGACTACAGACGCATGTGCTCAGGCTTAACTCATTCTGAAGTTAAACATTCATAAATACCAGCGAGAAGGTGGGCTATTCACAACTCTGCGTATTGTTATAGTTTCGCGTTTTGCACCTTCTCGCTGGTATTATGAATGTTTAACTTCAGAATGAGGCTAAGCCTGAGCACATGCGTCTGTAGTCCTTGCATTCAGCGGTAATTTTCGAATACGAAACTGGAGTATTGTTTTGTTATACATTTTAAGTAATAGATAGGCTGAAGTTTTTTTCGGAGGGTAACTTTTGAATGTCCTAATATTTCGACTGCAACAGATTTAACTAACCATACTGATAGGCTCTTCGCAGTTAGATAAGGTATAAGATAAGGGCACTGTAAGCTCAAAAAATATTGATAAACTCGGATTACGCTTTCCAGATGTACTGGAGAAAGTTTGAGATGGAAACGGATGGCAAAGATTCCAGTGGATGAAAAATGATGCTTTTGAAAGAAATTTAGAGCAACTTGAAATCGCTTCACTGTAATCTAGAATGTTTCGTAATCCACTTTAAATATCTTTGCCACCCTCAATCGAAAATGTGTACAAAGCATACGAGGACATTCACATCGGTGGTATTTCTATAAATATAAATAAATAAATACTGTTTATTGTACTCTATTGCAGAATAAAACTGAATTAACAAGTTGTAATACAAGTATGAATATAACTACAGTATGTAATAACTATATAACAATAAATATGAATATGGGATTCTAATGACAGATGCAAAATACTCTACTATCACATTACTACTAATGACAGGAATGGGCTCCTGCTAATGATTAATACCTAAAAGTTAAGAAGTCTTCTGTTCTTTTGCTCCTAAAGCCTGGTTTCCATTTAATCGCTCGCGTCGCTTGCAATACAGCGTAGAAGGCAAAGAGGCAGACAAATAGCCGAAAGAGTAAAGAGGAAACACATATTAAATTTATATATCGCATAGTTTTGACCAGCAATTCATCTTTATATATTTGTCTTTATAGTCGTTGTACTTATTGTACCAAAAGTCATATTTCTGAACTTCTTCCATGAAGAACATACACGATATTTACTTCCCCACCAGACGCCATTTTGTTGAATGTGCAATAAAGTTGCACTCGAGCTCTGGGATATTTCAAATGCTCTACGTGCAATGCATTTTGGGGAACACTTCTGTCGCTACTAAAACTAAAAGTGGTTACGCTGTCTCCACTGTCGTCGAGATCAATTGTTTTCTATTTCGGCGACAGCGAATTTTCTCGTCGCCGCTGTCGCCACCGTCGCTCGATAGTAGGTCTCCATATATCGGCGGTGACGTCAGACACGTTTTTCGACGACAGCGGCGACGCGAGCGATTATTACATCCCCTTGTTATCGGCTTCTCGCGGCCTGATATTAAGTTATGGGTCACACTAACATAACACTAACATACTCCGCCTTACGGCTTAAAAAGGATAATGGTGATCAGAGCGGTTCCTCAGAGACGAAACAAAGTTCTGGCAGAGGGACTCCCTCCAACTTGATACAGTGCCAATATCAGCTATTGCCAGAGCTTCTCTGGGTATATAATTATCTATAATTACTAGATGGGTATTTCTTCCAGAGTGTTATTTTTGTAGTTTTGTTTTAAATAAGCCGGATCACGGTTTTGACACCAGTGAAATAGGGGGAAATACTCATTTTGCCTCCACTACACAATTCAGACAGACACAGTTACGTATAGCCATACTTGGGCATGTTGGTCAGCCGAGCCCAACGACGTTTACTCATATAATTGCTCATAATTGCTTACAGACATTCGTTCTTCAACTTTTAGTCTCCGTCTCATTTACTACTGTAGTTATTAATTATTGCGGCACTGCCGGATACGAAAACCCAAAACCACTGTGTGGACTAAACGGGAACGTATACTCCCACCAATGCAGTGCCGCCAACTCTGGGAGCTGAGGTCATCTAAATACATTTACTCCGATATGATAAAGACGATCTTATGCTGATATAAATTAAACTCGGACGATACTAACCTAGAATGGTTTTCACTTAAGGTTCGTTATGCCTCGGGCTTCTCGATACAAGTATAAAAAAGAAGCAAGGTAGCAAGGCTGACCGTAGACTGAATTCAAACACTTATGGCACACTACATTACCCATAATTCTAAGCACTACTCTCCCCAGGCTTCTGTTCCGTGCCAGCAAAATATCCATTTCTGTGAATTTCGCACCTCAACTAACATAAACTATACTTTAAAACAAACCGATAAAATTCTCCCGAAGGCAATCATCCTACCTTACTAAGATTCTCAGTTAAAGATATCTTAACGAATAATTATTTTCTGTTTTGGTAAGTGCTATTTTAGCCGCGTTCTTCGTAATTCACCACTAACATCCATTACCGGAAAGTGCTGTAGATTTGTGTGAGTAGTACATTCAATATTAAAGGTCGATATTAGGTCATCAACAATCATCATCCGGTATGTATACGGGACATTTCACTCATTGTAATGATTTGCGTAGTGTTTGAAATGTATTTAAACTCTACGACAAAGGCATGCAGATGTTCTTTTAAAACATATGTTTCTACGTAAAAGCTCTATTCATTTGGATAAAGTTTCAATAAAAGTCTTATTTTTGTCTTTAAATCTTAAGCTTTTGGCAATTCTAAAATTGTCACTCGGTATTATAAATACAATCTCCTGTGGATTGTTCATTGGCTCCTCGTCGAGTTTCTTTTTCAGTATGTGTGCGATTTAGGAATCCGCCATTCAGTAAGCCAAACACTATAGGCCCGAACACAAATACTTTTAACTTGGCAGGATTATTTGTGTTCTTTCATCATTCTAAAGGAGGCTGGAGTTAGCTAGAAACAAAACTAGCCAGTAGTATGCCTTCAATCAAACACTACACTCACACGCAGGTGTAAAACATTGGGTTGGACCCATGAAACTAATAGGGGACTGCAATTAAGTTTCGCGGCACAGTGTAAGTATCTTGTCAAGAAAGGAAAACATAATATTGAACATTGAACTTAACGACAAACGCCGTCATGGTGAAGCATTATTAAGGCATGATCTTTCTTTTTTCGCAATACTTATACATAATGTTCTGGCTGTCAGCACACTCGAGGATTGCAGATTGGCGGGACGGCGAAATTCTCACTGTCGAACGAAAAGACCCGGTAAGCAACAGCGAATAGACCTGTTCGCGGTAAATTGCGACATTTTGAAAAGGGTGCAAACATGGCGCGAAATACAGTGTTTGTATGGGAATCGATGGGAATCCGATGCCAAATAAATGTGTAAAAACGAGTCGAATTCCGCGTGAAAATTTACAGACAATATATGGAAAACTGAAAACACGATTGCACGCTTCCCAGCGCAGCTACATCCCTCAAATTTCGATATGTTAATCTTTTACCTGGTATCTTAAGTTTCAGTGTATCTGAAGAATATTTCATAAATTCGATTTTACGGATTTTATTTGGCATCGGATTCCCATCGATTCCCATACAAACACTGTATTTCGCGCCATGTTTGTACCCTTTTCAAAATGTCGGAATTTACCGCGAACATTTTTTTCCTCGCGGACTTTGACTCGTTGTTATACAGACAAATGTATGGAAATTTTAAAACGCGATTGTACGCTTCCCAGCAGAGCTACATCCAAAAAATATTGATGAGTTAATCTTTTACATGGTATCTTAAGTTCAGAAATTCGATTTTACGGAAATTATTTGGCTCCGGATTCCCATACAAACACTGTATTTTGCGACATGTTTGCACCCCCTTTCAAAACGTCCAAATTAACCGCGAACTGGTCTGTTATATAATAGTATTTATTGCTCTTCGCTCAAATAAGATTACTTGGTTCAAAATTTCATGTTTGCAAACTTTAAATTCTCATTTCATAATTAATCACATTAAAACTTGTAATACCGCGAATCTTCTCCCACAAACTAATTTCTAGTTTTTGACTAGAAGTGTCCTGTCAATATCCTTTCTAGGTAGAAAACTTTGGCGTATAAATTTGTCGTTAAATTTATTCGCTTGCATGATGTAGCCCGGACACCATATATAACTAAATGAAGATCACGATTACTTTGTGTCGCTTAAGTCCTCGCACTGTATATAGTTCTTCAGTAATATTTTTCCAACTCCTGGATAGAAGGATAAATTTTTCACCGTGATGGGAATACTAAGAGCTTTAATTTCGTTTCCAAATATTCAAAATACTGTAAGTGTCTGTGAAATAGAAGCGGCCTTTTGGGGTTCTAGCCCCCTAGATCCTTAATATTGTTTTTTTTCTGTACCTTTATCAGTTTCTTAATAAAGATACAATTCTGAGGTAAGAAGATTAAACCGGATTTGTGAAAACAAAAGAGTAAACCCAAACAGACTGAACAGCAGAAGGCTAGGAAGTCGAGCTGTGTCCGAGAACCAACAATAAAATGAGTTTGAAACTGGCCCCCTAGATCCTATAAGCCAAGGCAACTTTATGAGTACGAAACAACAGTCCTAATTACTTTGTGCTTAATCAATGTGTTCGCTTATTTTAAAAAGTATTCAGTCGCACAGTGAACTAAATAACTACATTAAAATGAGTCAAAAGTAAGAACTTTAGTCAAAACAACGCTGCCTCACAGATTTTATGAATAAAATATATTCGAAAACTTCGGCAAAAATAAAAAAAGGTTAATAAACATTTTTGGTGGTTTGATATGGCTTGAAATTTTAATTATGCGCAAGGGTTCGACTAATTTGTTCTGCTGTTAATTACGGTTTTATTACATCCAAATGATGGTTGGCGGGAGGTCGTTGTACATAAGCTAAAGTTATAAACCTTTCAGATATTTCCTCTTTAATATGCATGACTGGAATTTAATCGCGCAGTTCTCAGTGCCTCCGTTGCGGAAAATTTCGGAACGACCCGGCAAAGAAAAAAACCACTACTTTAATCAATTTCAGTAAAATGATGTACTTACTCACGTGACACTTCTTTGCTGTACCAAGAGACAACTCGTTTCCAGGGTTCTTTGCGCGCCCAAACCACGATGGCGTCGACGCCATCTTGGATTGAGCGCGCAAAGATTCCTGGGAACGAGGTTGGTAATGAGAACTATAACCACCAGACAGTTTAGACAACACGGGCGTCACAAGCCGAGAGAAGGCTGGAAAGATGTTTTTGTTAAAATCTTAACAACAGCTCCTGATCATACTTACCTTGTACACGTATCTGGCCGATCAATACGCGACGTTGCGGACGTGATGACGACAAAAGCGAGAGACTGTTGTACGTGACTCACGAACGTCTTTGGTGCTAGCTCTTTATGAATGTCGACTCTTTCCGGCCCTAGGAGGCCTGGGGGAGGGGGTACTCCAATATATAAGCTATATGGAAGTATGCGCCGCCGTTACTTTAAAGGCGGTAACTCGTGACAGCCTGGTGAGATTGATACGTGGGACCTACGATTTAACGTCCTTATCCGAGAAGACGTGAAGGTCTAACCATTCGCAGTTCGAGAACAAGATTGCTTCACAAAGGCAGCACCTTTTACTCAGTTATTTTAAGACCCTGAGTGTTGGCCCGACCGGGGTTTTAACCCGCGACCTCCCGCACGACAGAGCGGAGTTTAACCAATGAGCTAACCGTCGGGGGTGGAAGCGGAATCAGGAATCACTTGTGTTTGAAAGTTAGGAATCAAGAATATTTGTAGTTTGAAAGTAGAGAATCATGAATCATTCAGAGAATTTGGAAATTTCAAGAAATTCCGAAATGAATCTTGAATCATGAAGAAAATGTGGACCAGGAATCATGAATAAATGTGCAAAAAAGGTAAAGTAATCATGAATCACGGAAGTTAAATGATTCCGCTTCCACCCACGATAACCGGGAGGCCGTGGCCAATAGGCGGTATAGTTTTCGAGTTGTTTTAATCTGAAATTCTTGGTTTGCAACCACGTGACATTTTTTTAGCTTGAAGAGAAATCAAAACTACATCTCTGGGCCGAATTTTGAAGCAGAAGAGCGTTTCGTTTCAGAGTTGTGGACGAACAAATATGAGAGGTGTTACTGTAAAATGTATTATTCCAACATGGCCGCCAAAACTTCAACATCTTAAACAAACTTTTTATCCATTCAGTCGGTTTTACTATGAGTCCCATTAAACATTGTATTTGACGCAAATTTGTTGACTTTCGTGATTAATTTAAACACGTGAAGGCTAGGACTGTTGACAGAGACTAATTGAAACTTCTGTATCTCGATTTACATGAATTTTTGTCTGAGAACTTAAATTACGGACATCTATAAAATGTTAAAACAGCTTTATCGGATATGTAGTTTAGAATTTAGATTTTTGAAGATACCGTGAACGTCACGTGCAAACGACGAATAGGGTTATAAATGTTGCCTTTTTAGTCTGAAATAGGGTATGATTTTAACAGGAAGTACGAAAGCACAGTCACGTTTATTGCCGGATTTCTCGGAGCTTCACCGGATTTCTCGGAGCTTCACCGGATTTCTCGGAGCTTCACCGGCTTCGTTGTTGCCTTTTTACATTGACATTCAAAATAAATAAACCACGACGAAAAATGTTGTTGGGTTAGATAATGCAATTAAGGCAGCTTTAAGTGGTGTAACGTAATGTAACGTAACGTAACGTATATAATGTAACGTAATGTAATGTAATGTAATGTAATGTAATGTAATGTAACGTAATGTAACGTAATGTAACGTAACGTAACGTAATGTAACGTAACGTAACGTAACGTAACGTAACGTAACGTAACGTAACGTAATGTAATGTAATGTAATGTAATGTAATGTAATGTAATGTAATGTAATGTAATGTAATGTAATGTAATGTAATGTAATGTAATGTAACGTAATGTAACGTAATGTAACGTAATGTGATGTAATGCTTTTATGTAAAGGTTTTGTCCAAAAAAATCTCTTCTGCAATTGGAGCGCTTAAACGTGTCCGACCTTTGTCCCCCTAACGACTTTGCAGACTATGTACACCAGCTTAAGGACGGTGCCTACTAATGTCAGCGCGCACGCCGTTCTGCTCATCTTGCGTCCCGCGGGTCATCCCGCGAGACAGACCATTTGCAGAACTATTTTGAAAAAGCAGTGTTAATTGTGTAATTTGACAGACAGGAAGATGAAGGATTTTAAAATACGGTCGAAAGATATGCTTGAGAAATGAACGATTTGGGAAATCTTTAAATTCCACTACACGGCCACGAAAGACTATTTTCAGCTGAAATGGTATTAAAAGAGCCGACCATCTTAACTCTTAAGTGATGATTTATCGTGGGGAGATGTTCAAAGAATCGTAGATTTTGGAGATTTACCCGACCAATTGAATGAAGGTTGTTTGGACTGCCATGAATCGCTGCTGTCTTTTCGCCCAGAGCCTTTTCTTTTGGCTTGTCGATGCTTTCGTCAGTTTCTCCAAACATGGACTCGGCAGTATAAACAATGTGTGAATACGGTCAAATAATCAAAATAAGCTTTGTGAAAACGGGTAAACCTCTTGCAAATCCAAACGAATGAAGAAGGAAGGACTGTATGGGGTTTGAGCACAAAGGAAGCAGCAACAGGTCTGATGACTGACTCTTTATCCCGCCGCCATCTCCCAGAATGCAATAAAATACACCAATTTTCAGACTTACTAGGGAGGGCTTGGTAAAAAAAAATTGAAAATAGAATTAGCGAGAAGAGGCCAATCATCCCCATAACATTTTAAAACGCGTGGATACCCCCATTTTTTCTTTTTGTAATCTATAATATAGAAGCTAAACAACATTTACATATATTTTTTGTCTTTATAAAATTGAAACTTGATGTCCATTTCAGCAAAAAAAATATGTCTGTTCATGGTCACTAATGAGGCTTACAAGGTCTTACAAAGCAAAATTTGTAAAAAAAAAAATAGTTATTGTAAGATAAATAATTTGATTGGTATCCTTTGTGAAGAACGCTATGTCTAACGTTTTTTGCCCTAATATTTTGCCAGATAACCCAAAATATTAATCGAATTAAAAATAGTTTCTCGGACAAAGAAAAATGCTGAGTCAGCACTTTTTTCGATTTTCATCCTTAATTATCTCTCTTAAACATATGGGTACCCCATAATTTTTTTCTGATTTCAAAAGCTCCTTAGGGGGTTCAAACAATCCATATAGATTTTTAGAAAACAAATTGGTTTGTAATTAGTAGGCACCGTCCTTAATACAGTCAACATTTTTTTTTTTTTTTTTTTTTTTTTTAACTTTATTTACCCACGGAATATCTCATCAGGATTTAAAAATAAATAAATAAATAAGTAATAATAATGTATATAAAAATAAATAATAATATCTAATCATAACTACTATAATAATAATAATCTAATTTTAAATAATGCTAAGTTTAGTACCTGCTTTCCATGAGAGCCGTGCATTACATATAATATATTATAAAAATTAAGAATAAAAATAAGACTTTAGAATAACAGTTAGACTTGTTCAAAACAGCCCGCTCGAAAACTGCTAAGATTATTTGCTTGCCGCAACCCGACTGGGAGGCTATCCCACAGCACCGCACCCTTATAACCAAAGCTATCCTTAAGATAATTTGTGCGGGGCATAGGAATAGCCAGTTTGCCCTCGGTGTCTCTCAAAGAATAAGAGGTAACATTACGATATGTAAACATGGACCGCATATAGTCTGGTGCAAGACCATTCATTGATTTGTAGACCATGACTGCGGTTTGAAATTTTCGTTGCGAAGCGAGTTTTTTCCAACCAAACCTCTCAATCAGAATATCGGCATCAGCGTCATAGTTGGAGAACGATAAGACCCTTGCAGCTCGATTTTGCAACTTTTGAAGCTTAGTAGCACAAGTTATGCTACAACTATCCCAAACTGTAGCACAGTCTGAGAAGGGATTGGAAAGGACAACACAGGAAAGCTGCAAAAACTACAAAACCGAGAGGCCAGGATTATAACAAACTCACCGTTTGATCAGGCAAGTTCAGCCCCTTCGCTTGAACAATTAGGATGGGACAAGCTATCTGAACGAAGGCATAAGCAAATGGCAATTGAAATGCTTAAAGTTTACAACAGCCCTCCTTCAAAAATATTCAGAAATACTGACAAACTCTAAACTTCAGTTGCCCCTTCCAAAAACAAATCATGGAAAGAAGCGGTTTAGTTACAAAGGAGCTTTTGTTTGGAACTCACTGCCTAAAAAAATACGAGACAGCAAGTCGTTGGATTCGCTTAAGAATGGCCTAAACAAATTAACTCCCAGTTTCTTTGACGCACTGTAGATATCTCGAGACTAAATATTTTTATTCATTCACTATGTAAGTTATATTTTATGCACGCCTTTTATGTCAACCAATATCTGACTGAAAAACTACCGTGACTAAAAAACGATTTTACTTACTTACTATTTATTCTTAATTCAAGAAGCAATCTTGATAACCAGACGGGTTTAAATGTGACCTACATGTATGAAGTGAAAAAACTGACTCTGTTTTTATTTGATTTTATTAAATTTTAGCCTTCCTTAGTCATTCTTGTGTAATTAAAAATAAATTCGGAGAGCGCGAACATTTTCCTTCGTGTTGAAGTCAGGCATAATCGTCAAAATCGTGCGACAAATTTTATGCCGCTAATTACATGGGGGCGTCAAGTGGTTTGAACATCATATATTTGTCTTCGTAAAAAATTCAATATACAGTGCGTTTTTAGCCTAATTCTCATTCTAAATATGTCTTACTTGAGGAGCCTTGCCATCTGTCGAAGAAGCCTATTTTTACTGATTTAAGTGAACATAACTGTGCAAACCACTTGACGTCATGAATGTGATTAACATATCTTTAACGGCCGTAAACATTGTCGCATAATTTTGATAATTATGCATGACTTCAACGCAAATAAAAATAATGTTTCTGCTCTCCAAATTTATTTTTATTTGCACAAAATGACTAAGGGAAGACTAAAATTTAATAAAATCAAATAAAAACGGGGCCGATTTTTTCACTTCATAGGCACTTTAAAGATACAGTCAAAGGGAAATATAATCATTAAAATCAATTCAGCCCAGTGGTATTTAAAGTAACAGTTAAATAGAAAAATCCGAATTCGCATTCGCTCTTGAAAAGTCCTTTAATATCTAATATCAGTATAACGTATACGGTATTTGTTTGGTAATGATCATGCTTTCTTCACAGAGACAATTTACCTCTTATATAGAACTGAGTTGCCAGTTCCCCCAGTCCATTAAACAGTCATTGAAACACAAATGGCTTCCAGTCCTTTCTAACACGGAGAGTCGCCTTTTCCAGCAAATCGCATTTTAATCATTCAAGGTGATTCGAAAATTAATCAGAGGAGAATTAATCAGTGTGTTTTCCACAGTTACTTGTTAGCTAACGATATCGTTGTAGTTTTCCAATGAATAGCCTAAAAAAGCTAAAGAAGGTTTAAAGTCAACATAAAAACTGAATTTATTCGCACGATTTCATGGCGATAGCCCTAGCTACCCTTTTCGCCAGAAATTAACACTTTTGTTTCAGTATCCGGCACTATTTCTGTAAAATGAAAAGTGTTTCAATGGACGTAATTCCAGGTGATGTTTGTCCATTGTAAAAGCCTCATTTATTCCTTGAATTGATTCGCAACGCCATATAATTGGCTGGGACGGCCCTCTATTTCCATGTTAATTAGCGAATGTATTGTGGGCGGGTAGTAATTGCGCCGAGATGTTAAATGGAAGTCCGTGCTATATATACTTCAGAGCTGTCTTCATACAGCTGTGTTCTTTACCTGCCTGACACAGACTCGCAATAGCAACTCTCTAGCTACCATCCATCTAGAAAGGCTTGTGTAAGCGACTGTTGACAGTTAAACAACTCAGTCTAAACCACACTTCCTCAACAAAGTTGAGTTCTTAAACTCCCATAGGAAGTCAAAACCGATGAGCAGACCGTCTGCCTGCCTTCCCCAATCTCAAGTAAGTCATTCCATATTTCTGCTAGTACGTAGCCATCGGGTAGCTGCTTTTCGCTTTTATTACAGAACTGTACACAAAGCTTAGTGGAGCCGGGGTGGTGCAAGCACAGGCTTACCATCCTCCAGGTTTATACCTCAAAATTGGTTTTGGGTTCCCTGTGGCTACGAATTGAAAGATTGGCGAGAACGGTGATACGGAGTTAGATTTTCACTCCTGGAATGAAAATTTAGCGATACTGTGCTCTAAATCTACTCAAGAAATAAAGATTAGTTGTTATTTGAGTGTTGTATGGTGTTTTTTTTCTTCGGGAAACGTTTTCTACTTAGCGAGTTCAGCGAAAGAGACTTTCTCTACGTACCCGAAATTCACTTTCGCTAAACACGCTATCAAGTAGAAAACTTTTCCCGAAAAAAAAACCACCATACAACACTCAAATAACTACTAATCTTTATTTCTTGAGTAGATTTAGAGCACAGTATCGCTAAATTTTCATTCCAGCAGTGAAAATCTAACTCCGTATCATTTCTCGATAATCTTTCAATTCGTAGCAACAGGGAACCCAAAACAATTTTGAGGTAGAACGCCTGTGATGCAAGTGGTAAGCGGTTGTCCTCTCACCCCTCCAGCATGTCAAGGGGGGATTACAGTTGAATTTGTAGCTAGGAAAAGAGGTGAGAATGGAGGATGAAATAAAAAGAGGAGAACATTGTTGTAACTAAGTAACTAACCTTCACACCGAAACGAGGCTACACAAACACGTGCTAATTACACAATAATACATACTAACGTCTGCAACACTCCCCCTTCCTTAAGATGCTGCTACTGTCCTACAAATATGTTAATGGTACTACTCTTGGAAAATAAAACTTAACCAAATACAACATGTGTCCAACAATTTGGCTCTACAGCCCAGTTCATTTTCCTTGAAAATCCTCTGAATATGTCTTTACTACTTTAAACGTAAGTTACATAGTCTTTAAGGTAAGCGGGTTGTCTCCTCACTCGTGGATGTCTGCGAACCGACTGATCAGCAGGTTGTGTTTGCAGCGAATGTGATGCTATGTCACCCAGCGCTACCTCTGGAGTGTTGTGTCACTGTGCTCACTGCCTGCAGACGATGTGACTTGTTCTTCAGCTATCACAATGTTCTCACCGCCAGCGTCAAGTGTGTCTCCATTATTGATGCTGTCTTCCTGGGGAGCCTATGTGGCAGAACCATTCACTTCAATAGGGATTTCATAAGGTTTCAAGTCAGGTTGTCCCTCCAGTCCCGTGACTTCTTGTCCCCCATGTTTGGTGCGAATGTGATATACATGTTTGCGCTGCACCCGACCATCACTAATTGTAACAGTGTAAGAAACTGGACCTGTCACACCCTGTATCACGCCTGCTACCCATTAAAGTTCTTAACATAAACAGTGTCAGCTATCTGGTACTTACGCTCCACAGCATGAGCGTCATGTGTGTCCTTCATCCGTACCTGCTTCTGATGGATCTTTCCTTGTAGGTTAGGGTGTAGTAAGTCTAAACGGGATCCCAGCTTACGACCCATCAGCAGTTCTGCTGGTGATTTCCCAGTAGTTGTGTGTGGTGTCATCATATAATTGAACATCCCATAATTGGAACTTTGTCTCGATTGTATCCCCTGACATATTCGGCAAGCCGGCCTTCCTTCACTGTCTGTACAGCTCGCTCTGCTAACCGGTTCGACGAAGGGCGGTATGGAGCGGAGGTTCTGTGAATGATACCGTTCTGCCTCAAATTCTTCACACTCTTCACTTGTGAAATTGGAACCGTTGTACGAGACCAACATTTCTGACAAACCATGAACAGCAAATATTTCTCGGAGCTTGGATATAGTACTGGTTGATGTTGTGCTTGTCATGATGTGAGCCTCGATCCACTTAGAATGCGCGTCAACAACGATTAGTAGCCTCCTGTTCATGAATGGTCCAGCATAGTCAATGTGGATTCTTCTCCATGGATGGTCAGGCCATTCCCATGGATGCAACGGAGCTGCTACTGGTGACTTCCAGTTTACCTGGCATGTCTCACACGTCTGGACCAAGGTCTCATGGTCTTTATCAAGCGACGGTCACCAGACATAACTGCGGGCCAAACCTTTCATTCGACTGATGCCAGGGTGTGTTTCATGTAACTCAGCGAGTACTTGCATGTTTGTGCACTACCCGTGCACCCCACAACACGCATCCATCCTGCACACTCAGCTCGCTCTTCTTAATCTTATATATAGGGTGTCATGTTTGGATCATCGCAGTCCTGCGGTCACAGTAGGTACTCCTTAACATGGGCCAGCACGGGGTTCCTATGTGTCCACGCGCTGATCTGAGCAGCTGTAATTGGTGTCCCTCCCACTCCTGTAAGAGATTGAAATACAGTCTCTTCTGCTTTGACCGCTGTTGTAACTGGTAGTGGTAGTCGACTGAGCGCATCTGCATTCCCATGACTAGGACCTGATCTGTAAATGATATTATACTCATAACCGCGAAGCGTTACAGCCCACCTCTGTACCTGTGGTGATGCTGTCGTAGGCGCTTGTTTCTTCTCACTGAAAAGAGATACTAGAGGTTTATGGTCAGTAATGATTGTGAAATGACGTCCATAAAGGTATTTATGGAACTTCCTAAGACCAAACATTACACTTAGACCTTCCTTGTCTAGCTGAGAGTAGTTTTGCTCAGCTGCATTGAGTGTTTTGGAGGCAAATCCAATGGGTTCGTCAGTGTCCCCCTCAATGCTATGGGACAACACAGCCCCTATCCCGTAAGGTGATGCATCACACTGCAGTATCAGCTCTCGCTCTGGGTCGTAGTGGACCAGCTCATCAGCTGACATAATCAACCTCTGATTCCTCAAAGCTACCCTGCTGCTCTGCTCCCCACTTCCAGGCAGTCTCTTTCTTTAGTAACCTGTGAACAGGTGTTACTTACTGTGGAGAGATTGGGAAGAAATCGATTATAATAGTTGAGTAAACCTAAATACGATTTCTGTGGTGCCCTTGCCTCCTGGAGAGCCTGTACTTTGGGTCAACTCGGTGACCTAAATACACTACCTCTTCTGCTAAGAAGGTGCACTTTGCCTCCTTTAACCTCAATCCTGACTCGGCACATCTGGTGAGGACCTGGTCTAGTGTCGCTAAGTGTTCGGTATCGGTTGTACCGGTGAGTAGGATATCATCCATGTAAATGGCCACTCTGGGAATACCCCTTAATACACTCTCTATTGTTCTCTGAAAAATGGCTGGAACACTACTGACCCCATATGGGAGTCTCGTGTAGCGGTGAACAAACCCCGGTGGTTATTTATGGCCACATACTGGGACGACTCTTTATCTAGCACTAGCTGCTGGTAGGGTATGGCTCAAATCTAGTTTGGTAATTTCCCCCCCAACAAGATGAGCTGATATATAGTTCTAGGGTGGCTACACAAACACGTGTCAATTACACAATATAATACATACTAATGTATGCAACAAAAAGAAATTAGTACACACCTAATTACTTGACTATCCACTCGAGAGCACATCGGGTTGATAGCAGACAAATTTGGTACCCATCTATTAATTATTAACCAAAACCTTCAATTTTAATTCCTATTTACTCAAAACAAATCAAATCCTCCTCCCCCAATTTTTCGTTATGAAAGCCATAAAAAAAGTCCAGAAAAATTATAATAAACTAAGCGAACCTTCAACTGCAACTTAAATGAAGCGAATTTAAAATAACATACAATTACAATGAGAAATAGCGTAACAACTACACAAACGTGGCAAAAAAGCGCATTCAACTGGTTCATTTAACGGAAAGTAGATTTACCGTAAAAAAATGTTTCTAACAGGAACAACAGTGCACACTAGTACTAGTGTGGGGTCGGGACATGAATTTGTCGGGTCAATAATTCCGCTACACCTCCCAGTGGTAATCAATTATGCTCCTTGGCTCCAGAAACGACCGCGCCAACGCCACCGATTTCGGGCACTCGCATTCAAAATGGCTGTCATGCGAACGTTTAGCTCAGTTTGTTTGGGCTTTGCTTCGCGTGTAGCTGTGATGCTACCGTTTTATATGCATACAAAGGTAAGATAATTATCGTACTGTGTGCCACATAAGTTTGAGCTCGATTCGACGCGAATTTCTCAAGTTGGTAAAATTTGTTATTTTGTGGAGCTTGTTGTGATTGCTGGAATCGATTTTCGAGATGAACTCTCCACCCTTTCCATTAATTATGAAGGGAATTTTGACTTGTCCCCCAGTCAAAATTTCCATACAAACGTCTGTAAACTTTTCCGAGTTTGCGGGCCTATAACTTTGCTCCTATCAAATATATAACTCTCAAATTTGGGGTTTTGACTAACTTCGAGGTGCTCTTTTCAGCAGTATCGACGGTTTTGCTGTTATACGTATATATCAAAAGTTCATCAAAACCATGGAAGGGTCTATTGAGCGCAACGTTGCAAACTGATAGGTTTAGTCCGGCTTTTCCAAGTTGGGTGGGACAAAGTATTTATGTTTAATAACCTGAATTGCACCGTAAACTGAAGCATTATTCTAATGCTGATCAGACCAGCCGTATGCCAGTGTATTCATGGTCTTCTGGTGAAATATAATGATTAACCAAATTTTGTAAAGTGAAAACGAAAACTGACAATCGCCAAAAACCATTTAAATGTTACCTGTCAAGGTTTGGATGAAACTGAACGATCCTGCCGTAAAAAAAAATGAAGCCTTTTATTTTGTTTGTTCACGAAAACTAACATATTATTATTCGTCTCTGATATGTTGTAAAATAACAGGACGCACTAACTTGGACTAAGGAAGATTAGAAGTTCCTATCATCTCGAAGACATTTTTGACGCTTTATATTAGGAGGAACTTTAATTTTCCTGCATGCCTGAAATATTTATTACAACTGAAAGATATCAAATGAGCTGATTGTAGATCTCACCGGAGACATATATATCGCAACAGAAATACATCTTAATTGGATTGAAGATTAGAAGGCGGCCATTATGAAAGTGGTCAACAGTTACATGAGTACAGTAATAAGTACCGCTCGAAACCTGTATTCTGATTGCACCATTATACTGCAGCTCTATTGTTTTTGTACTGCACGTTCTAAAGGTTAGGGTAAGTCCACACCGCGGCAAAACGTTACGCGCATGCGTATTTGCTATTTCTTGTCGGCGCGCGGCCGCCCCCAGTTTCCCGCGAAACCTGAAATGAAACAACAGGCACATACCTGTGATTTTAAAATTTCTGCTTAAAAGTGTCCATTGTGAACTGTTTTGTCAAAAAATAAGAAAACTACTTAAAAGCTAAGCCTAAAACTTTAACAGGTTGAAGTTTTCTTAATTTGTAATTCACTGTGAGTTTACGTACTGTTTAAAACACGAACAGCAGTGTTTTATCAAGTTTAAAAATTCGAGGGCGAAGCCCGAGAATTTTTAGACTTGATAAAACACGTGCTGTGAGTGTTTTAAACGGCTTCAAAAACGCTTTAAGAATGCAATGAAAGAAAGACGCACATCTCAAGGGAATAGTTACTTAATGAACCATTGAACCTTTGTATTCACAACGCAATGCAAAATATTCGAGTAATCACCGCCTGCAATTACGCGGAACATCTCAAGGGAATGCCATGAAGAAATTACCATACCGTGTTGTTTGAAGCGGCGTTTCGCAATGCACTTGAAGGATTTGGTGTCGTGGCTTACCTCGATAAAGTTCAAGACTTGGAAAGCGATGTGACTGACATGATGGCAGACTCTAAATTTTTGACTCCGGCACAAAATATGTAAGTTTAATGCACGTTTTTATTATTTTACGGCTTTGAGTTTGGTTTCATAATTGGAACTAAACAGTGGCTCGGTAAACAAGTAATGGTAGTTGGATAACTTCATTTTAAAAATATTATCTGTGTATCTCGGTAGTCTGCTGATAATTTAGTGCAAAATTTATTATCTAGGTACCTTATGTTCCGTGTACTTTTTGCTATTTTTGGGTCTTTATCAGTGAATTCTTAATTAGGATGAAACTTTATATAATATTTCATGGTCATTAGTATTCTTTATATATAACGTTCATCCTAATTAGCAATTCAATGAGAAAGCTGAAACATCAATAGAAATTCCATTGTCTCAATCATTAACCCCGTTAACCCCTGGGACAAAATTCAAATCCCTCCGCGGGCCTTTTAGAATGATGAGATTTTATCAGGTATAAAGGAGCATGCACGTGACTGATTTGCTTCATCTGATTGGACAAAATGCTCATTAATTATTCATGTTTTTGAATAAGTTATAAAATTATTTACTAAAAAAGTTGAAACCCTCGGTAATTTGTATTTGATAGCAGAGCCTTCGTTCTTTTGGCCAGCGGAGCATACCGTTTTGCCGCGGTGTGGGGTAAGTCAATGCTGTGGCTCGTTTCGAGCGGTACAGGCCGGCTCCATGAGTAAGGTATTTAGACTGTACCGAGATTAAATAAAAGAGTCCCCGGAGGGAGGGGGGACTCCCATACTGAAGTGACAGGGGGAGTCGGTTCTCGGCCGTACCATGTAGGAGTTAAATTTCTATTTTCCGTTGCGACCGTACCATTTTGGGGGTATATCGATAGACGCTAATTATGCAACCCAACTCCGTACCATTTAGGGTGTCATCTTATTTCTCCACTAAGTGAATGACAAGTTAAAGTTAGATGTATTTTACTGTGTTTGTGATTAAAAACAGTAATTTTAAATGAGGTCTAAAAAACAGAATGCTTTTTCTTTACCAATGTTTTTTAATAACCTTCAATTCGAAAGAGAATGCAGTACATGGGGCAGTACATGAATGCATGTTCCGTAAATATTTAGCATATCGAGAACATAGCTAACGTTTTTACTTCCCTATCGATCAGGCATTTCCATATTAGGAAATTTTCGTATTCCATATTTGGAAACCATGTGAGAAATTCACAAATTGATCCAAATAAAATCAGTTTTGAAGTCCTTACTTACATCTTTCTGCCATATTTGTTTCGATAAATTAATCCGTTGCAACCTGATGTAAAGTTACAAAAGTATTTAGGTTCTAGAGTTCTAGGACGACACTCATTTCTTGATACTACAATACAATACAATATGTTTTTATTGGCACTTTGATACAATTTATGTACATCAGTGTAAATCCAATAATTGAAATAGACTTAAAGAAAACAAGAAAAACCATAACAAGCGAGAAAATATATATATAAATATATATATCTATACATACATACATACGATGTAAATGAAGATGTATAAGTACTAAGTTAAAATTTCGTCGTATAGATCCATGATTTGTTTTATATACACACTACTAACTTTAAAAATATTTTCGTCTTTCATGGAAATAATGTAATAAAATAGACTAGTAGGATCAAACGAGGAGAATGATGGATTTGTAATATATAACTTTTCTATAAATAGAGAACGAGCTTCTATCATCCTACGATGTCCACACTGAAAAAGGTAATGAAATTCATTACCAATCTCATTTGAGGGACAGATGGTACAAACTCTTTGATCCCTTTGAATTTGTTTGTAGCGACCTCGTTCAATTGGGAATGTGTGAGCTGATAGCCTTAATTTGGATACAGCTCTACGGGTTTTGAAATCATGAACTTTATTTAAATAACTCTCGAAACCGTGATCTCGCTTAACTGTTAAAAACAACTCCAATTTTGATCCTTTATCTCCCTTTATTATTTCATTTCTCTCTGCATTCCATCTTTCTATATATACCTGTTTTAATTTTTCCGTCACTATCCCAATGATTGATTTATGATTTAACCCTGACAAAATAGTAAGATTATTAGGTTTGATATCCCCTAATTTTAGTAAATATGATACTATAGTAAACCAAGATATAGCTCCCATCTTATTCAAATTACGAGATACTTCTAAGGCACTAGCCAAAAAAGGATTATCATTATGTTCAAGTAAATGAAATAAGTATTTAAGTAACGTATTATATATCGGAATATGCATAGGGAGAGTGCCAAGTTCAGATCTTACAGCTGAATTGGTAGACTTAGTCGAATTAACCCCTAATAACATTTTATACATTTTGGAATTTAGTTTTTCGCATAATAAATCGGAATGGAACATCTTCTCTTTGAATTGTGAAAAAGAACTATTTGAGTATGCGCCCCATATTTCACAATTATACATCAAAATAGGACGAAGTAAAGCATTATACAATTTTAAGAAAATTTTCAATGAAGTACCAAATTGTGGATGAAAGTCTTTCAATAGGCTAAATAAGACCCTTATTCCCTTATTATATAGGTTCGTCTGATTTACATTAAAAGAACCGGATGGTGTCAAGACAGTGCCAAGATATGTATAGGAAGTGGTCGTGGCTAGGTTTGTTCCACCCAAAGTACATGTAATATTTATTTTATGCCCTGACTTATTAAAGACCATAACCTTTGTTTTACTTAAATTCACGCGAAGTTTCCAGGTTTCAGAGTAAGAATGCAGATTATCTAAACAACGCTGTAAACCATGTTCACTGTCTGATAATATAAGTAGATCATCTGCGTATAACAGGCAATTCAACTTTAAATTTCCCAAAGATTTAAAGTGAAGTGAATACTGGAGTGAATACTTCGAAATCTAGGTGTCTATAGCGGTTCTATATTCAAATTGCCTGAACTTTACAGCATGTCGTTTGATTACGTTTCCGTACGTACGCAATCTAATCTAACCATTTCCTGTGTGTATTTGTGCTTTGTAGGTTGATTAAAACGCCAAACTCACGATCTCTTACCGGATTCTTGGGCACTGATACAAAGAATTTGTGAGGCAGACAGTTTGCGGGCCTACGTCGGCCCTAGGAGTATAGTTAAATGCTACGTTTTTGATATGTTTGAGCAGTTTTCATACTCTATCTCTTCGAGATTTTATAGAATCAAAAAAATGTATCATTATTCCTGTAGCCCCAAGGACCCATGTCAGACATTTTTGGAGATTTTGGGAGAGTTTGCATGGGACTAGAGAAATAAATTTGGACGATTTAGTAATTAAAAAATATATAGGGAAAATGAAGATTTGATGAAGAATTAAAATTACATTTTGTAGTTATAATTAATAGTTAATCAAAATAGATGGACACCAAATGTGTCTGCTATCAACCTAATGTACTCTCCAGTGGATACCCAAGACATTTGGGGCGTATTAATCCGCATTTTTCCTCTTTTGCGGTCAGCCTCAATTGTCATTGACCCTTTTCCCTCTAAGTGCATGTGGGACGATTAAGAACATCTTTAAACAATCTTAAAAACGAGTCCCGGTAAAAAGGATCAGGAGTTTAATGTGAGTGCACGAAAATGTTTTGCGTAATAATATCGAAAAGGAAAACAGTATTTCAGTTGAGATGGTGGCTTGAAAACATTTTTACTGAGTAACTTTTAAAGATTTTAAGAACATCACAAATAGGGTTTTGTTGAAATAAAATCTTAGGCAACGGTAAGAGTAAATACACGAGATGGACCAGATTGATGAAACAGTTTAGTGAATCATTCTAAAATAGCTACAAATCTTACAGGGATAATAGAAGAATTATCCTTGTTGGTGGTTCAATAATAATTAAAAAGTACCCCGACTTGTCGAGCTCTGCTTTGGATATTTTCCCCGCGGCCTTTTCATATCAAGAATTCTCTACGCGTTTCTCTCTTTGCAATAGCACAAAGACATCGGAATTGGAACAGACACCACAACTTTACAATTATCACCAGACCAGATTCAAAGCGCTTATTTTTTCCTTTTTTCATTTCTAGACTGCGTTGAAGGTTTATCTTTAAAACGATATCAACTTGTTTTAATGTCAGTTTAATATTTCCGTTGTTGAAAGAATTGGCGAAAATATGTTAAAATACCCTAAGAAAATTATTTTGAACGTTGGCAGTGCTTAGCGTTGTAGCCAGGCCCTTTGTAGGACATGGTCACGTGACCTTTTTAGCTTGTCAATCAAAAAATAATTTGTCGTGTTAGCCAGCCTCTGTTAAATTTTGAGTTTTTCAAAAAAATTGCCATTCCTTCAGTTTTAAAGATATGAACCTAAAACGTGTGCTATTTATTAATTTTGGCTCGCTCTTTCCATATCTGGCGTTCATGTTGTTCCACTCGGCACCAAATGATTTTTGATTGACAAGCGAAAATGATCACGTGACCATGTCCTGCATATTGAACCGCGACGAGACGTGACTGGTTTTCTCAGGCTAAGAATTGCGCCATTTCATGAAACGCGCGCGTTACTATAGTTAAAGTGCCTATGAACAATATATTTTTATTTTAGATATCAATTCTAAATCAAGTGAATAGTAGAATGGTAAAATAAGGAGAATAGTAGAATGGTAAAATAAGGAGTTAAGCCGGAGGTTTTAATATCCAAAATGCTAATTACATGACGTCAGGGGAGGCATCTGCAATCACTTCTTAGTGGTTGTGAATGGGCATTTCTACTGATATTGGAAAACAAATTTCTAACATCA
Source organism: Actinernus sp. WN-2022 (assembly GCA_030867875.1). NCBI lineage: Eukaryota > Metazoa > Cnidaria > Anthozoa > Actiniaria > Actinernidae > Actinernus > Actinernus sp. WN-2022. The sequence goes on from JAOWCC010001634.1 coordinate 64,322,627, forward strand.
TTTTATTTCAACCATGGGTATAACACTGATAATTTGAAAAATTAGTTTAATTGTAACAAAAAAAAATGTATAATAATTGATGCCTCCCTTGACGTCATGTAATTAGCATTTTGGATATTAAAACCTCCTTAACTCAGCGGCACAGCATTAAAAGCAAGATATATTGTACTATTCTACTATTCACTTGATGTAGAATTGATATCTAAAATAAAAAAAGTAAGGTTTATAGGCACTTTAATATACTTTTTAAGTATTTTTATACGAGCCCCTTCCGCGCTGCAGGAAACTCTATCGGTCACGGAGTCTCAGCTCAAATCCCGAGGTCTGGAAACGAGAAAAGAGGGGGGTGGGGCATCTTGATCACCGATAGGATGCATTTGTGCAGCAGACAGTTTGCGGGTCTGCCGTCTACGAGTATTCGATTTATAATTAGAGCAGGTTTCGTATGACAAAATAAGGCATGTCCGTAGCCTTACCGTATTGTAATTTACTGGACCGTAACTCTGTAATTTGATTGGATCAGAAAGACAAAAACAATGGGAAACCATTTCAAAGTCACGGCATACCGTACAGTACGTCATTGCCGTAATTATCCACCATTCCTCCACAGGGAGACATATAGTGACCAATGGAGACATATAGTGACCAATGGAGACATATAGTTACCCGCGGTGGAGGCTAGTATCTTTATTACTATTTCACGGTTTTGATAGTTGCTATCCGACAGCAGTAATTAATTTCAAATAGATCAATTCATTATCTCCAACAGATTACGTTTCATATAGGAGACACAAACACGCTAAAGTCAGGCAAATATTTACATTACATGCAGAGACTGGAAGGCACAAAAGCGCCATAACGACGTTTCCCAAGTGCGTAAGAGTTATCGGCATGGAGCGAGGGGGTATGGGATTTATTCACCGAGCCATGTGGAAAATAACACCACTTACACTCCCTCATTCCCTCGGCTACGCCGGCTTGCGAAATTTTCTTGTCTGTCAGATTCACAAGAGATTCGACTCCTACGTTACAGCGTAAGGGGATTTAGTTGGATGAGTAACTTTTCTAACGATGAATAATAAACGACAGTTTTCTAGCTTTATACGACTTGGAAGCCAACGCTTCCTTTACTCTGAATGCTTTAAAGTGCCCCTAAACCCTTTTGCAATTTTTATATATATGAAACTTTGAAAAGTTTTGAGTACTTCTGCGAAGAAATGTTTGGCTTACAGAGAATACTCGATGTTCTAGGCTTGTTTGAAATGGTGAAAATGTGACCTCTCCTGACCCATGACCGTGTAAGAAAAAGCCTGGGTCGATTCCCTATCTTACGTCACCTCATTAATGCATTATTGTCCATGACGCCTTTCTATCACAACAGCATCGATATATAGAGAATATACACAGTCTGTGAGATTTTAGTAAAGAAAACAGCTATTTTAGACAAAATGCTAAATATTTATTCAAGTTATTGCAAAGTCGAATGAATTGGATGACGTAAGATAGGGAATCGACCCAGTCTTTTTCTTACGCGGTCATGGGTCAGGAAAGGTCAAATTTTCACCATTTCAAACAAGCATAGAACATAGTGTATTCTCTGTAAGCCACAAATTTCTTCGCAGAAGTATTCAAAGCCTTTCAAAGTTTCATATATATAAACATTGCAAAAGGGTTTAGGGCACTTTAATCGTTTCGATATTAATTCATTTAGTTTCTCTGTTTCTTTTTCTTAATAGTAACAGACTCATTGGCGAGACGCTTACAGCTCTCGAAGTATCGCTGTTATATACTGGTCTATCCGTCAAAAGCAACTGAGGCAACCTAGACAGCTGCCAGCCGAGACGTGCTTCTAAAGGACATCTTCATTTTGGTGCCGTCATAGCGGATTCTTGTTTTTGCGCCAAGGCAAAGACTGACAGAGAAAATCTACAACTTGCATATTTTGAAAATTCAGAACGAATGTACAATGGCTTATAATGGCGGTTTCACTGATTCACTGAATATCTCCGAAATAACTAATAACACGAACGGCTCAAGTGTCATTCCGACGGCAGTAACTCAATCTACCGAGTTGGAACCGAAGGCGGTCGAGATATTCCGATTATGTCTGAGTGCTCTAATCTGCTCTATAGGGATTGTGGGTAATCTCTTGGTGGTCATCATTACGTCATGCAATCGCAAGACACGCACAGCCGTCAATTACTACATTTTAAACCTGGCTATTTCTGACCTCGGCATCTTAGCTGTTTGCTATCCATTCATTCTGATCAAAACAGAAGATCCACTCCACTGGCCGTTGGGGAGTTTTGTCTGTAAAATCATCTACCCATTGTCTGATGTATTTTACGGTGTTTCCATTGGTTCCATTGTTGCCATAGCAATAGACAGGTACAAGGCGATTGTACGGAGCATGCGTGCGCGGAAAACACTTCAGGCGGCCAAGTGGGTTATTCTGTTCATTTGGGTCTTCGCATTCACGGGGATTGTGATGCCTTTGTATTTTGTGATGGAATTTGTAGTGGACGTACGAGGACCCGGGACCATTGACTGCACTCCGATCTGGCCAAAACCAGCCATTACATTTCGTTTGTACGTGATCACGCTCACGTTTTTCTGGTATTTACTCCCACTCGCTGTGATTATCTGGACTTACAGGAAAATCGCGCAAAAAATACGGGCTAGCAGGGCCCTGCATGACGACATGCGCAGTCAGATGGGTAGTAAATACCGCAAGGTTGACAAAGGAAACAAAAAAGGGGCGCGAAAATATGAAGACCATAATGCGAAGGCGCTCAAGATACTCGTTCCCGTCGTGTGTGTCTTTTCATTCACAATGCTGCCATTTCACGTCTTCCGACTCGTACAGATGTTCTTAAATGTGTCGAAGTTCAAATACATCTGGGCGATTTTTAATATATGTGCCGTACTGCTCCTCGCCAACAGTTCGGCAAATCCGATCATCTACTCGTTGGTCTCCGATGACTTCCGAAGGCGTTTTAAACAGGTCCTGTGTCTACAGTGGAATCGATTGTATGACGGTATTACATCGTCCAGGAAGCCAAGTACGCCGAACAACTCTCAGCGTCGCTTGACATCGCAACGAAGCTTCAACACTAATGTGTGATGACTTATTGACAATGGTTTACTCATGCGATAGAGTGGTTCAGAAGATGAAGAATAATGATTCTTTATTTGTACTCTCTGTGGAGACTTACAAATATTTACAACAATATTGACGGTTAGAGTACTAGCTCGGCTGCCAGAAGCAACTTATAAACGAATCGGGTCTGACTAAGTTAATTTATATAGTTTTAAACTGGGTGATGTGGTGTTATTAGATGCAAAATACTCATGCCAGGCTCTGCGACCCAACAGAAGAAAATAACTATCAGCCTATTACGAGAACTCTGTACTTTAAGTACAAAGAATAACGGACTAATATATCACAAACCGCGGGATTTGGGAAGTATTATTCTAATCAAGAGAGGATGAGGTAAGAGAACGAATCCCCATGCCCCATGATAATTATTTGAAATCTATTGTTAGTTTGACAATATAAACTAATTGCGATTTTGAGACGCCGATACCGAATTATATTGCCGGCCAGTTGGGAGAAAATATATTTCGTATTGGGCGGAGTCGCGCAATTCAACAGTTAAGGTTACCGGATACCTTCAAAACGAAAAAGATGGGAAAATATTTTTCTCGCACAGAAATGTAGTTTTAGTAGTAGTGTCTCATATACCAAAAACTCCGTTCAATAAAAAATAATATTAACGGAGAAATACCAAAAGGAAGTTTTTAACCGGAAGTAAAAGGTTCTTTTTGATTGGCAGCAGATCAATAAACACATGACAAGTGCTCACTCGCCCGTAACGACGGTGTGGGTAATATACCAATGTTTACGTTTATTGAAAGTTTTTCCACACACGATTCCACAATTCCATCGGTTGTTGGCCTTATATCTAACAAAAAGCAAGCAGGATGCCCTTAGCTTGAAAAACAAAGAAAAAATAAAAGCAAAACGAGGCCAAACAATGCATACAACTACAATTACAAAGCCAAATACGAGTCCTCGCAAAACCCGACAAGCGTTCGTATTTTCACTTTCAGACAGAGTGCCGAGTGGTCCACATCTCAAACATAAAGAAGAATTGATAAGAGCCAGCCGAGAGAATATTTTTTTCCAAGAAAGCTTAGATGGAAACGTAGTCTGACGGTGACCCTGAATCGGTTGAACCACGATCTCGCCGTGGAGTTTCAGACGCCTGCAAATCGCTGTCTCCTCTACTAACTATGCTGGCATCGAAGGCGTCTCTATAGGTGTTCACCTTGGCTTCGCCCCTCGAGGTCTTTTTGTCTTTCCCATTTTTCTAGCTTGGGAAACCAGCCGACTCTTACCGCTATCATTTTTCAAGTCACACAAAAGAGAACAAACATTTTTTCGATGCGGCGTGTAGCTTTGATCGGAAATCAACATTGGCGGGAAATCTTGACAGATAGTTGAACTGTGATGAGAAATGATTGGCTAAGAGCTTGCTAATTGTTGGAGAGGCGGGGCGTCAGATTCACGCACGACAGACGGTTAAATATTTTGAAATGCTATTTTCTCGCTTTCGATTTTCAATCAAAATAGAGTTTTAAAAAAGCTCCCACTCGAGAGGAATTTATTCGATTCGTGCGAAATTTTCACAAAATGTCAATTGCTATCTCCGCTGCAAAAGGGTGTCGGGGAATTGGGAAATTCTAAAAAGAGAGCTCTTGACGACGTTTCCCGCATATCTACTCGGATTATTTTTCGCCTTTTAACGGGAAGCATGATAACTTTTGAACTAAATCGAATTTTGAAATTCCCCGACACTTTTGTAATACGATTCCTCTGAAATACGACAAAGCAAACAGATTTTTAAACTTTAAAATATTTTCGGAGTCGGAGCTTCTGAAAGCCATCTCACTAGATCGGTGAAACGGGATGGCGGAAAATTCGAGATTTTCAAAGAACTCAAAACTTTTTATGTATTCTTGTAGCCAATTTTATAAGCTTTAAAATGATACATGAATGATTTATCTACGATGTTTCCTCGAGGCGCTACATAATTTTGACTGGAAACGCACCCTGAAGGTATCCGGTAACCTTAAGTCGGGAATTGTTAAAAGAAAAAAATAAGAAGAGAATGAAGCACCAAACTCATGCTGATCGTAATTTCAATTCTCAAAAGGCGCCTAGTAATATCCATGGCAACGGTTGCACGGCTTGTGTGGAGAAAACTTTCGCGACGTGTTTTGAATCTCTTCAACGCTTCTACAATCAGTTCTTGTCAAATAAACATCAGTTTCAAAAGTGATAAGTGATTTCGAATTTAAGGGTTATCTAATTTTAAACGGAGTGCTTGTTTTTTCTTTGAAAGAAACCCTTTTTCATTTTTTTCAGTAAGAACTTTGCTTTGGTTTTGAGGCTTGATTTGAAACGACTTTTGCAATTTTACTGCTTTGAGATGGTGAAAATTGTACTTTTAGCGAGATTTTTTCCGAAAACTACAATGCCAACCTTATCTTTGGGATTGAAGAATTCTTAACTTGTAATTTACAACGATTTGAAGCTGAAATTGTAGAAATCTTGCCACGACGCGCTCAATAAATGCTGTTGAACAAACAACTTTTAAACTTGACCGGGAACCCATGTGATGCATGGGCTCACGCAAGAGCCAACCAGAAGTGGTATTCTGAGACACCAATATTGGCGAAAATTATCAGTGAATCGTGATACCACGTGATGTAAGTTATTTGTATCTCGTTCTGGTAGGCTACTCTCATTAGTTACCCATTGTCCTCCTTAGTACAAAAGCGCCACTTTATGCCAATCAGGTGTCTTTCTTAAAATAACCAGGCTGTGTCCTGTTAATCTAAGATATATTTCAAATAATTATCATCGGAACAGACCCATGTATGGGGGATTCGTTCTCTTACCTCATTCTCGAGCTCTCTTGTTCTAATACAAGAAATAAAACGCTTAGTATTTCAAGTAGCGAACCCGTTAGTTAGCATAAGGTATCAATTGAAATATGTAAGCACAGCGGTAAAACGTTTAAGCATACGCATAAAGGTACTCTCGTTTTAGCCTTAAAGTGCTCCTAACCTCAATTTATATATATTTTTATTTTAATACTCATAGTCTTTAAAGCAATTCTGTGGAAAAAGTTTTGTTTTTGCGTGAACCTTGATTGCCTTCGACCTGTTCAGAAAGGCGAAAAGTGACCCGGCCTTTTCACGACCGAGCGGCAGTACACAAATTAGAAGCATTAGTCTAGTGCATCGTGCATTGTGTGTGACGTAAGATAGGGAATCCACAACAATAGAAACTACACCAAGTACTAGTGAACAATGGCTTTTGCCTGATCTGACGTCACTCGACCAAGACCCCAAACTGCGCGGTCGTGAAACAAAATTCCCGGGACTTTAATCACGATTTAAAAATCAGGAATTGTGCCGATGTCATTTTTCTGTTTTTCATTCGTCCTCAGTTTTCATATAGCCTCTGAAAATAAATTGAATTAAAATGGGGTTAAGAGCACTTTAAATGTGCTCGAGAGCCCCAGCCTAGTGTTCAAGAAAATAGGGAGCGGAAGCGCGCATTATAGAGATAGGGTAGAGTGTTCAAGAAAATAGGGAGCGGAAGCGCGCATTATAGAGATAGGGTAGAGTGTTCAAGAAAATAGGGAGCGGAAGCCCGCATTATATATAGAGATAGGGTAGAGTGTTCAAGAAAATAGGGAGCGGAAGCGCGCATTATAGAGATAGGGTAGAGTGTTCAAGAAAAGAGGGAGCGGAAGCGCGCATTATAGAGATAGTGTTAGTCTTTAAGAAAAGAGGGAGCGGAAGCGCGCATTATAGAGATAGGGTAGAGTGTTCAAGAAAAGAGGGAGCGGAAGCGCGCATTATAGAGATAGTGTATAGTGTTTAAGACATGTTTTGCACGACCGACCGCCCGTCCGACCGTGCACCACAGGCAGCCCAAGCTCACGATTTGCTCTTACAAATCCTACGGTAGCTAACGTGATCACTCACGCAAGTAGCGCGCGCTAGAGTCACCGTTTTCTCTAGAAATTTTCCTTGTCATCTCATGATCACTAATAGAGTTTGCATTGATTTCTTATCGTGGTAAAATATAGGTAATGAAATAACATTTTGCAATAAATGTACCTCGAGTGTCCTTTTCTTATTTCCTTGGGTATTCTCTGCTATTTTGGGCTAGTTTCGATCGGTTTTAGAGCGCTTTTGATTTTTGAGATCTCTCTCTATTTAACAAATAGTGAAATCATAAAACCCTTCAAATGGCCTTTAGACTACCAAAATCGATAGAGATAATAAAGGAAAACACATTTGGATAAAAAGGTGAGTCTTTATTTCATATTTATCGATTTTAAAATTTACAAACAATTTTAAGTCAAGTTCATATACGTATAGGGAGCTTGGGGTACCTGTGGTCACCTAGGCTGATTTGGAACACAACCGCTACAATATCTAGAAGAGTTACAAGAGGGGCTGAATGGGGGGGTACCAATATCAGTTAAGAGGGGCTGAATGGGGGGTACCAATATCAGTTAAGAGGGGCTGAATGGGGGGGTACCAATATCAGTTAACAGCTAAATTTGTAGCTATTTATCAGTTATCAGTTAAATTTTGCTGTTATCAGTTAAGTTATATAAAAAGACTGCCCTAACCTGATTTGAATACATATTTGCTGGTATGAAATGAATAATAACCGCTAATTCAACATCAAACACTACATTTTGTCTATTCAATAGATTTTTCTAGTATCAGATAACTCTGATGTGTCATGTTTAATATTTGACTATTATCAACTGGATCAAATCTATCGAAAACCATCCGAAAAGCCAATAATAGCATGTGACGTTACGTCATTTTAATAAAAAATAATGAAATATCAGGTAACAGCTATCTCACAAATATCAGCTAACAGCTAAAAAAAGGTAAAATTCTCAGTTAACAGTAATATTTTTGGCCATTTCTCAGTTATCAGTTAACCCCATTCAGCCCCTCTTACAAGACTCAATTCAATACCACCCTTGATTATGCATGAGACAAAAACAACAATAAGCAATACATTGTGATGTGGGGTGTAAGTTAATTGTATGGAAAATCGTACATGTAGTTAAATCGTGCACTTTACTTGTGGTATATATTTAGAAAGTTAAAAACAATACAATTCTTAAAACCCATTTATTATTTAATTCATGTATATCAACGTGGTAAGCATACCTGTGAACCAATGAAAGTTTTGTTTGTCAAATCAGTAGACAATGTTCATTAGACTATAGAGTGTTGTCGGTTGTTATTTGGGACTAATCGACCGAAGCTTACAGGATAAGAGGCCGGGGAACGGTTTTTCCGCCATGCCATAGCCAAGCATATTATCAGCAGCACATGATTGGCTAAGACAGCGATGTCCTTTGTTTGTAATATTGTACAGCTTATTATATATGTGAAAAAAATTGGCGGACAAGATGATAAGCTACCACATGTTCAGCCCATAACCGATACTAGAATATTGGAAGATCGCTCGATCGAAACATTAGTTTTGACGCGTGTGGGTTACCTGTGGTTCCTTTGCCGCGCGAACATGGTTGTGAATTTATCGTTGTCTGTTTGTTTAACTATGAAGAAGCAAAGACCGATACAACGTAGAATTTTGAATTTAGTGGTACAATATTTCGGCTGGCCACACCAGCCTTCTTCAGGTACAATGAAGAAAATTTACATTGGCATGTATTTTTGAGCTGTCATAAAACAGATTACAATATGATAGATCGTGAAAAAATGTTAAGAAGGTGAAAACAGATATCTAGTATGGCTCTTCCCGGATGTTAAGGCCATGAGGTTCGAGTGTTTTCGCCTGTGCGATTAAAAACGCTTCTCTGGCCTTACGTATAGAGTCTCTCTTAGAAAATATTTTTTCGATAGGAATAAGTTGCATGTCGTTGGCAGTGTGATTAGGAGAATTAAGAAAATGTTCGGCAACTGTTGTGGGTTTAGATTTGTTGTTAGAGTTATCTATCGTCCGGCGGTGTTCGTTAAATCTGTCTTTTAAGCGTCGTTTAGTCTCACCTGTATATTGTAGATTGCAGCGGTTACATTGAATCATGTAGATTAGATTTTTGGTGTTACAGGTCAGGTTAAATTTGATAGAGCGCGTTTCACCGGTAGCAAAGAAAGTATAGTTAGTAAGTCCGTCAGAAATGTAAGGGCAAGTGGCGCAGTTCTTCCTACAACGGAACGAGCCAGGTGGGAGTTGGAGCTGGGAATTAGTCGAGTTAGAAGGGAGTGTAGCTTTAACGAGTAGGTCACGCAGGTTGGTGGTACGTCTAAAGGCTACCATGGGCAAGTGTTGAAAGGTTTTCTTACAGCGGTTAGAAGAGATCAGCAGGCTGTAATGTTTCCTAATGATGTTAGAGATATGTGGAAGGGATGGATTAAAAGTAATAACAAAAGGGATACGGTTAGAACTGTGTGCGTCTTTCGTTTGTAAAGTGAGAGTGCGAGGAATATCGGCAGCGCGTTGTATTTGTCTAGTAAGGAAGGTGCGGTTATAGCCTCGTTTAAGGAGGTATGTAGTTAATTCAGCAGTACGGGTCTTAAAAGATTCGTCGGTAGAACAGATACGTCGTAAACGGAGGGCTAAGCTAAAAGGAATAGCTTTTTTGGTATGTTGGGGATGGCAAGACGAATAGAGTAAATGTTGGTGTTTATCAGTAGGTTTAGTGTAAAGGTCAGTCTCAATATTACCATTGTTTAAAGAAACATTAACATCAAGGAAAGGTACGTTAGTGGAAGAGTGTGAGCTGGTGAATTTAATGGTAGGGTGAATGTTATTAAGATAATCGATGAATATTTTTAGGTTATCCAGTCCTTCTGTCCAGATCATAAAAATATCATCGATGTATCGTAGCCAGGTGTGAGGTTGAAATGGGGCTTTTTCAAGGGCATTAGCTTCGAAATAGCCAAGAAACAGGTTAGCAAAAGAAGGGGCCATTCTGGTACCCATGGCCGTACCGTGGATTTGAAGGAAATGGTTGTCATTAAAAGAAAAGTTATTCATGGTAAGAATCATGCGAATAAGGTCACAGAGTGTGCCAGTAGGAATGGTTATATGAGCGCGAGTACGCAAAAAATTATCACAGGCGTTAATGCCTTCATTATGCGGAATGTTAGTATACAATGATGAGACATCAAGGGTAACTAATAAAGAGTTTGCGGGTAAATTATGGATAGCAAGGAGTTTATTAAGAAAGTCATTAGTGTCTTTAACGAAAGAAGGAAGTTTACTAACTAAAGGTTTAAGGTGGTAGTCCACGAAGTGGGATATGCGTTCAGTGGAATGGTTATTAGATGACACAATAGGGCGTCCTGGGTTACCAGGTTTGTGTATTTTAGGTAGAATGTAGAAGCGTCCTGGTTTAACATCAGTTTGTATTAAGTATTGTCTCGTCTTGTCATTGATAGAGTTGTCAGTGTACATTCTGTTGACATACACTGTAATGCGTTCTTGTATGTTAGAAGTTATGTCTTCGTTTAGTTGTCGGTAAAATTTGGCGTTATTAAGCTGTCTTTTGCATTCGTCGATGTACCAAGATTTGTCCATAACTACAGTGCCGGAACCTTTGTCAGCGGGTTTAATAATGATGTCATGTCGTTGCTTCAGTTGGTGTACAGCTTGTCGTTCTGTGGCAGTAAGGTTATCACGAATTTTGTTAGGTTTACAAGTTGTTATGTCTAGTTTTACAGCGTCTAAAAAAGTATTAAGAGCCTGTTCTCTGTCGACTGGAGGGTTCCAAGTACTTTTGTTATAGAATGGAGTATTATGTTCTGTGGAGTTGTTAGGGTTATTGCTGTTATTGTCATAAAAATATTCAGCTAGTCGCATGCGTCGTGAAAAGTCGTAGATGTCGGCTGACACTTCCGGCCAATTGATATGTCGAGGTGTGGGACAGAAAGTGAGTCCACGCGAAAGAACAGATATCTCGTCGGTCGAAAGAGGAGAATTAGAAAGATTAATAACAGAAGTGCTATCTAGTTGAATGTTAGCAGGTTTTGTTTTGCGTCGAGTACGTCTTCGTTTGGGAGGCGGAACATTAGAGTGAGTGGAGTTAGTGGTATCGTGCGGAGCGTTGGATGAAGTTGATTCAGTATCGCGTGCATTATTATTAGCATTATTGTTGACCCGTGGGTCAAGACTCTCGTTAGCAAGAATGTTGTCAATAGGCTGGCGGAAGGGAGCAGTCTTTCTAGCGCGCCTGTTAGTAAGTAGAGACTCAAGCGATAAGGCCATAGAATCTAATTTAGCTGTATAATAAAAAAAGGCATCTGGTGTACACGAATTACGCAATAGTTCCTTGTGGTGTCCTAGTTCCTTTGTTAATGAGTCTATCTTGTTTCGGCATTCGGCGATAAGTAACTTTAGATGGCGGTAAGCAGCAGAGTAAGAAATATAGTTCCATCGTCGATAGAATTTATGGGTGTCTGTATATATTGGCGGTTTGCGTGGAAGTAGTGATGTTGGGATGTAATTGTGTTCTTTGTAGAAGGTGTAGTTCAGAAGGTGATGTTTAAATCGGGTTAGTTTTAGTTGGATCCTTTTCGTTGTGTTGAAAAGACCTGTGTATGGGTACAGCGTCGGAAGGTTTGGAATTGAGGAGTCGGCAGCTGTTGTAGGTTGTCCAGTAGTAGCAATCGGTCCGGGGTTGAGTTCGACATCCATACAAATTGTAAGGGATGAAGCGAGAGCCAGCAAAGCAAGTGATACCAAGATAGCAGAACGTCTATGGGACGACCACTTGATGGTTTTAGAGCTTGCAGAGTACTTAATAGTTGAAACACACGGTGCGAAGGAATGAGGATGGAAGGAGCCAATGCAAATTCTCCAAGAGGCGATGTCAATGCCCATAGTGATGAAGAAAATAAAGCAGGTAAAGTCGGATCTGTCTGAAGATCTACGGTTGAAATCCAAATATTTGACGAATTGTTCAAGCAAGCAACCGTGAACGACAATCCTGCTGGTGTACGTTGGATCAAACTAGTGATCTAATCGGCTATCAAATAAAAAATAACTATGAAGAAGCAAAGACCGATACAACGTAGAATTTTGAATTTAGTGGTACAATATTTCGGCTGGCCACACCAGCCTTCTTCAGGTACAATGAAGAAAATTTACATTGGCATGTATTTTTGAACTTGATACTGAGCTGTCATAAAACAGATTACAATATGATAGATCGTGAAAAAATGTTAAGAAGGTGAAAACAGATATCTAGTATGGCTCTTCCCGGATGTTAAGGCCATGAGGTTCGAGTGTTTTCGCCTGTGCGATTAAAAACGCTTCTCTGGCCTTACGTATAGAGTCTCTCTTAGAAAATATTTTTTCGATAGGAATAAGTTGCATGTCGTTGGCAGTGTGATTAGGAGAATTAAGAAAATGTTCGGCAACTGTTGTGGGTTTAGATTTGTTGTTAGAGTTATCTATCGTCCGGCGGTGTTCGTTAAATCTGTCTTTTAAGCGTCGTTTAGTCTCACCTGTATATTGTAGATTGCAGCGGTTACATTGAATCATGTAGATTAGATTTTTGGTGTTACAGGTCAGGTTAAATTTGATAGAGCGCGTTTCACCGGTAGCAAAGAAAGTATAGTTAGTAAGTCCGTCAGAAATGTAAGGGCAAGTGGCGCAGTTCTTCCTACAACGGAACGAGCCAGGTGGGAGTTGGAGCTGGGAATTAGTCGAGTTAGAAGGGAGTGTAGCTTTAACGAGTAGGTCACGCAGGTTGGTGGTACGTCTAAAGGCTACCATGGGCAAGTGTTGAAAGGTTTTCTTACAGCGGTTAGAAGAGATCAGCAGGCTGTAATGTTTCCTAATGATGTTAGAGATATGTGGAAGGGATGGATTAAAAGTAATAACAAAAGGGATACGGTTAGAACTGTGTGCGTCTTTCGTTTGTAAAGTGAGAGTGCGAGGAATATCGGCAGCGCGTTGTATTTGTCTAGTAAGGAAGGTGCGGTTATAGCCTCGTTTAAGGAGGTATGTAGTTAATTCAGCAGTACGGGTCTTAAAAGATTCGTCGGTAGAACAGATACGTCGTAAACGGAGGGCTAAGCTAAAAGGAATAGCTTTTTTGGTATGTTGGGGATGGCAAGACGAATAGAGTAAATGTTGGTGTTTATCAGTAGGTTTAGTGTAAAGGTCAGTCTCAATATTACCATTGTTTAAAGAAACATTAACATCAAGGAAAGGTACGTTAGTGGAAGAGTGTGAGCTGGTGAATTTAATGGTAGGGTGAATGTTATTAAGATAATCGATGAATATTTTTAGGTTATCCAGTCCTTCTGTCCAGATCATAAAAATATCATCGATGTATCGTAGCCAGGTGTGAGGTTGAAATGGGGCTTTTTCAAGGGCATTAGCTTCGAAATAGCCAAGAAACAGGTTAGCAAAAGAAGGGGCCATTCTGGTACCCATGGCCGTACCGTGGATTTGAAGGAAATGGTTGTCATTAAAAGAAAAGTTATTCATGGTAAGAATCATGCGAATAAGGTCACAGAGTGTGCCAGTAGGAATGGTTATATGAGCGCGAGTACGCAAAAAATTATCACAGGCGTTAATGCCTTCATTATGCGGAATGTTAGTATACAATGATGAGACATCAAGGGTAACTAATAAAGAGTTTGCGGGTAAATTATGGATAGCAAGGAGTTTATTAAGAAAGTCATTAGTGTCTTTAACGAAAGAAGGAAGTTTACTAACTAAAGGTTTAAGGTGGTAGTCCACGAAGTGGGATATGCGTTCAGTGGGATGGTTATTAGATGACACAATAGGGCGTCCTGGGTTACCAGGTTTGTGTATTTTAGGTAGAATGTAGAAGCGTCCTGGTTTAACATCAGTTTGTATTAAGTATTGTCTCGTCTTGTCATTGATAGAGTTGTCAGTGTACATTCTGTTGACATACACTGTAATGCGTTCTTGTATGTTAGAAGTTATGTCTTCGTTTAGTTGTCGGTAAAATTTGGCGTTATTAAGCTGTCTTTTGCATTCGTCGATGTACCAAGATTTGTCCATAACTACAGTGCCGGAACCTTTGTCAGCGGGTTTAATAATGATGTCATGTCGTTGCTTCAGTTGGTGTACAGCTTGTCGTTCTGTGGCAGTAAGGTTATCACGAATTTTGTTAGGTTTACAAGTTGTTATGTCTAGTTTTACAGCGTCTAAAAAAGTATTAAGAGCCTGTTCTCTGTCGACTGGAGGGTTCCAAGTACTTTTGTTATAGAATGGACAGCCTAAAATTCGGACAATAAAGTTATCTGGCTGTAAAACGAACCAGCTAAATGTGTAGCTTATTTATTATTCTGTAGTCTGCATTAGTTTCAAGACACCGGAGAATGTTTTGAGCGAGATTTAAGCGTTGAGTTCACCGATACCTGTTCCCTGATTTTCGCTATACACAGGCAGCCCAACTCATACAAATCCTACGGTAGATTACGTGATCACCGTTCCCTGGGCCTTCTGGCTTGGTATTTTGTCTAAGTGGGTTAATGGGATCCCTGTGGTTTGTCACAAGCCATTACAAACCACAGGGATCCCATTAACCCACTCAGACAAAATACCAGAAGGCCTAGGGACTAGGCTGTGTTTTCCCCTTGTCTTCTCACAAATAGAGTTTTTAAAAGAAAGTTTTTGATTTTTGAGATCTCTCTCTCTCTCTAATTCCACGATAAGAAATCAATACAATACGGGGAAAACAGTGACTGTAGCGCGCTATCACGCAATCAATCTTGCGCGAACGATCACGTAATCTGCCGTAGGATTTGTATGAGCCACAGATCGTGACATTGGGCTGCCTGTGGGCTATAAAGTATTGAAAGAGGGTCTGAATGGGCTTAATTGTCTACTGACAAACGGCCTTATTTTTTGTGTGTTAAACATTGTAAATTTTCTCTAGTAATGATTAACTAGGGCTAACTGACAACTCATAAATGGCCAAAATTGTAACTGACATGTAGAACTCCCATTCAGAACGACATGACCATCAGAAAACCGAGCAGAAGTCATTTGGGAATTTTAAAGTCTCCGAATTAAATTTCATGTTTGAGTTGTTTTAGGATTTTTCTCACTTCTCGTGTGACTTTCCTGGCAAGTTCTAAAGTTTAAGATACCACTTGAACACATTCTACAGATTCTATTTTGGTTTTTGTACTCCGAGGTGTTTCCCGATGTTTCAGGAATAAACTGCAACTGATTGTTGAAAAAATGTCAACTCAGTAGAGGAGGGCCTAGGAACATTGAGATTGACAAAAATCCTTTAATTTCGGGGTTACTAAGGGTGAAGTTGTTATGAGTCACAAAATATATCACGAAAGAATTTTCTCATCTACGTATACGATACGGTATAAAGGCATGGCCTTTCGCTCCCCGTGGGGGTATATATATCATGTTAAACTTGAAACACCTCGGATTGCCGCGGCGGGTCTAAACCGCAGGTAACGGGTAACAATCCAATGCGCAATCAGTTGACAACTGTGTATCTTACGCGCTGCACTAGCAACGTTTCAAGAATATGGACGATAGATTATCCATGGACATTGTGGCCAAGTATGAGGTCAATAGATGCAAGAAAAGCGTTAACAGTCAACGTCGAAATCCGTATATTAGCTTTCTTACTGTGCCGCCATGAAACAGGTCGCTTTTCTAGACTGTCCTTTAAATTAACCCCCACTCCGGCCCCCCTTCAATGTTGTTATAAGAGCACGTTCAATCTGGAAATTTTATTCACGGGTTTGGGAAGCTGCAGCTGTGTTAACTTTGCGTCAGTTATTTTTATTTTCATTTAATAGTATTTTTTGTCGACTGTATGTCCCAGCATTTTTGTCCATGATTGTAGCTCCTTCAGAGCCATTCTTAGCCGGGGTCGAAAAATTAATTTAACCCCTAAGAGATAGCAATTTGGGCGTGGTCCATCATGACTTTTACCCCTAAGAGATAGCATAATAAAACACCTGAGAAATAACATTAAACGAGTTTAATAGAAACCCTATACGGATGTCAATTTAATTTGATATCCGGTGTAACAAGTGCAATGATTAGAACAAGATTAAGGCCACCCTTGGCGATAGACCCTAAGTGATAGCAGACTCGTAGAAAAACATCCGCTTTAGCCCCTAAGAGATAGCGTAGCCGACGATTTTGACCCCTAAAAGATAGGACGAGCATCCCCGACTTTTTTGTAGGGGAGTCCCCCCCCCCCTCGGGTAGCCGCCCCACTAATAGCTGCCTACCGCAACCACATTCCATTTCCGATCATGATTGTCACTGGTCAGGATAATCTTATATAACAATACACTTGCAGTACTTTGCACGCGGATGTGGAACAGCAAGCCTTATTTTAAGAATCTCTGAGATTATAATTTGTCAGTTCACTGTGAGGTATGTATTTGGACGAGAGGTAGACCATTCAGGGACTTAAAAAACCATCATTACCAAATGAGCTAGACGTTGGGTTTTGAGATTCTTCCAACCCAGCTTTTTGGCATCGGCATTGGAGTCATATGAAGCGCTCAACAGAACTCGTGCGGCGCGATTCTGGAGTTTCTGTAATTTATCGTTCATACCTTTGTTAAAAAAAATCCCACACTTGACAACAATAATCAAAGTGTGGCCGTATTAAAGCATTATACACTGTTAACATAATGTTGAAGGGGACGTATGGTCTGATACGTTTAAAAGCTCCAATACCGGAAGCAATTTTCTTAGATGTGACTGACTTCAATGCCTGCCCATGTTAGGTTTTCATCGATATGTACCCCAAGAGATTTTGTTGTTGTGGCTTGCGTTATTGGGACATTATTTATTAAAGGCGCAAAAGTTTGTGAGACAGTGTTTAGTATTTGTCTTGAACCAATAAGCATGAACTCCGTCTTAGTTATGTTAAGTGCCAACTTGTTTGCATTAAGCCACTCGTGAATGCATCCAAGATCGATAGTCATGTCATTATTTATGTCATTAAAGGAGAACTGAATCCTAAATCAATCCGACAACTATACAAACTAGTATTCAAGAGAAATAAGTTCTGCTATTTTATTTCTTTGTGGTGGACGTCTCATTTGCATATGTGGAGTTCCCAGGCCTTACGATTTCGTCGAGCTTGCGCAGTAAGAAATAAGAGAAGGGTCTAGGGTCGAGAATGGTGGCCCGCCAAAACTCAATGTTGCATGACAATCATGTCAATCTTGTATATTGTTCTCAATGTGCGCGCAACATCGTCAAAATGACCTATTCAGTGCTTTTTCCCCCGTATCGTACGTCATGCATACCAACGAAAAACAACCACACCTTCAGCACAAAGAAAGTACAATAGTGCGCAATTATGAGTCGTTAGTCCATCTATTCAAAGCCGAAAACGACATGACAAAACTAATTTACTCCCAGTATCGTACGTCACAGATTACAGGAACTTAGCGGCGGTTGGGAGGACGATTTGCAGATTTCCTTTCCTTTGACGCAAAACACAGTAAAATAAATTTTGGTATGAGTCTTTTCGTGTTTAGATCTACTCATTGAGCTAAAGTTGATTTTAGGCTTCAGTTATCCTTTAAAACTGTTATTGGTGTCATCTGCATACATTCGCGGTGTTGAATGCGATAAACAGTTGGGGAGATCATTAATAAATAATAGAAACAACAAAGGGCCCAATATAGCCCATTTAATAGTCTTATAGCATTTATTATTATGATTATTGATATTTATTATGATTTTTTGTAGTCTGTATTTTGTTATCGTGTCCCCTCTTAGTGGTTTTAACTTTTATATTCACTTGACACTGAAATCAGAAATATATAAGGTTCAGCTATGATTGGTCAATTTACGGTCCATAACTCAACCGGTTTATAATACGTTGGGCTTCCTGTTGAAATGCTGACCGCGCGTCCACGTGTCAACGTTGATTAGCCCTGTGTACTAGTTTACAACCCAACATGGCGGACGAGTCTTTATATCTTTTGGTGTTCTGGACACTTCTCGTCGGTTTACTCGTTCTGTTTTACTACTGGAAAAGAAGTACAACAATAACTTCCAGTTCTACCAGCAAAGTGACGAGGGAGACTACTTCGAGTGTCAAAGAAGCTAGGCTAAGGCGGTTTGAATTCGCTGAAAGTACTCCGGATTCGGAGGCAGGCGAAACAGAAAATGTACAAAACGAAACTACAGAGGAAGTTTCTCAAAAGAGGAGCAGCGCATGTAGGAATAGAAACTTCAAGCATAACAGAAAGGACAAATCCCGTAAATTGACCGAAAAGGTTATTCTTGGACCTAATAGTACGTATTTCTCAGATCGAACTGTCGCTGCAAGTCATTTTGATCCTGACACAGGGAGTCCAATAACACTGCCATTGAAGACTCTAGAGGAAGTGATGTGCTGGAGTCGAGGGTTTGACGAGTTTAACGTGGCTACAGTTACACTACCTGTTGAGTATACTGGCCGCAGTGATAAACCACAAACACTTGTTTGCCACGACATGAAAGGTGGTTACATAGAGGATAGGTATGTGTACTGTACTAGCTGGGTCTGGGGTCTAGCCGGCGCGACGTAGACTGTGGGAAAAAGTGTGCTTTTGATGAGGCCAGTGCACTACCCAGGTTTCGACCCAGGCTTTTACTTACACGGTCATGGGTCAGGAAAGGTCACATTAACACGATTTCACACAAGCGTAGAACATAAAGTATTCACTTTAAACCAAAAACTTTCTTCACAGAAGTACTCAAAACTTTTCTGAGGTTCATAAGCTATCAAAATTGCAACAGGGTGATAGGCACGTTAAATAGTCAGCCACTAGCTCTCTCATTAAGAGCTGCTATACACATTATATCCCAGGGCAGCACAATGTACTTCCAATCAAAAAATCAAATATTTTGTTTACCCTTATTAGGCCTCTAGCAGATCCTACTAATGATCCTAGCATTTTCCACACACTTCTTACTACATTCATATCAAATCAGACTTCTTTTGTTTACTCTTGGGTATTGAAGCTTATTAGGCCTCAAGCAGATCCTGCTAATGATCCAAGCATTCTCCACACACACTCCTTAATACATTCAATATATTCTCTGCACTCAATGCTCAACTCACATGCAAATTTTTATGGAGGGAGGAAAACCGGAGAACCTGGAGAAAAACCTGGCTCAGAGCATGGATGAGAATCAACACACTTGCCTATATTGCCCCATCCAGGAGTTGAACCAGGGTTTAGTGGTGAAAGGCAAGTGCTTACATGCTGTGCCACCGAGCTCCATTTTTATCATAGGGTGGTGGAAAATAGGCTCAAATGGAGACCCCAAAGTTATCCCCCCCCCCCCCCCCCAGAAAAACAAAAACAACAATAATGTAAATTTGTTAATAATACCCCATCCTCTAAAGATGTCTTAATAACTATTGAAATAACCTTAACGAATTGCATACATTTTTCCATATTTCTCTATACTCTTATTGATCATACATGATAACATGAAAATAATGTAGAAACATTGTGGAACAATAACATAGGAAGTACAATACAATAGAATAAACTTTATTTATAGAGGAAAGACATATTAACCTTACAGTTATCTAACAAGTAGTGGATTAAGATCATTTATTAAGTATTAAATTTTCCCTTAGCTGAGAAAGAATTTATTAAGCCCCTAAAATTACTTTTTTACAATGTATAAAAAAAATGTAATTTCTCTTTGGATGAATAAACAAGCATTATTAATAGCGAAGTGCACGAAGGAAAAGAGAAATTAGTTCCTAATCAAAAGGAAACACTGTCTATTGTTTGTGCTGTCAAGTGCCAGGCAATCAGATTTCGCTAGATTAGTTGAATATGTAATGAGCATCTTGTTGATAAGGGAATTCAGTTATCGTAGTTCTGATCTGACTCAAACGTAATGTCTCGTTTTAGGTAAGCTGGATATAAAGTAAATAAAGTAGACTGGGGCTAGCTGAATTTAGAACCATTCCATCGCATACATGTATGCTTAAGATTAGGAATTATGCTATACTGTTTGTGAAGCATTGATGAATAAGCTACATGTACATGTAACTAACAATAATTATACTTCATGTACAGTACTATTCAAAAATATTTCAACAGAGGAAGTGAAATGTCACCTGAACAAGTGTTCCATTGTCAGTATTTAAGGGGAAATTTCACCTGTTCAGGTGAAATCACACTTCCCCTGTTGAAATGTTTTTGAATAGTACTGTACATGTATATATTTATAATTTGAACTGAAAAAATGTTTATTCACAGGTTTGTGCAGGGCTATAATTCTGCACAATGTTACTACATCTACCACTGGCAGTACATCGATGTGTTCGTATACTTCAGCCATCACTTTGTAACCATTCCTCCCCCATGTTGGACAAATGCTGCCCACACAAATGGTGTTCCAGTACTGGGAACTTTCATCACCGAGTGGGAGGATGGTGCAAAGAGATGTAGTCAGTTCCTAGAGGACAGTCGGTCATACAAGGCTCTTGCCAATCAGCTTGTAGACATGGCTGATTACTATAATTTTGATGGATGGATCATAAATATTGAGAACCCAATACAGGTACAGTATTTAAAATGATCGAGAATAGAATATTATTCAATAAACTACAATGTAGAGTGTTTTACAAGGATTTCCACCACTGAGAAAATTAATATTGTGAATATCTGAACACACTTAAAAATACATACATGTATCTAACCTCTCAGCCAATCTTCTCACGTTATTGGGCAATAGGGACTTTAAGCAACCACAATGGCAATGTCTACGATGAAAGTGTAAAACAGTAGCCTTAATTACAAAATACAATTTATAGCTGCACATGAAAATACACAGTGCAGTTGAAGTTAAGCACAATCAGGCGAGGTAAGCAAAGTGGATGGGTGATGGGCACTGCTGAAATTAACTGGTACATAAGAAGCAAGCTGATACTCTCATTTCCTGATTTTAATTGAAGTCTCTTAATATATAGTTTGCAGGGCATGACAAAAGTCGTGACCGAGCCTGGGGCTAGTGAATTTTCATGTTGGGCTAGTAGCTCAGTTTGGCAACTTAGTACCCAATGGATAAAGAGCCAAGTAGGCTTCTTAGTGAAATGGAGTATTTACTGGCAAGCTTCAATTTTCTCTTCTAACCCTAATTTGTATGTATAAATATGCCTGCAGCCAGCACAAGTCAACAGTTTGGTGGAGTTTGTGGATTATTTAACCAAGGCCATGCATGCATGTCACCCCCATAGCCTAGTGATCTGGTATGACAGTGTGACATACAAAGGAGACCTCAAGTGGCAGAATGAACTCAACTCTAACAACAGGTACATGTATAGGGTGGCTATTTTATGATATGAAAAAAATATAATAAACAATGGTAGGAATAATCAGACCCAGAATCAGTCCCAGAGCTAGGCCATTGAGATTGTTGGAATTTGTTTTCTCTAAATCTTCTCCCCCCTCATATATATATATACATGTATGTGGATTTGGGAAAAAAATACTTTTCCTTGCTACTTGCACTGCTTAAAATTGCAACTGATATGGTTCCCAGTGTGACTAAAACATTGTTTGGCAACTAAAACTTTCTGATTAGTTGTCAACTCAGCAACTAACATTTGCTGACTGGCAACTCAATTTTTTTGCTACTGACGATTTGTTTAAATCTCGAGGCCTGTTATGACTTGCTCCTCTCCTTTTAACACTAAATGTATGGTGTGTTCAATTGACCATATTCTGGAATAATAATACAGAGCACTTTTAGCCAATGGAATATTAAATGTAGCCGAGTATCACTACTGTCAGTTTGTAGCTTAATTTTACAGTACAAACTGCCTGAACCAGAGATTTCCAGAGACTATTCTATCTACATTGTACATTCCATATTCTTATTCCGGTATATGGTCAACCAAGACAATTACTTGTATTGTCCCTCAGAGAAAAATGGAATGGAGAATTTTAAACCATATTATTTTGTACATGTAGATAAACCAAACCCTCTCAGTGATAGATTTTCTCAAAGTCCTTTCCAATTTTTTTATATTTATAAATGCCTGCTTGTTGGAAAGGACTTTTGCCACTTGCAACGTGCCAAAATTTGCTTGTGGATTTTTTGACTGGTGACGTAACAGCAGCCTAGCCAATAGACTTGCTACAAGTCGACCTCTTTTCAGTTGTCTTTTCCTATGAGAACGAGCGCGAAGCGAGCGACGAAGTCGCGAGAGGACGACTTGTTTCACTTGTGAGGATTTGAATCTAAGTTGATTGACATATGTGATATGCACGTGCACATCCGTTGCCCGGGAAGCTATATTTACAGCCATTACAAACAGTCATGTCTCAATGGCTGGAAGCAGCTGGATCAACTCCCACAAAATCGTTTTGTAGAGTTGCACTGACACCAAAATCAAAGGGATCAATTTGTTTGCAATGTGGTTACTACCATTTGCAAGCTACCATTAAGCGTGAACCTTTTTCCGCGCTCATTTATGTTTGAAACTAGACGTCTGGCGTCCCAAACCTTTGCAATTCGTCGGCAAACTAATTATTTTCAACCTTGATGTTGAAAACCTTTGATATGTCTTCTACCGACGTGCAACTCAGATTATGCCAAGAGACAGTTGTTGTCTTGCATCTCTCATAATTCTGAGCGTCCAAAACTTGAACTTGAACCGACATTTATATGATTTAGCGCGTAGTGCGAAGGAAAATCTAGCTGAAAAGTTTCCAAACCTGAATCCCACTCGTTGAAACGTGAAGGCGGGACATGTCAAAGGTTGTCACAATCGCGGTTAAATTGCAAAGGTTTATGCCGCAAGACGTCTAGCTTTCAAACATAAACGAACACGGAAAAAGGTTCACGCTTAACGGTAGCATGTAGACAAGAGGAGAAAGTTATTTGACGGCTCTAATTAAAGAACCTCGACAGAATTCTTGAAATTTCCTGTGAGCTCTGCCCAACTGGATCTGGGTTTTCATACTTATCGAACGTTATTTGCCATTCTTGTTCGGAAAAGAATGTGACCTTATTGAAGAAAGTCGATAAAATAACTGAAAGTTTCAAGGCAGCTCAAGAAATAATTAGAAAACTGAGAGGAAAAACAGTCGTCAAGCGGTCATGGCTAAATGCCCTATTTCTATTGGACAGCTTTGCTTACATGTACGTCACCGGTGGAAAAATCCACCGGTGAATTGGGCGCGAACCAGGTAGCAAAAGTCCCTTAAACCAGAGAAGTGAAAAAAAGTGAAAATCAACCAGAGAAGTGAAAATCTCGTTTTAAGAGAAGCGAATGTGGGAAATGAAAATCTCGTTTCAAGGGACTTTGAGAAAGTCTACCTAGCCAATAGAAAGCATGGATTACTAAGATGGGTTTATTGCTAAGTTAATATAAACTGACAGCTTGTCATTTCTTTTGATGTTTGAAGTATTTGAATCCCAGTTTTTTTTTACAACAAACTTTTAATAGATAATCAATTTTTATAAGTATTATTGTCAACCACAATTAATGAACTAAGAACTATTTTTAACTATAGTGTGACCTCAGCCTGTCTATAGTAAACATTCTTAACCATAGTTTGGCTGGTTTACAATAGTTAACATCCCAGTGTGACCTCAGCTTTTATTACATGTACATAATGTATATAGATCTGCTAAGAATGTACACAATATGCACAAGAATGAATATATTCGAGACTATATTGCGATAGTACTGTACAAATAAAATAGCTTCCCAGTTGCCTGCACGGTGCAGTCTTTGTCAGATTTACTGGTATAAAATGAACAACTTATTACATGTAGTTGCCTGATATGGTCATGTATTATTAAATAACGTACAATGTACATATTTTGGTTCATCTAAATAGTTACATGACTATTAAAAATACTGCTGTACAAGCTGGGGAGCTGACTAGTAACCTCAGTATAATGATATTGTAATTACTGCTGTTTTTCTCAGCCTATTCTTTGAAAGCTGTGATGGCCTTTTCCTGAACTACACCTGGTCTATTCAGCAACTGAGTTTATCAGCGAGAGCTGCACGGGCATATGGCAGACTCATCTCTGAGGTGTATGTTGGAGTAGATGTGTTTGGACGAGACTGTTACAGTGGAGGTGGTTACAAGTGTAATGAGGTGAGTGAACTGTTTGGAATGTTTTCTACCTGGTAAAGTTAAGGTAAGGTGTTGGGACACTTGCAGGGCTTGAAATGATTAATGCTCACAAACTCATAAAACTTGCAACTATTGGTAGTACTATCTTGCAGAACTATTCATATGTTGTTGCTAGTGGATTAATTAGCTATAGACCATGTTACTACATGCAGTAAACATTATTGATAACTAGCAACAGTTGCTAGTAGAATCTTGCTGAACTATTTGTTGTTGCTAGTGGATCAGACCATGTTACTTGTAAACAGCATTGACAACTAACAACAGTTGCTAGTAGAATCTTGCTGAACTATTTGTTGTTGCTAGTGGATCAGACCATGTTACTAGTAAACATTATTGACAACTAGCAACAGTTGCTAGTAGAATCTTACTGAACTATTTGTTGTTGCTAGTGGATCAGACCATGTTACTTGTAAACAGTATTGATAACTAGCAACAGTTGCTAGTGGAATCTTGCAGAACTATTTGTTGTTGCTAGTGGATCAGACCATGTTACTACGTGCAGTAAACAATATTGATAACTAGCAACAGTTGCTAGTAGAATCTTGCTGAACTATTTGTTGTTGCTAGTGGATCAGACCATGTTACTAGTAAACAGTATTGATAATTAGCAACAGTTGCTAGTAGAATCTTACTGAACTATTTGTTGTTGCTAGTGGATCAGACCATGTTACTTGTAAACAGTATTGATAACTAGCAACAGTTGCTAGTAGAATCTTGCAGAACTATTTGTTGTTGCTAGTGGATCAGACCATGTTACTTGTAAACATTATTGATAACTAACAACAGTTGCTAGTAGAATCTTGCTGAACTATTTGTTGTTGCTAGTGGATCAGACCATGTTACTAGTAAACATTATTGACAACTAGCAACAGTTGCTAGTAGAATCTTGCTGAACTATTTGTTGTTGCTAGTGGATCAGACCATGTTACTTGTAAACAGTATTGATAACTAGCAACAGTTGCTAGTAGAATCTTGCTGAACTATTTGTTGTTGCTAGTGGATCAGACCATGTTACTTGTAAACAGTATTGATAACTAGCAACAGTTGCTAGTAGAATCTTGCTGAACTATTTGTTGTTGCTAGTGGATCAGACCATGTTACTTGTAAACAGTATTATAAAATAGATTCGATAGTACGCGCGCTCTGATTGGCTGAAAGCCGTGTTTCTATAACTCTATAGAAACATAGAAAGAGTGAGCGCGCGCTCAGTTTTGATTGCGTGGTTAGGAGAATTTACATTTTCGTGATACTAATAAATGAGTGATTTTCCATTGTTGTACTTATTTTCTGGGGGTTATTTTATAAAGGAAATAGAAAACATTTCCCCCATGTTGCTATAGAGTATAGAAACACTTGTGGTAGTTTGGAAGAACTCGAAATAGCTGTGGAAACACTCGCCCTTCGGGCTCGTGTTCCCACTGCCATTTCTCGTTCTCCCAAACTCCCACTCGTGTTTCTATAACTCTATAGAAACACAGGAAATGTTTTCTATTTCTTAATTGATAACTAGCAACAGTTGCTAGTAGAATCTTGCTGAACTATTTGTTGTTGCTAGTGGATC
The DNA here is from genome assembly GCA_030867875.1 of Actinernus sp. WN-2022. NCBI lineage: Eukaryota > Metazoa > Cnidaria > Anthozoa > Actiniaria > Actinernidae > Actinernus > Actinernus sp. WN-2022. The sequence continues at coordinate 64,348,431 of JAOWCC010001634.1, forward strand.
AGACCATGTTACTAGTAAACATTATTGATAACTAGCAACAGTTGCTAGTAGAATCTTGCAGAACTATTTGTTGTTGCTAGTGGATCAGACCATGTTACTAGCAATAGTTAATAGTGGTATTTTCCTCTGATTTCAAACCCCTGATTCAAGTGTGAGTTTCTACTGTTAATTACCTGTTGGGAATTATTGATGTGAAGAAGGTTCATAAAGATTGGTTATTATTATATATATGTATTCTTGCAGGCATTTAGGGTAATTAGAGATGAGAAGCTCTCTGCAGCCTTGTTTGCTCCTGGCTGGGTCATGGAGACACAGGGTGTTAAGAACTTTACCACCAACCAAAATAAGTATGTGGGAGGCTTATTAATGTTTAAAGGCCCACTGTCATGAGATGTGCATGCATGCCTTGTTAATTAGATGCAAAACTGATGTAGAGCGAGAACTCAGCTGACTCATTTGAGAAACAAGTGTATAAACTGGTCTAAAACGTATTTCTTGTCCATTTTATTAACCCAATAATCTGGCTCTTGGTAAACTTGTATGTTACAGTGATTTACATCCATCGTAAAGACTTAGACAAGTTATTCAATTTGTTATTCGAGGCACTAAATATTGTAATTTTTGGCAAAATAAATTTAATGTGTATGTTTGTGTACAGTACAAGGTTCATGTCCAATTCTTCATTCGATTCCTCTTATGCGAATTTGACTAATAATTATTTCTGGGTATAAAGGATAAGTTTGAAATCTACTAACTCATTTCAGGATATTCAGGCATTCAGAACTTACAATACAATGGCCACTCTAATAAATCATAAATTTTAGCCAGGCCATTTATGCTGCGGTCAGACTCGCGCTAGAACCGTGCTTGCTTGGCTCATTTCTGTTTACCTAGCACATTCCTAGCACGCTAGCGAATGTGACCGACCAAGCACGGCAGCTTCTGCTTAATGGAAAACCGATGCCTAGGTAAATAAAACTACAAAGAGACCGAAGCGTAGCTCAAGCCTGGTCTGTACCACGCTAGGGCTGCGCTAGGCAAATAAAAGTAATTGGATTTCGTTGTTCAACCTATAAAATGCGTTGCTGCATTGACGGCTAAAAATTGACAAGCGGTGATCTCAAAATACTGTATTCTCTGGTTTCTAACAGCAATACGAGCACTGACAGTTGTAACAATTCATTACCACTTCTCTATACTGTCTTGAAATGTCTCGAAGCCCAAGTCTAAAAACTATATTCTCTGGTTTCTAACAGCAATACGAGCACTGACAGTTGTAACAATTCATTACCACTTCTCTATACTGTCTTGAAATGTCTCGAAGCCCAAGTCCTTTCGTTCCAGCTGCTATGATGAATGAGATGGCTGTCTGCAATATTCAGGGCCAACCGCTTTCGTCTGTAATAAATCCCGCTCCATTTATTTTGGACAACAGTTCCAGTCTGCCTTTAAGGAACAGTTTCGACACTCTCCGCGGTTACTCTCAACATCCATTCCCAAATAATTCATCGCCAAGTACCTCGCTGAATTTCCCAGTGCAGAGGACAGTCTGGAGAGTGGAAGTAATCAGAATACTCATTCTGACAGGATTCTGTTAACCTTGAAACTATCAAGCGCTGATCTTTAATCTGACCGCAACATGCTTGCTTCGAATTTTAGCATTTGCTCAAGTATCTCATAAGCAAGCATGCTGAACTCCAAGCTCTAGCGCGAGTCTGACCGCAGCATTAGTCGCTCGAAGTTATGTGGCACAAGCAACTGTACTTAGAACATTGGGTATGTGGCTATAATGTATATTTTTCTCGTTTCCAAAGCCATATCATCAAGCAAATACATGTTTACAAATGATTTCACTCCTCAAGTAGTGAAAACACAAGAAAGCAGCCAGTTTATATACTCACTCGCCACAGTATAAACAATCAATGATAAATATTTCACAGCGAATTATTGTTGGAATGTTGTCAGGATATATAGGGATGGAATCAGCACTGATATGAATATCTCTGGGTTCATCTTGTAGAAGAAGCACTTTGTCAGTTGAACTTGAAAGCCTTGGCTTACATGCATTCCTTTACAGAAAAAAACTTCATTTTGAAAAATAAACCCACAGATATACAAATTAATAATTTATTTACGACCTGAGCTAGTAATCTTTTGTGAGAATCCAAAGGTTTTTGCAGATATAATGATGGTTTCACTTTTCTCTCCCATCTTTGAAAATGTAGGGTGTACGTTTTCAAAAGAAGAACTTGTGCATGCGCTATATGTGACAGTAGGCCTTTAATAATTGAACATTCTTTGTTTTGATAAAGTCAAGTCCATTGAGTTTGACTCTTCAGCATTGTACATTGAATGTTTTGTTGTTATTCAGGTTTTGGAATCTTCTAAGTAAGTACTGCCCAACACACCCTGTGGCTGTCAACATACCCTTTGTAACATCTATGTGCCGTGGAAATGGGGAAAAAGTCTTTATTGATGGCCAGGTAAGAACAGTCAGTGAACAGCACTGATTATAATATTACATATACTTGTTTCTGGATACTAACAGCACTTCAGTGTAAGACTGGATGCTTCCCATTAGGGTTCTCTTCTCATTTCCAGTATTGAGCAAGGTTGTTGCCTTCATGTTCTGTAAAGGGAAGCCAGGGTGGCGCAGTGGTTAAGTGCCTCACCTTTCACCTCTGTGACCTAGGTTCAATTCCTGGACCTGGTGCCATATGTGAGTTGCGTTTGTTGGTACATGTGTATCTCACCCTTCTCCGAGGGTTTTTCTCTGGGTTCTCTGGTTTTCCTCCCTCCACAAAAACCAACATGCTAAATTCAAATTTGATCTGTGATTTAGCTGGGTCCTGGCTTTGATAGCTAGATCAGCCTCTATGGCTGTTTTTCAGGTCCCATTAGAAATTCAGTGTTTCAAGCCAGGATTTCACGAGTGATATAGGCATAAAACAACAAGCAACATATACAGACGCAGTGACATATTTTATCATTAGTGGTACTCAGAGGTGTAAGACAACAAGAAGCACCACTAATGATCAGTGCATTACTGAGTCACACTCTGCATAATTTTTATGTTGCTTACAAAGTGCTTATGCTTATGTCGCTTGTGAAAACCAGGCTCAATATATTGATCATTACCTGTATTTGTTCAGCTCACAGGTGTGAGATAAGAACAAGCGCCGCTAATAATCAGTACGTTACTGCGTCTACGTATGTTGCTTGTACTTATGTCGCTTGTGAAAACCAGGCTCAGTATATTGTCTTGATCAGTACCTGTATTTGTTCAACTCACAGGTGTGAGATAAGAACAAGCGCCGCTAATGATCAGTACATTACTGCGTCTGCGTGTGTTGCTTGTACTTATGCTTATGTCACTTGTGAAAACCAGGCTCAGTATATTGATCAGTACCTGTATTTGTTCAACTCACAGGTGTGAGATAAGAACAAGCACCGCTTAAATAATCAGTACGTTTCTGTGTCTACATATGTTGCTTGTACTTATGTCGCTTGTGAAAACCAGGCTCAGTATATTGATCAGTACCTGTATTTGTTCAACTCACAGGTGTGAGATAAGAACAAGCGCCGCTAATGATCAGTACATTACTGAGTCTGTATGTTGCTTGTGCTTATGCTGCAAGTGTGAACCAGGCTTAAGGATGCTGAGAAACACTGATCTATGCGAATACTTCATTAACAGGTTTTTGTGAACACAACTCTCATAATTTTATGTAGTAATTCTAACAGAACTAGCAATGATTATTCATATTATAATATACCTAAACCTTTGTAACTATTGTTTCTTCTTTCTTAAAATTTCACTTTGTGTGATGATGGTAACCTTATGATGGTAACCCAATGATGGTCCCACCAGTGGTCTAGGGAGGGGGAGAGGGCCTCTGCCCAGTCCCAGAAGAAAAATTGACAGAAATCATCAAGGAAATGTCCCACAATTCAACAGTTACCCCCCCTCCCCTCCCCAAGTTTCCCACAATTTTCAGGACCTCCCTGGGCCCCACCCTCCCGTCCACTGGTGCCTTTGCTCCCCTCTTCTCTCCTCCTATGGCCCAATAGTTAGGTTATGTTGATGACAGCAGGGGAACACTCTTTCAACTGTAATTTTTAGAAATGATTGTACAGTAGAATCCAGCTGTATAATTTGCTTTTTCTTGCTAGGTTGTGTACAGTAATCCATGGACAAACCTCAGTTGCCAGCAGGTTCAGCTATCATACAGTAATGCATTCTATAACATGGGTGGCAAGGGTGGTATCCTCATAAGTGAGGTACGACACACTCTGGGTGATGCCTATAATGGAGGTGGATGTCAGCTGGTGCACGGACGCACAAGTGATACACAGGAGACAGCCAGGAGTGTGATTAGGTACCGTGATTTATACAATATACAGTACAAAACTTGTGCTTTGATTGATCGATAGCCGTGTGTTATTAGAGTACAGCTGCACAGTCAGATGATGTCACGATGACGGCCCGTGTGTATACTGAAAAATCAAATCACTAATGGGATATGTGTCTGTCGGAACAAATTATGGTAAATTTAGCTTACGTTATAGAGGAGCCGTTATCTGGAATCACTTAATGGGGATATAAAGCACAAGAGTATGAAGTTTTTTAAAGAATAATATTAAGAACAACCTTCTCCAGACTTCTGCTCTACGACTTTTAATTGATAATTATGATACCAAGTTTTTTGTTGTTTGTTTGTCATGTGAGTTTTTGTTAGTTTGTTTTATATTTTCTACTTGTTAAATTTGTTATAATAAATTGTAACTTAGTAACAGACATACACCTCATTTTGTAAGCTTTTCATAATAAATTTGCTACCTTCAACCATAATATTTATATTGTCAATTTAATATACAAGCCATCCAGCTCAATTTTTTGGCTTATTCTGGGTGACCATTACCTTAGAGTTGTAAAATTAGTTATTCCAATTTTCTCTTTTTATGGTAATAAAGTAGTTGTTGTTGTTGTTGTATATTTCACAATATACCACTCATGGGATATTTCACAGTATACCACTCGAAAGCATTATATAACTAGTATTGTGTCCATCGATAGGTTGTTTGAGGCTGCAGTCACGCTCTCCAGCGGTATTCTTGTCTCTCTAACGTTCAAGTTAACACCTGCTGACTGTTTTCAAGTGAGTCTACAACTCCACACAGACAGAAAACCAACCTACATTCTACTCTGTCCTTCACCGGCGAGTGAACAAGGTATGTGTGTGGAACCTAGACTTTTTTTTCGTGAGGAAAACTGTCGTAAGACAAGAGAGACATTCTCATCTCTATTGAATGTGTTTAAACTGTCTTTTGTCTGCTTTTACTCGCCCTGAATTAAAAAAAATAGACCACACTTGTCACTACACCATTTTAAAGGGGCTGTGTCATGGTAAGACTTTAAATTATTCGTTTTTCCGGGCCGGAAAGAGCTATTTCCACCGATTTTGATTTGAACTAACAAACCTCTTGCCCATTTGGGATGCTTAATATGAAAGCAAATATGCAAAAATGACTAACAAACAGTGTATATAAACAGTCTCCAGGGAAAATATTGAAAATCCTTTCAATCAAGCATTGAGGGAGGGAAGTTTAACTGTTTGTATCCAATTAACAGCCACTAAATGAGCGATTACTCGATACAAGCGCAGTACCATGACATAGCCCCTTTAAGTGTTACTACTGAAACTGGGGACACTTAGACAATGATTATCAATCACATTGCAGAACGGAAACAAAGTATTCCAACTTATGCTTATTTGAGCCAATCAGTGTTGATTACAAAACAACAGCATTTTGACTTGCTTGAGCTTTGATCTGGTAAAAAGCGAATTTGGTCGTCTAGTTCTAAAGTCAAAGTCGTTGAATGAAGAAAATCGCATGGATATGCTTGCATTTATACTGTGGAATGCTTTTATTTTCGTCACCACCAATCTTGTACAAGTGCCTAAGTTTTATAAAATAATGAAGTCAGAATTTTTTGCCATCCAGTACAACCACCTGATTATTGTTATTATTATTATTTATATCCTGCACAAGTTCCTATGCTTCTCATATCCACGAGTAAACCATGAGCGCTTAACCAGACACACAACTAACCAACTTTTTCAATTTTTTTTGCAGATTTTTCTAAAAGTGACAATACAAAGCTAAGTAAGACATTCAAAAAAAAATATGGCATTCATAAGTCCAGGATGATTATGTCATCAGAGTTCATGGCTCCTATTGGACAGGAACACTACGAGGCATATGCCCCACTGACTGGAAGTGATCTCGACACTGTAAAGACTGCCTTAGGAGTGATGAGCAGCAACGAGGATGAGGGAGCCTGGTGCACAAGGTACGTTACATAGGTAATGCAACCCCCAATCCTCTTACTCTGTGATTTGAAGACTTTAATTTGGTGCCATCATTTAATAAGGTCCAGTTTTAAAGAGAAAATCAACTGAAGCAACTGAAATTGAGTTCAATGATAATATCAACTGAGTATTGATAGATAGATAACTTTATTTATCCACTGGTGGTTGAGGCTCAGGTTAGGCCTCTAGCAAGTACATATGCTAATTAGCCGAGTAAAACTACACTGTAGTAAGTAACAGTGAGTACAATATAAGTGAAAAAGAAAAGTTAGCGTATTTACATTGATTGGCTGGGATTTAAACCAGGGTTCCCACGGACAGGGAAAAACGATTTTTTTTTTCCCAAGGTCAGGGAATTTAGGATTTGGTTAGGGAAATCCCAAATTTCAATGAAAAGTCAGGATTTTTTTATTTTCAGGCTTCACATACCTATTTTTTGGGCTGTTTTGTTCAATGTTGCTGTCCCAAAATAGCGATTGAATATTTGGAAAAAATACGAGCAAGCGCTAGTCAGTGAAATGTAAAGGGATTTTTTTCCCTGCAAATGTGTGAAAACCCTGTAAACCCGCGACCTCCTTAACCTTATTCAATTGCATCTTCATCTTTGCAGACATTATTTGATTGCTGGTCGTCAGCTTGTGGGGTGTCACCTCAAGGAGATACGTGTGGTGTGTGTCAAGACAGCTAGTCAACCAAAACAAGGTAACTCAGATGCTGCTTGAGTAACTTTGAGCCTCCACCTCACTAGCCTGCTATGCCGACGTATTTTTCACTCATAACTTTGAAGAAAATTGTAACGTCTGCTTACCCGAGCGCTTAATTAGTTTCCAATATGCAAGCACAACGTCAGCACGTTTGTCGTATGTTTCTGCCCAATCAAAGCCATTGTTAGAATTTTAGTGAATTGGCGTGCCAGTGAATACTCTCCTATGATTGGTCAATGGCAAATGTATTGTCTGAATTCCTTTTAAATGCAACATACGTCACTTTCCAGGATATGGAAGGTAAAATCTGATTGGTCCATAACACAATGAGGTGTGCATATTGGAAACTTATTAAGCACTCGGGTAAGCAGACGTTACTTTTTTTCTTCGAATTTATGAGAGTGAAAAATAAATCTGCATAGCAGGCTACCACCTCACTCCACTTTAAATAAATATATGTTTTACTTGTCACACACAATTGTTTACATTTTTTCCTCATTAGCAAGCGACGTACATACAAACAAACAAACAAATAAATCGAAAGAGATTGTCACACTTGGTACTCATCGAAAATTTGAGAGTTGATATGAGAAATATATTTTGAAGAATGAGTGTTTAAAAATCTCAACATTTACAAAGAATATATGGCTGTCAGCAACTCTTGCCACACAGCCCATTTTAAGTTAAGCCAATTTCGCCATAAATATTTAACGTATCAATCTCACATTTTCGATGATTACTAAGTTTAAAATTCACTTTCAACTGATGTAGCAGCTTGAAGTTAAATTTATGCTAATGAGGCAAAAATGTAAACAATGATGTCAGCAAAGATTGCCCTTTCAAGTGGTTTTCAATTGAGTGTCGAAAAGTAATTAGGTTTGATTGGTGGGTTATCCACGATTGCACTTAATTTCCTTGTGATTCGTTTAAGTAAAATCAATCACGAATTACTTCAGTTCGTGTTTGGCTCATTAGTTACGTTTTTACCCAAACTCGTATCCAGGGTATTCTCTCGCAGTAGCTGCCATCTTGGATCTGACTGAGAGAAGAACCTGGGGATGAGATTTTTTTTACAGGCTTACAACACTCAATCGAAACCACTGTAAGGGGGTCCGGGGTAAATTAAATTTATTCTACATGTATGCTCCAAAGAAAGACTAAATTTAATTTAATTTCCCCCTGAGCCTCATTTTGAAACCTTTGCATCTATGGAAAGTGGGCTATTCTTTAGTCCAGATGTCGCGAATAAACCATCACGGTACACTTGATTTTCTTTGGTATACTCTTTGTAAAGTTTCTCTCGATCTCTCGGTTAAGGTTTATCGCTCGCTGTTGTCTCGGTTCAACTCACTCTCAAGCTAATTTCCAGTTTGCATCTATTTACTCATGGATTAACTTATTTTGGAATGTGATTGGTCAGTGCACTACCACACACCCTAAACCTGGTAATTAATATAATCACAACCACTCCACACGTCACTCAACTTCCTACACATAATAATCTAATGGCGCTTTAATATAGCATCGGCCAATCTCCAACACAGATAATAATGTTTAATTTTAACCTTTCTCGAGGCTGACCTTGTACAAGTTGAGTCCCAGGAGGATAACAACCTTTGTTGTTGTTAGTCTAAACTCGTTCTAAAACTGTTCAGTTCAAGGCTGACCTAACAAAACCTATTGTTTATAGCCAACATAGCGTCCATGTTGAGTCCCAGGAGGATAACAACCTTTGTTGTTGTTTGTCTAAACTCGTTCTGAAACTGTTCAGTTCAAGGCTGACCTTACAAAACCTATTGTTTATAGCCAACATGACGTCCATGTTGAGTCCCAGGACGATAACCTTTGTTGTTGTTTGTCTAAACTCGTTCTAAAACTGTTCAGTTCAAGGCTGACCTTACAAAACCTATTGTTTATAGTCATCATGACGTCCATGTTGAGTCCCAGGAGGATAACAACCTTTGTTGTTGTTTGTCTAAACTCGTTCTGAAACTGTTCAGTTCGAGGCTGACCTTACAAAACCTATTGTTTATAGCCAACATAGCGTCCATGTTGAGTCCCAGGAGGATAACAACCTTTGTTGTTGTTTGTCTAAACTCGTTCTAAAACTGTTCAGTTCAAGGCTGACCTTACAAAACCTATTGTTTATAGCCAACATAGCGTCCATGTTGAGTCCCAGGAGGATAACAACCTTTGTTGTTGTTTGTCTAAACTCGTTCTGAAACTGCTCAGTTCGAGGCTGACCTTACAAAACCTATTGTTTATAGCCAACATAGCGTCCATGTTGAGTCCCAGGAGGATAACAACCTTTGTTGTTGTTTGTCTAAACTCGTTCTGAAACTGTTCAGTTCAAGGCTGACCTTACAAAACCTATTGTTTATAGCCAACATGACGTCCATGTTGAGTCCCAGGACGATAACCTTTGTTGTTGTTTGTCTAAACTCGTTCTAAAACTGTTCAGTTCAAGGCTGACCTTACAAAACCTATTGTTTATAGTCATCATGACGTCCATGTTGAGTCCCAGGAGAATAACAACCTTTGTTGTTGTTTGTCTAAACTCGTTCTGAAACTGTTCAGTTCGAGGCTGACCTTACAAAACCTATTGTTTATAGCCAACATAGCGTCCATGTTGAGTCCCAGGAGGATAACAACCTTTGTTGTTGTTTGTCTAAACTCGTTCTGAAACTGCTCAGTTCGAGGCTGACCTTACAAAACCTATTGTTTATAGCCAACATAGCGTCCATGTTGAGTCCCAGGAGGATAACAACCTTTGTTGTTGTTGGTCTAAACTCGTTCTGAAACTGCTCAGTTCAAGGCTGACCTTACAAAACCTATTGTTTATTGCCAACATAGCGTCCATGTTGAGTCCCAGGAGGATAACAACCTTTGTTGTTGTTTGTCTAAACTCGTTCTGAAACTGCTCAGTTCGAGGCTGACCTTACAAAACCTATTGTTTATAGCCAACATAGCGTCCATGTTGAGTCCCAGGAGGATAACAACCTTTGTTGTTGTTGGTCTAAACTCGTTCTAAAACTGTTCAGTTCAAGGCTGACCTTACAAAACCTATTGTTTATAGCCAACATAGCGTCCATGTTGAGTCCCAGGAGGATAACAACCTTTGTTGTTGTTTGTCTAAACTCGTTCTGAAACTGTTCAGTTCGAGGCTGACCTTACAAAACCTATTGTTTATAGCCAACATAGCGTCCATGTTGAGTCCCAGGAGGATAACAACCTTTGTTGTTGTTAGTCTAAACTCGTTCTGAAACTGCTCAGTTCGAGGCTGACCTTACAAAACCTATTGTTTATATTCAACATGACGTCCATGTTGAGTCCCAGGAGGATAACAACCTTTGTTGTTGTTAGTCTAAACTCGTTCTAAAACTGGTCAGTTCGAGGCTGACCTTACAAAACCTATTGTTTATAGTCATCATGACGTCCATGTTGAGTTCCAGGAGGATAACAACCTTTGTTGTTGTTAGTCTAAACTCGTTCTAAAACTGCTCAGTTCGAGGCTGACCTTACAAAACCTATTGTTTATATTCATCATGACGTCCATGTTGAGTCCCAGGAGGATAACAACCTTTGTTGTTGTTAGTCTAAACTCGTTCTAAAACTGCTCAGTTCGAGGCTGACCTTACAAAACCTATTGTTTATAGTCAACATGACGTCCATGTTGTGTCCCAGGAGGATAACAACCTTTGTTGTTTGTCTAAACTCGTTCTAAAACTGCTCAGTTCGAGGCTGACCTTACAAAACCTATTGTTTATAGTCAACATGACGTCCATGTTGAGTCCCAGGAGGATAACAACCTTTGTTGTTTGTCTAAACTCGTTCTAAAACTGCTCAGTTCGAGGCTGACCTTACAAAACCTATTGTTTATAGTCAACATGGCGTCCATGTTGAGTCCCAGGAGGATAACAACCTTTGTTGTTTGTCTAAACTCGTTCTAAAACTGCTCAGTTCGAGGCTGACCTTACAAAACCTATTGTTTATAGTCAACATGACGTCCATGTTGAGTCCCAGGAGGATAACAACCTTTGTTGTTTGTCTAAACTCGTTCTAAAACTGCTCAGTTCGAGGCTGACCTTACAAAACCTATTGTTTATAGTCAACATGACCGTCATGTGAGAAGGGTCTATTCAATTGTTTTTCTCACGGTGGATTTCCAATATCGCGTTTTTCTATACGTACGTTAAAGTGCCACTACGACGAAAATTTACCATTTCGATTTGCCACTTTTTCAGTGTCTATAGGTCAATCAGTATCAGAAATATCCGAAATAGTAAAAAATATTCCCAAATGGGCATCTTAAACCACAAATTTTAGGAGAGTTAACCGGTAAAATCCTGTCCGCCATTGCTGGAAGCCGTGCCCTTTGTTCAGCTTTAAACAAAGGTTTATTCACCGGAAGTGATGTCATACACTTAACACGACAACCTCGTGGCGCGAAATAACGTGCATAAAAAAGTAGCCAACCTCGCAAAGATAAATATAACTTTCTTCTTATGTACGTGAAGACGTTTTTAGTAGAAATATGCCTCCAGGCGTTGTGTTCTGCAGGCGAGCGTTAAGTGTATGACATCATTTCCGGTGAATAAACCTTTGTTTAAAGCTGAACAAAGGGCACGGCTTCCAGTAATGGCGGACGTGTAGATTCAATATTCGGAGCTAAAAAAATAAGACTTCCTGTCGTTGTATCGAAAAACAATTTTAACTGGTAATAATATATGAACTCTACTTTATGAATATGCAAAAACATTGATATGTCAAATTTGATCGTAGGGGCACTTTAAACGCGCATAAAAAGGAAGCCAATTGATTTTGACGCAAGTAAACCCCCCATTTTAAAACCGTAAGTAGAAAAGATAGCTGCTTTTTAAATTTCAAACGCGACAGTGTAATTATTTACGGACGTTTTCTTGACGCACTTTTTGCGTACGTAAAACTGAGTACGCGGCAGTGAAAATCCACCTTAATAAGGAACTATTGCCTTTACAGGACTGGCAGGTGCTCCGTTCCATCTACATATCGGAGAAATTAAGGTAATTATGTTTATTGCCTATAACCCTTCTTGCCATTTTTATAGCTATCAACCTCCGTAAAGTTTTGAGTACTTCAGTGAAGAATGTTTTGGCTTACAGTGTATACTTTATGTTCTACGCTTGTTTGAAATCGTGTAAATTTGACCTTTCCCGATCCATGACCGCGTAAGTAAAAGCCTGGGTCGATTCCTGGGTAGACGTCATCTTGACGTCATATAATTAATTCGACTTTGTAATCATTTGAAGAAATACTTTAAATGTTGGCTAAAATGACTTTTCTTTACCAACAGCTCACAAACTCTGTATATTTTCTATGCATCGATGTTGTTGTGATAGAAAGGCGCCATGGAGAATAATGCATCAATGAGATGACATCTACCCAGGTATCGACCCAGGCTTTTACTTACGCGGTCATGGGTCAGGAAAGGTCAAATTTACATGATTTCAAACAAGCGTAGAACATTGAGTATTCTCTGTAAGCCAAAACTTTCTTCACAGAAGTACTCAAAACGTTTCGAAGGTTCATACCTATAAAACTTGCAAGAAGGGTTATAGGCACTTTAAATTGGTGGCTCTTTGTGCAAGAGCCTTGCTCACATAGCATAAAGGAAATTCCTAACAGGCCATTCATTTCCCCAGATCCTAGATCCCAAGGTACTCACGTGGTCAATCCCCACCGTGAGTAACCTGAGACAGAGAGATGTGCAGTGGAAGTCTGCTGACCACAAACATTTACTCAACCTCACTCTCATGTGGGATTGCCCAATCACAGCCGAGATGGAGCAGGTGGCATATTATGACGTTTTCGCTGTGTGGCCAGTTGTTAGCCAGTCACACGAGTTCGTAGGCCGGGCATTCGTCGAGGCTTACCGTATTTGTATGCTGCCCGTGCCAAAAGAAAGGACCTCGGTCGAGTTTATCGTGCAGGCTGTGACGTCATCGAGATTAAAGAAACCGCTGGACCAATGCAGTCGCATTAATTTTTCATGGAATTAAATCTTATTTAAATCACCCACAGTGATCCATGCGAGATCCGATATTTATCTCAAACACGTGTACACAACACGTAATCCAAATAAGCCGTTCTCTGGCAACAAAATTGTAAACGTAAAAAAGCGTCCACATTGAAAGGGTTATTTCAATCGAATTGAATCATCAGTACAAAAATAACACCCTGAGATAGAAGAGATATACCATGTGAATACCCTGGTATGCTTCTCCAGCTTTTTCGATAAAGGATGGCGAAGATTAAAGTGGATCTAGAAACAGCGAACCGATTTCATGTTGCTCTAAATTTCTCATAAACAAAGCAGTATTTTTCATCCACTCGAATCAATCAACTGAATCAATACTTTATTTATACACGGAATATATTCTAAAAGTCATTAAACTGATTTTCATAGAAGCCGTGTTTTAACAACATGATTATAAATAGAAAGAAAAGAAAAGCTAATTAAGTTATTTTAAAATGGCATCATCTAAGTGTATTAAACTATTCCAATGCTTGAAAACTACAGTTGAAATTAAATTTGTCCATATTTGATCAAGGTGCTTAATGGCAAGCATATTCTGCTAATCTGAGTAGTTATTTTTGTATTTCGAGATAGTTTTGGGGTTGACAGCACACCCTTTAAAAATCAACAAATAGTTTAGGCCGCCGTGGATGGATCTAATAACACCGCGAATTATATTTCTGTTCATGCCTTCTCGAGAAACTGCTGGATATTTTGGATTCGAATTATCGAACCAATAACGAGTGAGTACGATGAGCCGCTGCTTAGCAACGTGTCCGTTAGTCATTCCTATCATAGCTATCGACATCAACACAGTCTTGGTAAAGCTATGGCCAAAACTGAAAATGTGAACTTGTCAGGTGTATTACAAGGCAATGAATTTGTCTGTGAGAGCTTTAGTCAGTTTGATGAGAATTGTATCCTTTTGATTATAAAATGGAATAAGTTGTGTACAGCTAGGTATCCAATGATGAAACATGGAGGTGGTATTTCTGTAAATAACCTGTTATATTAAGTAATGGTTCGCCTAAGAACAGGAGTAAAAGTCAATAGGGTGCGGCAATGAGCAATTCCCAATAGCGATTTGGTTTGCATATTCCTTAAATGTCCACAGTCAAAGTTATAAACTAAAGATAAAGGGAACTGTACGCTGTTGGTCATTTGTGCTGTGAAAACTGAAAGAAAACACCATCAGCCAATCAGAAAGGGGGAAGACAAAATATATTTGAATCACAAATTTGAGAACTTTCCCCAATGACGATTTACTCTGAAATCAGGTCACAAGTAGTTTGATCAAAACTAAATTGAAACATCAAACATTTTCGAACGATAATGTATTATTTCGATGGGTTTCTATTGAATGTACGAGTATCAACCAATGAAATTACGAGAAAGAAGAATAGAAAACTAACACCTTTCTACATTCCTTGCCGTTAGTGCTCCTGTTCTTAGCTGGACTATTTAACAATTAGACCCGCAGCCCGAATGCGCTACGAGTCATTAGTATAAACCAACTAGTGGACTATTACGAATCCTGCGTTCTGATTGGCTACGCTACTATAGGTCTATTAGTGATAGCCCATGGTAGAGAAAAACCGCACGCATTTTCACGAAATAATAAAAAAAATTCAACTTCAATTTGTTTCTTTCTATTATTTTCTACTGTCCGACTAGTTAGTTTATACTAAAACAATTAGACCTCTCGCCCTCATGGGCTACGAGTTAAATGGGCTATTGACTCGTAGCCCATTCGGGCTGCGGGTCTAATTGTTAAATAGAGCATCAGTATAATTATTTTAATCAATAATGTATGACCACAGGAAGCCCGTACAACATGTTTGTATTTAATTTTATAGGAAATGTACGAGGATTACCGAAAGGTTTGAAGGCGAAATATCGCGAAGAACATGGCGATTTCTTGTTTATTTTGTATTCAAATATGCATGTTCTTCGCAATATTTCGTCACTTCAAACCTTTCAGTTATCATCTTGCATTAACTGTAAAATTAAATACAAACTCGTTGTGTAGGCTCCCTGTAGTGTTATCTCCAGACCGGCGGCATGCTCTGACGTCATCGCAACTTTAGATTCCAGCAGGTCTGGTAACATTTACATCACAATGTCAGATGTTTGTAAACATTACGCTCCTGTGAAGTAGTTATTATTAACTTACGAGAGATGACAAATTATGATGACCTAAAAAGGTATAAAAACGAATCATTGTATTGTTTTGTCTATTCTTTCTATTGGCCGGTAACAAAACGAGCAGGGGACTGGGACCGAGTTTATGAGAATTACTTCTAAAATGAAGTTCATCACATGATAGAGCATGTTGAAATTAGCATGTGTGCCAAGTTTGACGTAATTCAAGTGAATCTTGTCTGGATTATAAGCAATTGAAATTATATTTAATGCCTTGATCGTCAATATTGAGCCAAAGTTCACCAAACTTTTCAGACTAGCTAAGTTTGATCTGTTCTTTTGGAAAATAATGCTCACTTTGACTAGTTATTAATTGAATTAGTTTTACTGACTCGGTTCCAGTCCCCCGCTCATTTTGTTACCGGCTAATTCTTTGCTCAGCTACTTGCTGGCTTCCACTTGACGTCATAACCGCCATGTTTGTGCCCTTAAACAATAGATTACTCGTTAGCTTCTATTGTTGGGGCACCAACATGGCCACCATGTCCTTTGCATTTGAATCTCTGAGGATTGAGTGAAAACCAGCAATAGCAGATATTTCAGTTGAGTCTACGAATAGTAGTTTCAGCGGTATTGATCCGAACGCCTCACTTCGATGTAATGAAGCGCCACTAAAACCATAATTCTTGCATGACATCAATACCCTCTTAAACAAGCACGACTAATTTAGATACAGCTTGAATAGTGCTTCTTTACATCGAATTTAGGCGTTCGGGTCAATACTGCTGAAACTGATATTCGTAGACGCCACTGTATTCTGCCAGCTTGCTGTATCCAGAGCCACAATCAAAATGCAACCCCCGAGAGACGTCTGCGATTCGTGGCGCAACATTCCATACTGATGACGTCATGCGGCCATGATGTGGTCGCGTTATTTGATTGGCTAGTATATGATAATTAGGCATACTAGCCAATCGAATGACGCGATCACATCCTGGTCGCATGCCGTCATCAGTATGGAATGTTTCGCCTCGAATCGCAGACGTCTCTATCGGGAGACTCGTTTTGATTGGCTCCCGATACGTGATTGCATTAAAGGCCCATTGAGCCACCATATAAACTGAATTGAAGAGAAGATAATTTGTTAATTTTCTAACTCCAAAACTAATGTTCTCTTCTTAGAAGCGCAAGACAGATAAATGGCATAGCAATAGCCTCATGTTCTGCGAAACTCTTTCCATGGCCTTACATCTTATCATTACTGAATATAGCACCTGTATAGATTAACTTAATAGTAAATATAGTTTATTCGTTCCGATTGATTGCTTATTAATTAATATAGATAAATAATTGCGTAGATATCGCGTATTTAGATTTATAGGTTTTACTTATTGTAAGGCATTATTGTACAAGATCATAGTTAATAGAATGGAATGGTTATGAAACTCGGGGACCTTCTTTGTTATATGTCTTTGTTAGCTTTTTTCAACCACTACCGTGTACAAAACAATAGAAATTCCAACATGTTAATCAATCAACCAATAGAAACACGTGAGTTCAGTCGTTCTGGGAACGCTAATGAACTATGTCCGTGCACAATCTTTTGTCTTACCCCCTTCCAACATAAATCGCAGCGCTTTTGTTAGGCCTTTTGAAGTTTGCCGGGTTTCCTAATCATTCCACGCTTAACTATGACTAGATCGCGTATTTGTATAGGAAATTATGGTATTCTCGTGCAATTCGGGATAAATTTGAACGAGTGAGTTTTCAAAGAGTATCAAAATTGCACGAGCCCGCTGGGCGAGTGCAATTTGAGCTCTTCGAAAACTCACAAGTTCGAATTTATCCCGAATTGCACGAGAATACCATATGATTTAATTTTAATCATATACGGCTCTACAAATTTACTTGAATCTTCGGACAATCTTCGGAAATATTGGAACAATTAAAGCACCGTTTGTGAAGTAATGCTATACAGCATCTGAAGTGTTAATGTTTAGTACTGTCAAATAGTCAGTTTTAAAGTGCCTATGAACCTTTTTTTTAGCATTTTGGTATTTGCTTATCAGTCTAGTTTTATTTTCATTCGATATTTTTTGTGGTTTGAATTTATTTTTGATCAAACTAACTATGGTTTAATTTCGAAGAATATCGTGTGTGGGGAAAGTTCTCAAATTTGTGATTGAAAAATCCTTTGTTTTCTCTATATCCGATTGGCTGGATGATGGCTTCTCTGCGTTTTCACAGAAAAAAGAGCCAATAGCATAACAAATACTTTATTTTCGAGATGTAGTTTAGACTGTAGATACCTCCTAAAGCACTTAAGGCATATTCAAGCAAAATCGTATGTGGGGGAGGTTCATTGCCGCAGAACAATGGATTCCACTACAGTCCTTAT
Source organism: Actinernus sp. WN-2022 (assembly GCA_030867875.1). Taxonomy (NCBI): domain Eukaryota; kingdom Metazoa; phylum Cnidaria; class Anthozoa; order Actiniaria; family Actinernidae; genus Actinernus; species Actinernus sp. WN-2022. The sequence continues at coordinate 64,366,104 of JAOWCC010001634.1, forward strand.
CTGGACCATTAAACTATTTCTGATTTATACAAAATATTTGGTGAAATCACTGATGATATGGACCAAATATCATAGATAACGTGTTGTACTGGATGGTACAAAATATCTGACTTCACTTATTAAAGTCACTTGTGCGAGATCGGTAGTTTACCGTATTTCCTCGATTAAGCGCCCAGGGCGCTTATTTCAAATTTTGTTGCCAAGGGGGGCGCTTAATCGAGGGGGGCGCTTAATCGAGGAAATACGGTATTATCAAACACTACATGCTATGTTCCACCTCCAATCGATTGTTGATCTTTCTAAAACAGCATTTTGAAGTTTGTTTGCCGTCCAGTAAAGCCACGAGCTCAATTCATTCGTTACTGATTCAGGAAGTGATATATCAGCACGTGACTGTTTCCAGTAAAGCCTTTCCCATGGGATCACGAGCTCAATTCATTCGTGACTGTTTCCAGTAAAGCCTTTCCCATGTGATCACGACCTTAATTAATTGGTTATTGAAGTGATATATCAGCACGTGACTGTTTCCAGTAAAGCCTTTCCCATGTGATCACGAGCTCAATTCATTGGTTATTAAAGTGATATATCAGCACGTGACTGTTTCCTGCAAAATCTTATTCAAATAAATGTTAACATTAGCAGGTTCTACTGAGGGACAAAAATACCTTTAAAAAGTAGGTCCTCCACGTTCCCACTTCTGTCCCAGCTTTATAAAAGAGAAAGTAAAGATCTTGACAATGTCAGCTGTTGTCGGGCTGTAACTTAACTTCACTCTATTGCCATTTTTACTTCAGTCCCACAGCTCAAAATTGGCGTAAAACCGACGGCAGTTTTTTTGCGTAATTGTAACCCCTGCATTAGACTTCATATTGAAGTTTATTCTTAAGAGTTGAAGTTGCTTTTTGACTACAATTCTCCTTTAAATTAATTGCTCTCGTTTTTAACTTAGCGTGATAACATTCTCACTGTAGCGGAACATATTATTCGTTGCTTGTGATCCTTGGTTGTGGTTGGTTCTACATACTGTATTTTCTCGTTCTCGCGATGGCCGGTAGAACAGTCAAGCGATCTTGTATCACGGCCATCGTATTTTCCCGCCTTAGTTCAACTGCGCTAGCTGAGCCTACATGGCTAAGGACTCTGCGCTCACTATCTTCATTTGCAGAAACCGCACCCTCCCTCCCATGGGTGTTTTCACCACTGCATGCCTTCCCATGTGTGATGACCAGCCGTGGTATAGACAAGCGACGCGGGTTTCCCGTGGGACCTTGTGTGGAGACCAGACCTCTGGCAGGGCTACATGTAATACTTGACATCGATTTCTTCCTTTCCGGGAAATTTTGATTATATCGATCTAAATTTTGATGATTCGATAAAAATGATAGTCCTGGACCTCGATCTCCCAGCGATCTGTGCGCCCTCACTTTGGAGTTAAGATCCCGTGCGAGATCAGAGCTCTGGGAAGGAAACGAAATTTTTTTAGTTGGTAGATTGTCAAATGCAACATTATGCTGTCCGTGAAAACACAGACTTGATCTTCGAGAACGAATCTGGGGCTTTTTCCATTTCTCCGACACGAGTGACTCATCTCTGTCACTTTGCGATCCATCTTCACTACTGTAGCACGATTCGTCGTCTTTTATTTGGCATTGTGGCGGTTGTAGGCTACAATACTCTCCATTGCTGATCGATGTTTTTGGCCGTCTGCCAATCATGTCTTCGCACTTTGCGCGGCCTCTTGTATAGTCCAGACCATTCCCTTTAAATCCTACCTTATCTATACCTGCTTTTTCTCTCAGGTCCTGGACACTCTTAATCCTCCGTATTCTCGGTAGACCTAACGACTCGCGTTGATCTCCCGAATCTTGCAGATTTTGACAAGATACATCAACATGATCTCGCAACAGTTTGTCGCACTGATCCCTTAGATTACCTGTAGTTTGACGAATACTCCGTAGGAATTCATTAGTCTTGTTTTTTTCCGTATAGAAGTCTCTCATATGGCTCTCCTCCTTCTTCTCCAAATCTTCATTGAGCCTCTTTAGAGCCAGTGCATATCGTTTATTTTTATTCTGCGCAATGCGTTCACGAGTCGAGATAACACTCTCCATATTCTCATAAGTCAATCTGGCCTCAATGCTGATTTTCTCTGCATCATCACCGAGAAGCAATACACACTATTATAGATCATGAATATACCGTGCATCCCATTGAAATACAAAATCCCATGTGTTATTTTTTCAGTGTCTTCGTATCTGTTTGCGTGTTCGTCCTTACTCTGCTTTTCCGCCTGATTCTTTTAGGCTTCAAACAATATATAGAACTCGCTCAGATCATTTCCCGTGCCTCGTGTCGCATTCCTAAACATGTTGAATTCTTACTATGTACGAATCTTGTAAGAGAACGACTCTTAAACCTTCGTGCAGATGTGTTCATATACCAATGTTGTTAAGCTTGCAAGCAGGGTTATGGTTCATACCTTTCTATTGTTCAGCCGATTTGCTCAATTCGTTAAGTGTTTCTATTTTATGAGGTTACCGCACAGTGGATTTTTGTCAAAGAATGTGAATACCACAATAGCACAAATCGACCAGAACCAATCTCCCGCTAAGGTGGCGACACGAAATTCATTGTTATTCCGCGTGATTCCTTGCGGGATATGCGATACTGTGACTATAGAGGGTTGCACATGACGTCACGGCGGCCATGTTGGTGTACCTTTAACAATAGATTCTTCGTTAGCTTCTTTTGTTAGGTACATCAACATTGCCGCCATACCCTTTGTCATTTGAATCTTTTGGCAGTAGTAGATGATCCAAATCTATCGTTTGTTTTGTGGTTGCTTGGTAAACTCTGTTGCTACGTATAGAAAAAGCTGTTTGCTAATTTTGTTGCACCTAAATTCGAAAGAGCGGCGATTCACCGAATTTGAAAAAAAATCACCAGTGATTTTATATACGCGCAATTTTTAAGGTCGTTACACACGAAGTCTGAACTAGGAAAAATCTTGTCCCTTCGACAAAATGAAAATAAACCAATCGTAAAGCGTCATTTTACTTTCCCACAAGCCCTTACGAACTCTATTTCAAGATGGCGCCTGCTAAAATCACAATGTCCCTGCAACACGTCCCCTCGTCTGAACACAACAAGGGATTTATCCCAGGGACTTGTCCCTTCGTGTGTGCCGACCTTTAAGGTGTCGCGATCGCAACTCCGAAGCCACTTTGCGAATTTAAACAAAATGTCATAACTTTTAAGAGTGTTGCCTGATTCTGAACAGTACACAATTGATTCACATACAACTGATGTCAAAATCTTGACCCGATGCCGTAATTGTGACGCAAGTCAACCTGGCCTACTTTTTGACATTTTGTGCCATTACTCGAAATCCAGTCAAACGATTTTTTTCAAACAACTGCAAATTGTTCAAACTTGTGCAAATTTACTGCAAATTTTATAGTCAAAATCCCTTGGCAGGAAATTGGCGAAAATGTGGGCTCTCCCGCATCTCTCACCTTACTAACATCAAAGCTGAAAGGAGCGTAGCTTTCAATAGAAGGGATTAGAATCCACGCTGGTTAAAAGTATTCACCAAAGCTTACCTTTTGATTCGAAATAAAATTGTGCTAGCAAAACAGAAAAAAGTGAAAAATTCTTTCGAGAGAGCAATAACTCAAAACCTACATATTTCAAGTTTTCTAAAAAACGTTCCAGAGAATTTGTTTAAAGTTTTTGAGCTTTCATAAGAATAATCAACACACCTCATCCTAACGCTGGCGTCCTAACATCGGCGCATCTTAATCTGGGACCTTTACTCGGTTGGGTCGGACGGTCGGTTATCGGCTCACTGGTCGGGCCCGCCCAGCCGAATACTTGGACCGACCGTCCGATTATGTGGCTACACTAATCCTCTTATTTTACTTTTTGTTTGCGCGAGAACTGCAAAAGGGCTCCCGTAGGAAGTCGTTCACGACTTTCAGCATGATTTGGCCATGCTTTTGGCACGAATCCGATGTGCATAACTCATTGAATTTCTAACGAGACCTGAAACAAACATGGGGGCTGATCAAAGCCAGGTCCCGGCTAATCCACAGATCGAATTGGAATTTAGCGTGTTGGTTTTTAGTATATATAGTAATATACTAAATATAGTAATTAGTATATATAGTAATTAGTCCCAGTTGAACAACAGGAACAAGGCAACGCCTACTAATGAAGTTCTTTTTGTTTGCGGTTCATCAGTAGCGAAATTCCTTGTGGCAAGGTATATGTATGTCGGATTAGTGATTAGTGGTTTTGTTTAGGGGGTGGGGTTTGGGTAGATTCTCGAGCGGGTGCAAAATGTTTTTTATATAGTGGAAACATTTAAAGTTCAAATTCAAATTCGGGAAGACATAGGACAGTGCGATCCGGGAGTTGACCACTATGATCACGTGATACAATGCTGCTCACCGATTGGCCCGCTCACACCAGACCGATCCGAGCAGAAATGGCCGTTTAGTCGTAGCTACATTGTACCTGAGCGGGTCGTACATCGCTCGTAAGCTAAGCTAATGATAAACATTTAAGGAGGATACACGAAAGATAGAAATTATTTTTTTGATTGTTAAAATAACAATTGGATTTCTATAGTATTTATATCTTTTGAAGAAGAATGTGTCTTTAGTTTACATGAATGCTCCGAGCTCCAAAACCCTGATTGCCCGTCGATTTATGCAAATTCTAGAGTCTTTTGATCTTAGTCAAAAGGTTGTCGAATCTACTCATCGTAGCGGCCATATACTGGACCTAGTCATCTCAAGAACTAGTGAGGATGTCATTAGTGACTGTTGCGTTCATCATCCTTCAATGTCTGATCATCATGCGGTGCATGTCAATCTTCGATTAGCGAAACCATTGTTAGAGAAGAAGGAAGTTATTTTCCGTAAAATACGGTCTATTGATTTTGTGCAATTTCGCTATGATTTGCAAATGTCCGACTTAATTATAGACACTCCTAGCAATCTGCATACATTGGTTAAGCAATACTACGACACCCTTGAATATTTGCTGAATAAGCATGCACCTACGAAAAACAGATCCATTACGGTTCATCCTTCCTCTCCATGGTACAATGAACAAATTGGCGAAGAGAAGAGAAAACGGAGAGCCCTTGAACGTTGTTGGCGATCTTCAGGGCTGGTTAGTGATAAACACAAGTATGTGTCGCAATGTGATGTCGTTAATGATCTAGTGAGATATGCTAAGGTTCAATTTTACTCTGACATTATTCAAAGTAACTGCTGTGATCAAAGAATTTTATTTCAAACCGTTGATAAATTGCTGCATAACAAATCTGATGTACGATATCCTACATCAAGCTCTGATAAGGATTTGGCAGAAAACTTTGCGGATTTTTTCAGTCAGAAAATAATTATTCTGCGTTGCAATCTGGATGCTGATTTTAGCAGCACTTCAGATGTTGTCACTGTTTCTGCTGCATGCCACAGTACTCTAACGAATTTTCAAAACGTATCGTTACAGCAAGTATCTGACATTATTACTGCCTCTAAAGTCAAATCCTGCCCACTTGACCCAGTTCCTGTGTTGGTTCTTAAGGAATGTTTACCTGTTTTATTACAGGTCATGACTGATATTATTAACAGCTCGATTGATTCGGCTATAATGGCAGACAATTTTAAGACTTTTAAGTTAGCTCTCTTAAATCCACTCCTCAAGAAGTCACATCTTGATTTCGAGGTTTATGCCAATTTTAGGCCCATCTCTAATTTAATGTTCATGGCCAAGCTCACTGAAAAAGTGGTAGCTTTACAATTAATTGATTATATCGTAAACAATGATCTTGATGAAATGTTTCAATCGGCATATAAACAATTTTATAGTACAGAGACTGCCCTTGTGAGGGTGAATAATGACATTCTTAGTATGCTTGATAATCGCCGCAGTGTTATTCTACTTGTACTAGATTTATCTGCGGCCTTCGACACTGTCGACCATGGTATCTTGCTCGATAGGTTAGCATCCCGTTTCGGTGTAACATATTCTGCTCTTGCTTGGTTTAAATCATATCTAAGTAATAGATATCAATTTGTCGCCATTAGGGGCGAAAAGTCTACAAATCGTCCAGTGACCTGCGGAGTACCCCAGGTTCCGTATTAGGACCAATTTTATATCTTCTTTATACTTCGCCCCTCGGGGACATCGTGAGACAATACAGTATGGGGTTTCATTTTTACGCTGATGACACACAACTGTATTTGTCTTTCGATTCCCAAGATGTCGAAGACCAAGCGTTATCTACTGCTAGAATCGAAGCATGCGTTCGCGATATAGACAAGTGGATGTTGTTAAATAAGTTAAAGCTTAATAGAGACAAAACTGAGCTTCTTGTAATCAGCTCAACGTATCGTCCTCGGCCATGCCTGAATTCTATTTCAGTAGGCGATCATGATGTTTTGCAATCATCTAAAGCAAGGAATATTGGTGTAGTATTTGATGATGGCTTATCTTTTGAACAACACGTTATGTCGATATGTAAATCTGCATATTTCCACCTTAGAAAGTTAACTAAAATTAGTGATTATCTATCTAATGATTGTGTAGAAACATTAGTCCATGCTTTCGTAACTTGCAGATTGGACAATTGTAATGCGTTGCTCTATGGGCTGCCTAAATATCTCGTTCAGATGCTGCAATCGGTCCAAAATTGTGCAGCACGTCTTGTCACTCGTACGTTTAAGTTCGCACATATTACGCCTGTGCTTCGGGAACTTCACTGGCTTCCCATAGAGCAGCGTATTATATTTAAGATTCTCCTCTTAACCTATAAGTCTTTAAATAATCTAGCACCGTCATACATTAGTGATCTTCTTCATATTTACTCTCCGAGAAGGAATCTTAGGTCATGTAGTCAGCACTTTCTTATAGTACCAAAATCGAGCTTGAAGAGTTATGGCGATAGGATGTTCTCGGTGGCCGCCCCAAAACTTTGGAACAATCTTCCTTTAGAAATAAGACTAAGTGACTCGGTTTCTGTTTTTAAATCTCGTTTAAAGACATACCTTTTTAAGAAAACTTATATTTAATCACATGGTTGTATATTTCTTAGTAATGTGTTTTTAACTTTTTAGTATTTTAACTTTTTAGTAGTTTTTAATATATAGGAATTGTAAAGCGCCATAGGGCAGTTAGTGTATATGGCGCTATATAAATGTGTTGTTATTATTATTATTATTATTATTATTATTTTTGGGGAAAAAAAAAACCCTGATTGCCCCTTCTTTAAATAAAAACAAATAGGCCCTGTGAAATATATTGTTCGCCTGAAAAGGAATTAAACTCAAATCCTGACCCTGATCTGCCCAAATCAGGTCAAAGCCCTGACCCTACTTTCTCATGTGGCAGTGGCCACTAGTTAACTCGAATTCGAAAGCTTCGGTTCCTTTCACCATTGCACACCGGCATTCCTCCTGTTACTACCAAGATTTAATACTATTATAAATATTTTAATAGATTCAAGGCTAATATGAATAAATTATGGCAAGGAATAAAATAACTGATAATTATTTTAACATCATAAAATCGACAAAGTTTTACCTACAGGAAAATAATAAGCTAATAACTGATCCACTCCTTGTCGCAAATAAATTTAATATATACTTTAATAAACTTGCATCTAACTTAGTATCAAAAATGAAACATCCCAAGAAATCACACAAAGATTACTTAGAACACTGCATTGCTGATAGTTTCTTTATAACTCCAACTACATCCTTTGAAGTAAAATATATTATCCAAAAACTTGACCCTAGGAATCTACAACAATATATACACATCACTTCATTGCTTATTCATAAGTGAACGCGATTTCCGAGCCACGGCCGAGCCACCAAGACACATTGAATATTCATATGGAGATGCTTAGTTCTTTAAAGAGACAGAGACTAGGCATATTCATAAGTGAACGCGACTTCCGAGCCACCGAGCCACTAAAATATAGAATATAAGTGAACGCGACTTCCGAGCCACCGAGCGATCGAGCCACATTAAAAGTTGTCCTTCGTTCCGCACTTGGTACTAAGTTCGGTAGTAAGTAGAGTTCGGCATTAAAAGTTGTCCTCCGTTCCGCACTTGGTACTAAGTTCGGCAGTAAGCGAAGTTTGGCATTAAAAATTGTCCTCCTTTCCGCACTTGGTACTAAGTTCGGCACTAAGCGGAGTTCGGCATTAAAAGTTGTCCTCCGTTCCGCACTTGGTACTAAGTTCGGCAGTAAGCGAAGTGCGGCATTAAAAGTTGTCCTCCGTTCCGCACTTGGTACTAAGTTCGGCACTAAGCGGAGTTCGGCATTAAAACGAGTTGTCCTCCGTTCCGCACTTGGTACTAAGTCCGGCAGTAAGCGGAGTTCGGCTTTAAAAGTTGTCCTCCGTATCGCACTTGGTACTAAGTTCGGCACTAAGCGAAGTTCGGCAGTAAAAGTTGTCCTCCGTTCCGCACTTGGTACTAAGTCCGGCAGTAAGCGGAGTTCGGCTTTAAAAGTTGTCCTCCGTATCGCACTTGGTACTAAGTTCGGCACTAAGCGAAGTTCTGCATTAAAAGTTGTCCTTCGTTCCGCACTTGGTACTAAGTTCGGCACTAAGCGGAGTTCGGCATTAAAAGTTGTCCTCCGTTCCGCACTTGGTACTAAGTTCGGCACTAAGCGGAGTTCGGCATTAAAAGTTGTCCTCCGTTCCGCACTTGGTACTAAGTCCGGCAGTAAGCGGAGTTCGGCTTTAAAAGTTATCCTCCGTATCGCACTTGGTACTAAGTTCGGCACTAAGCGAAGTTCGGCAGTAAAAGTTGTCCTCCGTTCCGCACTTGGTACTAAGTTCGGCACTAAGCGGAGTTCGGCTTTAAAAATTGTCCTCCGTTCCGCACTTGGTACTAAGTTCGGCAGTAAGCGAAGTTCTGCATTAAAAGTTGTCCTCCGTTCCGCACTTGGTACTAAGTTCGGCACTGAGTAAGCGAAGTTCGGCATTAAACGTTGTCCTCCGTTCCGCACTTGGTACTAAGTTCGGCACTAAGCGGAGTTCGGCATTAAAAGTTGTCCTCCGTTCCGCACTTGGTACTAAGTTCGGCAGTAAGCGGAGTTCGGCATTAAAAGTTGTCCTCCGTTCCGCACTTGGTACTAAGTTCGGCACTAAGCGAAGTTCGGCAGTAAAAGTTGTCCTCCGTTCCGCACTTGGTACTAAGTTCCGCACAACGGAAATCGGTAATACCGTTCTGGGCTTCCATACTAATGCGATCTAAGCAAACAAATATAAAAAGAGGATTGTAATACTCAACTGAAGCTCCACCTATACTTTATTTACGATTATTTGAAAATAAAATATATTTTTTCTGTTCTTCTGGTAGGATAGTAACCATGACGACGACTGCGGGGGAGACTACTGGTAAGAAGGCTTATTATATTTAGTTTGCATCACAAAAACAACACGGAAAACAGAACACAAAAACGCGTTTGAACCCCAGCCGGAAATTATTGGTAAAAACACCATAAAGCACGGGGTTAAGCACTGGATTCAGATAGGCTAGAATATCAGCGGCTCTGGCCGCGATCATGAACTTTAAGTTCTCCACAACAGTGACAGACGTTCGGCTGAAAACTGGATACATAACACAGACATGATACGGGGTCCAAAAAACTACGAGAGTAATGATCAAGGCTACCAGCAACATTGAGATGCTTGGACATACTTCAACCTCTGCTGGTGCTGGAGCAACTCTGTTCTTGACTGATTTGAAAAGAAGTACATTGGAAATTGAGATGACGATGAGTGGCAACGAGTGCAATATAATGACTAGGTTTACAATGTAGGCAGTGTTGATTCTAAAGTTACACAGGGCGAGAGGAAGGGAGACTGCTACAGAGGCGAGCCACACAACCACGAGTATGCTAATCTTGATATTATCTCTGTTGTCAATGTTCATGTAGGAGTCGTGGGGGGACGAGATAGCCAGGCATCGCTCCACGCTTAGCGCCATCATCGAAAACATAGACACGGCATAGGTAATGAACCTGAAACTAGCAATAGGCTGCAATATGCATGTCTCATGTAGTGTCTTGGAGTCATTCGTAAGGGTCACAATCTCTCCGACTATGTTCACACCGGCGTAGAGTATATCAGCTAGAGCGATATTAAAAAGGAACAAGTTAGCCATGTTGCGATTCTGCCTGTCTGTGAATACAATGACAATCACGAGGAAATTCCCCAGTAAAGCGAGCATCAACAGCACATAGGCCAGAGTGTTAAACATGGGCTTTAGGTCCAGGTACAGTCCCAGTTTTTCTGTACCAGGTCGACTGCAGGCGACATTTCCGGAGATATTGTAGCATCGTCGAGGGAGGGAGCTATTGAAGCCGAGCACGTTGCTCCCCGTAATGTTCATTTACAGAGGAAAAAGTCGTTACTTGTCAGTAGGGTTTCTATACCTCTAGAGTGTGCGATAGTTAACTTAAATGAGAACTTTTTTCCGAGTAATCTGGCTTATGAATTCAGATGTTTAGCCGATTGTGCATGTGATTTGATGCTTTGTATAGCAGCTGTTTCAATATTTTTGGCTTGATTGTAAAAATATTTCCTCGGCGACATGTGTCAATAATGATCTCAAGATATAGCTCCCCTGTTACACCAAGAGGAGATATGAACCGGCAGTATGTCACTTTACCTCGCGTTACACACACAATAATGGTTAGAAACAAGAGAGGATAAAACTAGTTACCTCTTTTGTTAGAAACTAATGTTTATTTTAACTCCACCGATTTAAAAAAGAAAATACAAAATCAGGGTATAAAATAGCTTATGATTGAAGGCTGGGTGTAATTAAATGGTTTAGAAATAGAGACTAGGTGTAATTACTGAGGAATAAAAGGGTTCACCGTACCGAACTGACAAAACCCTGACAGCAAGCTGTCGAGTTGGCTTTTTAGGAGCACTTAGCGTTCTTAAATGTTTCCAACAGCTTCAAGCGTAAACTCAGATTGTTAAATACCCGATAATAGGAAATACCACATTAAGACCCACATTAGCACTTGCAAAAATGAAACCACACGAGAAACTAATGTATTATTTCCCAAGCCTGCGGGTTTGGGTTCAGATTGTGTCTAATATATCATACACAGCTGCCCTGTTCTTGTCTTGATTCAAAACATGAACTACAAATAAGGCGGGATTTATGCTTTTACTGTTGCCTTCCGAGGTCCGCTTTCTTTTTGTGAACATAGACACAGCACTCTATAAATCTTTGTTTGGGTTAAAATAAACAAACGCGTTCATTTTTCACGAGAGCGCTATTCAAGATGACAAATAAAGTTTTGTAGAGAAGCCGGTTCCTTTTAATGTCAGTTTTCTAAACTAATGGTCGATATTGTATATGTTACAGCAATTTCCTGTGCTTCAGAGTGATTTAACATTTTCAATTAAAAGGTGAATATGCATGCTCAAGTCACAATCTACTGACAGATTTGAATTGAATCCGTATTTAGCTGATAGCAAAATCGCAAAAATGATACTTACACGCCTCCAGTGGGGATATAATTTTTTTATTATTTGTCTGATTTGCCGTCGTTTTTACCCCTAATGTCCCTAAAGTTAAATGTGAAAAATAATCTTGAGCAAATTTGTCTGATTTTCGACTTGGCTGGACACTAACTTTTAAAGAAATTTGGTGATTTTATATGGCCTTTTTTTGTGGGCGCGCGGCCGTTACCACGTACCAAAAATAAAGAACAGGAATACTTGGTTCAACCAAGTATCAAATGATCAATACAAAACACGAACAGATCCAATCCGAAAAGCAGTTAGCCTGCAATGCAGACGTGTTTTTTCACTCTCATAAATTAAAAAGTAATGTCTGCTTACCCGAGCGCTTAATTAGTTTTCAATATGCACACCTCATTGTGTTATGGTCCAATCAGATTTTACCTTCCATATCCTGGATAGTGACGTATGTTACATTTAAAAGGAATTCAGACAATACATTTGCCATTGACCAGTCATACGAGAGTGTTCAATGGCGCGCCAATATTCACTAAAATGTTAACAACGGCTTTGATTGGGCAGAAAAATAAAACAAACGTGTTAGCGCTCGGGTAAGCAGACGTTACTTTTTTCTTCGAATTTATGAGAGTGAAAAAATACGTCTGCATAGCAGACTAAAAAGCAGTTTACTCAGTTCTGTATATTCGATTCATGTCCATTTCAGTTCTATTTACTCAGTTCAGTTTTCTCCATTTCTTAGTGTCCATAAGCTGCTCCATTAGACGGTTCGGTTCGGTTTCCAGTCAATGTTTCCGCCAGTTCTATTTATGCAACTCAGTTTAGTACTCGGTTCACTTAATCTCAGTTCAATTCTTGGCGGTGCCTTTTCCGACATTTTCATTCGGAATACTCAGCTCAGGGTGGACTTCGGATCGATTCGGAGGACTCTTGGAATAACTAATTGTGGGTCCGTAAACTTTGAATCGTCCATAAGCTATTTCCAGTGGATGCATGGTCTGGTTCGGTTTCCTCGGTTCTGTTTTCTCGGTTCATTTCTAACCATGGACATACGCTAGTATAGGCGGGTTCAGTCCTCGGTTCTGTTTTCTCGGTTCATTTCTAACCATGGACATACGCTAGTATAGGCGGGTTCAGTTCTGTCTTCGTTTTCTAGACACCCTCAAACTGATGCAGCCCGTAGAAAAAAAGACCCTCCGCTAAATTCAATCTCATTTCACATTCGGTAATCGTTCGTAATTCGGCAATCACGTCGTTTTACATTCGGTAGTTCAATGGTTGCCATCAGGACCATTTCTACATCGGTAGTTAGATAGTTTTTGTTGTCTTTACCATGAGTTCTTTGTCTTTTCCATTTGAGGAGAGATAGTTAGATGATTTCATTTCTGTCTCGTTCGTGTTTTATCATCGCCAGAAATAAGCGACATTTAGCAATTGTCAGCGGCGTTACAAGTAGGTCGGCTCTATAGTCAAGTGGTTAGAGCGTCGGCCTTAAAGTCCCGCGACCGGAGTTCGACTCCTACGCGGGACACGACAAATTTTTTTTTTTGCTTCTCTTTCTCCTTTCTCAGTTTTATTCAAACTTTTCCTCTATTTTTAAGCTATTAGAGCCGCCTTCCATACTAAAATATTGTTGTTTACTGTCTCTCAAGCCTCAAAACGGGCACGAATGGGAGATATCGCTGACCACAATTAGTATCGCAGACTCTTCTCTATAGGTCCGGCTAGGGCCTATTTTTAAAAAGGGACAATTCATTTGAATAACTGCTGGTCAGTTACAAATACACTGCAGTTTCATAAGGAGAGAACAAGTTGTCCAATGGTATGTGTTCGTGGTGTTTTAGACGCTCGTGGCCAGAGATATGATGGTCTCAAGACAGCCAAATTTACAGGATTTAGCGTACAAAGATGGCAGATTCTGCCGGTTTATCCAAGATCGAAATATTCAACTGCAAAAACGAAACCGCAAAGGAATCCACAGCTGCTCTAATGGCATTTAGTGACGACGATGAACCCTTCGTTCAGAAGGCCTGCTATAGACATTTTGCAAAATACAGTATATTCCACCTCAGAATCCAAGTTATAAACAGTAAGTAAGTTCTTTTCTCGCCAATTCTCACTCTAGCTCTGTAATAATTTGAGTCAAAACACTCGTTTATGTTTGAAAAAAAACGACACCTAAAATTCACGAGCTGATTATAGAAATGTAGGTAGAACTATTTAATTCATATTGTAGATTGAGATCCTGGTTAGACATTTTTTAAATCGTACTCAGGAAAGTGAGAAATCGAGATTAAGCGTTTTCCCCCCATAGTTTGCTTGTAATTTTATATGAACTGTGCTTGCTGACCTCTGAGCCGAAATTGATATTGCACAATCGGCCGTGTCGCGTTTTTCTGGCGATGATATTGTTCATTTGATACTTGGTTGAACCATTTCTACATCGGTAGTTGGATCGTTTGTGTTTTGTCTTTCACGGTGGGCATAAATGACCCCAAAATCGCCAGGGTTGGTTTATTTGTCTATATCTTCAAGACTTTCAACAGTACAATAATGCATTTTTTTATGGAGAGGTTTAGAGCGCTGAACAAAATAAAATGTTGTGTTTTGTGTTAACGCGAACATCTTAATGACGTCACCATGACGTCATTTATCCATTTATAATAGGTTTCTCCATATTTTCAAGTAGCCGAAAGATACTAAAGTGTTAAATTTTTCAATTCTCCTCTTGTTGGGAACAAAGTAATCGAAAACCCTATTTCGATTGGTTAAGAGGGAGAAAACATGCACCTGGTTAAGAGGGAGAAAACATGCACCTGTCAAAACTTTAAGTTCGTGGGAAACCTAACCCATGTGTTACTGACAATATCCGTGGATTAATGAAGACAAGGGATAAATGGCATAAAGCAGCTAAGACAACAAATGATCCCTTGGCATGGACGACATATAGGTTCTTCAGACAGGAGGTAAAACGTGAAATTCGAATTGCAGAAAGGGATTTTGTCGCTGAGCAGATACAGAAAAATCCAAACAACACCAACAGTATTTGGAAAACAATCCGTCACTGCATACCAAACAAGTCTAAATCACAGCGTATCTTTAGCAAAGACGATAAAACTGTTGCTGACGAATTCAATAAGTTTTTCGTTTCTGTCGGTCAAACTACCATCGAGAATATCAAATCGCTGGCCAATGAATACAATATTGTGACAGGAAGCAACGATAACTTCATCCCAAGAGAATACCAAATATGCGAACAATTCTCACTGAGCCCCATTGTTTGTAAACACGTCGAGGATATAATATTATCTATGCCCTCTAACAAAGCTCCAGGGATTGATAAGATTCCGATCCGTGTAATTAAGGACTGCCTAGGCCCTATTCTCCCAGTTTTTACTTCCATTGCAAACACTTCAATAGCCACCAACACCTTCCCTGCACAATGGAAACTAGCTGAAATTACTCCAATACCTCTAAAGATGTAGACTATGAACAAGCGAATAAAAATAGACCGATTTCGCTCCTACCAATATTATCGAAAGTCTGTGAAAGGATCGTCCACAATCAATTTACATCATATCTCATATCAAAGGGAAGGCTGTCAAATAACCAAAGTGGAAACAAGAAATTTCATTCTACAGAAACTTCTGTCATTGAAACAACAGACAAGATTCTCCAGGCCATTGACAACAAAAAACTAACTGCTCTGGTTCTTTTAGACACGAGTAAGGCTTTCGACAGCGTCGACCACAAACTGATGATCTCTAAACTACAAGATGTAGGGGCTTCACCTTCATGCACAGACTGGTTTCGTAGCTACTTGAGTGACAGACGACAAGTTGTCCGAATTAACTCAGCCCTATCTGAGCCTCTTACTATGGTCAGCGGCGTGCCTCAAGGGAGCATACTGGCACCACTCCTATTCAGTATATATACGAATGATCTCACCTCTGTACCACAGAAATGTATTGCAAAGAGTTATGTGGACGACACCAAACTACTTATATCATTCAATCTGAGAGAGAGGACATCTACAATAACTGATATAGAAGAAGATTTGTTTAACGTCAGCAAGTGGTGCTGTCAGAACCGCTTATTATTAAACCCAGATAAAACTAAACTCTTAGTATTTGGTAGTAAACAGAAGATAGCTGAACTAGAATATTTTAAGATTTCATTGCTAGGAAAGGAGCTGTTACCAGTATCCAGTGCCAAAGACTTGGGCGTGATCTTAGACACGAACTTAACCTACGATGAACACATTACTAAGACCGTTTCTTCATGCTTTTCTCGACTAGCAAAAATAAACCGTGTTAAACACGCGTTTAATAAGAACACTTTAATTACTGTTATTAATACATTAGTATTTAGTAAGTTGCTTTACTGCTCGAATATATGGGCAAATACATCTAATAGAAACATACGTAAGCTACAATCATGTAGCTTACGTATGGGTTGTCATGTATGGCGCTTTATTGGGTTCAAAATTCAGTGAGATAGATTTGTCGAAAGTTTGTATTTGTGAAATGTTCTATTCATCAAAAACTTGAATTTGTCGTAAGTTTGTATGCATGCGTCGAATCCTTGAATTTGGCGAAAGCTTGAATTATGCATAACAATTTTAAATTCGTCTAATGTTCGAATTCGTCGACCTGTTCGAATTCGTTGAACGATCGAATTTGTCGAACGATCGAATTCGTCGAATGTTCGAATTCGTCGAATGTTTGAATTCATCGAATGTTTGAATTCATCGAAATCTGATACTTGTTCCATACCAGTCTCCCACGTCCATACACGTTTCGTGGTTGTGTGCAAGTTGGATGCGCGGAAGATCCTGGGCGTTGCAAATGAGGACAAATGGCGGACATGACGGAATATGTATCGAGACTCTTGACCTTTCTAGAAGATTGCAGTACACTGCAAATGAAGACACAGTAGACTTTGCCATCTTTCGATTGCAACAAATTTTCCGCCACATAGTACATTTCGGAAATAGGTTTAGTGAAGTATGTCAGTGTATATCAGCTGTAATTTTATTGCTAGAAAGTGCAGAAGAGAGGGCTCGTCACAGCGTTATAGATGCCACTGACACTGTAAACGGTTCAGTCGGGAGACCAAAGTTTGAAATTCCACGAGAGCAGTTGGAGTATATGCTTGATTATGATATATCTATCTCGGATATTGCACATGCGTTGGGGGTATCGAAGAGCACAATTAAGCGACGTGTTCGGGAATACGGTATCCTAAATATCCGGTCACAACAAAGTGGTTTGCCTGACAATGAACTCTCATCTGACTTGATAGCTCATTTGGTAGAGCGCCAGACATGTAACCTGGAGGGCGTTGGGTTCGAGTCCCACTTGGGTCAGATATTTTTTCTGTTTCCCTCGTAGGGCGTGCATACTTAGCACTACAGCTTACCATTTTATATATTACATTCTTTACACTTACTAGTGTTACGCGGCAAACATGATTCAATATCATATAAACTACATATACATATATAATCGCCGTGACCCCATATAACGCACCAATACCCACGATTGCTCTCATCTGACTTGATAGCTCAGTTGGTAGAGCGCCAGACATGTAACC
This sequence comes from Actinernus sp. WN-2022, assembly GCA_030867875.1. Classification (NCBI taxonomy): domain Eukaryota; kingdom Metazoa; phylum Cnidaria; class Anthozoa; order Actiniaria; family Actinernidae; genus Actinernus; species Actinernus sp. WN-2022. Next base: position 64,383,233 of record JAOWCC010001634.1, read on the forward strand.
TGGAGGTCGTTGGGTTCGAGTCCCACTTGGGTCAGAGATTTTTTCTGTTTCCCTCGTAGGGCGTGCACACTTAGCACTACAGCTTACCACTTTATATATTACATTCTTTACACTTACTAGTGTTACGCGGCAAACATGATTCAATATCATAACTACAGTGATATCTATATGGATTACACAACAACTAAACCAGTATTGCTTCTCCGCATCAGCTGCAATATTAGGAGTAAACAATTTGGATTTATGCCTGGGATTGAACGTTAGTGACTTTGCGAACGTGGTAGTGCTAAAAAGTGGCGTAAATCTACATGGTAGGAAATTCCCGCCAAACCAAGTCTTATGATTGCTTACACAGAATCAGCTAACTGCAAGGTTTTAATTGAGAAGCAGCCACGAAGAAACATTGATTCTGCGAGACGAAATAAATAAGCTCAAGCTACAGATTTCGACTCAAGAACACTTCGGTACTACTATAAACTCAGGGTTCAAGCGACGAACATAATAGACCGGAGTTGGACAGCCTACTTAAAATGCCGCCAATTAAATGAAAGCTAAACAGGACAGAGAAACGTGACAGTGGGAACCGAAACACCTTTTTTTTTAAACCTAACTATTACTAAGTTATTATGCTTATATTTACATTAGAAAGGAGAGAATCCAGTAAGACTTATTTCACGCTATAGTTCTATATCCCCAGTTAGTTCATCCAGCGGGAAGTCCTGGCAGCTTACTAGTCTGCCTGAGCGTTTCAGGGATATAGAACTCATTTGTTTCTAGCGACTCCGGCAAGTCAGTTTACCAAAATAAGATCGGTTTCAAGTTTGTTCTATATCCCCAGTTGGTTCATCCAGCGGGAAGTCCTGGCAGCTTAGTCTACCTGAGCGCTTCAGGGATATATAACTAATTTTTTTCTAGCGACTCCGGCAAGTTTACCAAAATAAGATTGGTTTCGAGTTTGTTCTATATCCCCAGTTGGTTCATCCAGCGGGAAGTCCTGGCAGCTTAGTCTGCCTGAGCGAGTCAGGGATATAGAACTCATTTTTTTCTAGCGACTCCGGCAAGTTTACCAAAATAAGATTTATTTCAAACTAGTTCTATATCACCTAGTTGGTTCATCCAGCGGGAAGTCCTGGCAGCTTAGTCTGTCTGAGCGCTTCATGCAGGAATATAGAACTCATTTTTTTCTAGCGACTCCGGCAAGTTTACCAAAATAAGATCGGTTTCAAGTTAGTTCTATATCCCCAGTTGGTTCATCCAGCGGGAAGTCCTGGCAGCTTAGTCTGCCTGAGCGCTTCATGCCGGAATATAGAACTCATTTTTTTCTAGCGACTCCGGCAAGTTTACCAAAATAAGATTTATTTCAAACTAGTTCTATATCCCTAGTTGGTTCATCCAGCGGGAAGTCCTGGCAGCTTAGTCTGCCTGAGCGCTTCAGGGATATAGAACTCAGTCATTTCTATCTAGCGTCTCCGGCAAGTTTACCAAAATAAGATTTATTTCAAACTAGTTCTATATATATCCCCAGTTGGTTCATCCAGCGGGAAGTCCTGGTAACTTAGTCTGCCTGAGCGCTTCAGGGATATAGAACTCAGTCATTTCTTTCTAGTTTTCCAAAATAAGATTGGTTTCAACTCAAGTTAGTGGCCGTCGAAGGCTGTCATAGTTAAAGGGATTAGAGATAAATCAAGCTGCGTTTAATTGATAGGAATGCAGAGAGTTGACTAGGACCCCGCAGAGATCGCAGAACTCAGTTGTGCGATCTCTCCGGGGTGCCTAGTGAAACATTGGTTGCTAAGAGACTGGTATGGAACAAGTATCAGATTTCGATGAATTCAAACATTCGATGAATTCAAACATTCGACGAATTCGAACATTCGACGAATTCGATCGTTCAACGAATTCGATCGTTCGACAAATTCGATCGTTCAACGAATTCGAACAGGGCGACGAATTCGAACATTAGACGAATTTAAAATTGTTATGCATAATTCAAACTTTCGCCAAATTCAAGGATTCGACGCATGCATACAAACTTACGACAAATTCAAGTTTTTGATGAATAGAACATTTCACAAATACAAACTTTCGACAAATCTATCTCACTGAATTTTGAACCCAATAAAGCGCCATAGTCATGGTCTGTCATGGGTTGTCATGGGAGTATGGCGTCCGTCTAGATTCTCCTACGATTTTGTAAATTTACTTGTATTTTTTCGTTTTGTATTATGTTCATGTCAGTTGGTACCAGTACGTAAAGACACAGCATGGCTATGGAGTTAAACCTAAATGAAATCAAGGCTATATTGAGAACGGTTCTGGACGAAATTTTAGAGGAGAAATTGTCGGCCATTTTGGAAACCAAATTGAGTGCAAAACTAAATCCAATCGCCAACTCGTTGGAATTTATCAGTAATGGATTCGATGAGTTTAAGGAAAGAGTTTCAAAGATGGAAGAAGCTAACAAGTCTCTGGCAAACGAAAACTTGCAGCTAAGGAATACGATGGCGGGCCTACAGTGTGATTTGAACAATCTTACCATGGAATTAGACGAACAAGAGCAATATGCCCGTCGCGAATGTCTAGAGATCAGAGGTGTGCCCCATAAAGTTACAGAGAACACCGATGAGATAGTGCAGTCAATCGGCAACCTTGTAGATATCGAAATCGATGTGTCTGATATATCAGTAAGTCACAGACTCCCTGCATCGGTGGCTAACAGTGTACCCCCAGGGCTTGTGGTTAAGTTCACCAACAGGAATATTCGAGACGAGCTCTACAGGTCCAGGTCAAAACTGAAGAATTTCACTGTCGCAGATATCGGCCTTCGCAGTGACAACAAGATTTACATACAGGAAAGCTTGACCTCTCGAAGAAGAAAGCTGTTTAAAGACTGCCTTGACACTCGCAAAAACCTAAAGTACAAGTTCGTTTGGCGGATGGTGTAATTTGCGGCTTGACGGCTCGACGGCTTGACGGCTCGACGGCTTAACGGCTGGACGGCTCGACGGAACGGCGGAATAACAGTTTTTTTTCAGAGGCTTTGTAAGAAGTGCAAACATACATACATACACTTTATTTATCCTCAAATTTACAGAGTAGCTGAAATTAGCTAACGTTTCGAAACGTTTGAAACAGGGGCAATTGGCAAAATTTAGCCGCCAGACAAATTAAAGTTCAATCGATTATTTCCAGTACTGATGATGAAACACTCATACAAATCATTATTCAGTTGACCGGGAATAGGGAAAGTGCGTGTTGAAATGTTAAAGGAAAAAAATGGCGGGGAAAATTAAAGACATGATCTGTCGCAGTGTGGAAATTTCGAAGATCGGCTGAGCCAAGTCCAAGAGAATTTGACTTTCTTTCCAATTAACGATAAAAAGCAAGCATTTTTGACGACCTTTCGGAATCAGTATTCTCCAGATACAGAACCGAGATGAACAGACCGAAACAAACAGAACAGAGATGAATAGACTGATGGTTTTAATACGGACATGAATCGAATTAGTGCAGAACTGAATAAACTACTTTTCGGATTGCAAAAACAATTTATCGAACTGCAAATGACGTGAATAAACTAGTAGGATAAAGAAGAAAAGTATTAAACCGAAAAAAAAACGACAACAAGAAAAACGAGCGAAACTGAACTCTGAGAGGAAATTATAAAATTGGCCGGACCCCTGTGGAAACATCAACAAAGGGTGCTTTCATTCAGAAAGGTGATTTCGATTCTCGCTGGAAAATCGTCGATTCTCGCTGGAAAATCGATGGAAACAACAGTTGTCACGGTTTTAGTTTAGAAGTCGCATGTGTGTTACAGAACTGTTGACGTTTCATGGGTTTAGCGCTATACAGCTATGTCGATTGTATTGTAGAGCGGCCATATCGAATGTCTATTGGAACAAGAGCCCACTGGGCTTTCACTCGGGCCAGTATATATTCATCAGGAGACATTTTGCATCTCCCACCTTTACGAAGGAATGGGTACTCCCATAAAGAAATTGTTTTCAGTGTCCAAGGGAAGCACCATTAGAAATGTGGAGGGGGGAGGTAGGACTTCCTCAAGATGCACATTTTGTTCGTCGCTGGAAGCGGATCAGAGAAACTAAGTAATAGATTGATCGAACTGAATTGTGATTGTAATCGAAATATTGTAAATTAGAATTAGAAAGGACTTAGCTGTGAATAACTGTGAGGGTAAAGAGAACAAAATAAAACTTACAGCGAGGTATACGCTGGTATAAAAATAAAAACGTTTAATTTTTCTAGGGATCCAGAAGCAGGGGTCCACGTTTCGTCGACTGACTCGGGTTCCTGTATACGGAAAATTTGACTGACAACCAGTAAGCAAAGCACACACTGGCGGAAGCTGAATACTTGTAACCTTCTCACATTCATTTGCAACGAAAACCCCAAAACCCTAGCCCTGAAAACACATGGTAATTCGAGCCACCGACATAAAATCCGCGGCTGAACGGATGATTAGCAAAGCTTTTTGCAACAGTTGGTTACATTGTACAGCGTGTCGTGTGAATGGGATTGGTGCCTGTACCAAGCATTTTGGCCAAGTGTCTACACCCCTAAATTTGGTGCGCGGACCCAAAAGTTTTCGGCACGACACCTATTTTTGTCGTGTACATATGAACATTTCTGGGTCGGCGGACCCATATTATCTCGGTCCGCCTGGTTGCAGAGCAGTCCTTGAGAATTATAGCGTAAGTCTACAATAATTATTACCTTAAATAAAGCTTTCCAAACATAACGAAGGTATATCGGTTAATAAGAGTTTTATTATATGGCCATTTTTAAATCTAAAATAAAAGGTAAAGGCAGGGAAATGTTTTTTTTATTTGCATTGCTGCAGCGCGTGTGTAATGCGGGTATCAGCGGCCATCCCGAGGGGGCGGCCCCCGGGAACCCAGGGGCATTTGTCATAGCAGCCATGACAAATACATGCTAAAACCCCTCGGGTGGGGCAGAAAATTGTGACAAAAAACCCCACCCCTGGGGCAACCTGGGCAACATATTATAAGTATTAGAAGCTAAACGTTTTAGAAGTGTCAAAAATCTTAATAGTTTTATACAAATATTATCCTTTATTTCTTTGTTCTGTCTTCCGACAGTGGATGGCTTAATTTAATCTCTTTATTTGAATGATAATGATATGACTTACCTCAAAGACAAAGAAATCAAAGAACGTTGATCGATCGAGCGAGTCCTGTAGCGAAACCCGCTGAACGTTGAGACAGCTGATTATGTCCCCGGGGTATTTTGACGAAAACGCAAAAGCGCTCTAATGCCCCGAGTGTGGGGCATGTTTTTGCTACAAATCCCCTGCTAAGCCCCTGGGTTGCCCGTGGGTTGCCCGGGGGCCGCCCCCTCGGGATGGCCGCTGATACCCGCATAACACTCAATACAAGAAACTACGCTTGGAATTTTCAAAACGATCGATAGTATCGTTGTTTTAGGCATGAAATCTAACAAGAGGAAAGCCTATAAAGCAAAAAGGTGTTCAAAAGTGAACAGTGTTCATTTAAAATGAGATAAATCAAACATCTTTCATCACTAAAGCGGCGCGGCAATATGTTAATTCAAACCGGCATTTTCTCAATTAAACGGTAGTGTACTACATGAGTGACTACATGTCAGTTGTCAGTTAAAATTTTGGCCATTGATCAGTTGTCAGTTTAATAGTCCTAGTTAATCATTACTAGAGAAAATTTACAATGTTTGACCCACAAAAAACAAATTTGTCAGTTGTCAGTTATTTTTCGGTTGTTTATTTTTTGTATGTGAGGTTTTTTTCATGGCTCGCATATTTTTTATTTGTATGGCTCGCATGGCTCGCATCGTTGGCTCGCATGGCTCGCTGGCTCGCATGTTGTCCACGCTCCTTCATTTTCCCGCGTTCGTGTATTAAATAAGATCGACAGTTTCACACGGTCGCGATAGATAGATTTTTAATACAACGGTTTGAACGTTTGAGCAATTCGATGGTTTCGTTTATTTGACGTGGCAGTATTTTAAGTGTATACTAAAATGGCAGAAAATATCTAAGATCTAAGAGCCTCCTTTGTATGTGATTAAATAATTATAAATTTCTGGGAAACCTGTCTAGAGATCTCCTTCCTGCCGCCGTTGTCGGAGCAACTAACCACAGTTAAGTTTACTACGGTAAACCGGCCGGCAGGTCACACTGCATGAGGATGCCGTTAACTATAGTAAACTTCGTCCAGTGATTAAATTTATCATAATGTTGTCATTCCACCGTTCCGTCAAAGCCGTCGAGCCGTTAAGCCGTCAAGCCGTCAAGCCGTCAAGCCGTCAAGCCGTCGAGCCGTCGAGCCGCAAATTACACCATCCGGTTCATCTGGACTCGCTATGGCACAATATTCTTGCGCAAGGATGAGTCAAGCCCTGCTGTGCGGATCTCAACTCTAAAGGAATTACAGAGGCTTCGCTCCAGCTCTCAAGGCTATGGCCATGCAGGTAGCCCATATAACACATGACTGATAAGTACCAGTAATGCAGGATATAGGTAGGATCTATTGCTCTTGCTGTAGCAAACTAATAAGGAGAAATGCCAGAAAATTGTATTGTTCTACTTGCCAATTATTCTTCCATTTGAAATGCACTTCCCTTTCTCTTAAGGACTATTATCGCATCACTGCCAGTAATTTAGATTGGCTCTGCCAGCCTTGTAGTATTTCAACTTTTCCATTTCATTCTATAGATAATCAAGAACTTTCAAGTTTTCTCTTTAACTCTAAATACAACGTGCTTAATTGTGTTCCCATAATATAGTGAATGCCAACCTAGAAAATTTACCTACCCTTCAAACTCTATCAGAAATTAGAAATATTCCAAATCTAGCAGATAAGGATCCTGAAAATAATATAATTCCATCTAAAGTCAATTTCAATTATTTTAATATTCATGACTTTCATAGTTCACCTAATTTACAAAATTCAAAAAAAGCTTTTTCAATTCTAAATTGTAATATTAGGAGCATACAAGCAAACTTTGATCATTTATCACAGATGCTAGAAGAATTAAATTTTAGTTTTAGTGCCATTAGCTTAACAGAGACCTGGCTCAATGCCTCTAGTAGTCCAACTACCAATATTTCACTGCCAGGCTATTCATTTGTTTCCCAGCCCTCGACACAAAGAGCTGGTGGAGTTGGTTTCTATATACAACAGGATCGATCTACAATTTAGTGTCAGACATGATCTCAGCTGCAGTACCACTGAGTATGAAATGTTATGGATAGAAATTGAATGCAAACAAGGTAAAAATATCTTGTGTGGTACTGTATATAGACACCCAAATTCTAAACTTGAGACATTCTTGATTAGCCTCTACTCAGTTATTGAAAGAATTCACCAGACAGGTAAACTATGTGTCTTGTCTGGTGACTTCAATATAAATTTAATTAATTATGAAAGCCATGCTCTTACTGAAGAGTTTATTAATACTCTAAATACATATTTCTTAGAACCACACATTCTCAAACCAACTAGAATCACTAACTTCTCAGCAACATTAATAGATAAAATATATTTTAACTCAATTGACTTTGAGACACTCAGTGGCAATCTGCTGTATGATTTAACCGATCATTTACCTAACTTTCTCATCGTAAATGAACTAGGGATATCTCATCGCAAAGAAAAATTTTACAAACGAGACTACACCAATTACAACGAAGAATCCTTTATTAATGAATTCAGTTCACTTGATTGGTCTACCATTTTTTATGGAACACAAAATGTGACTCAAATGTTTGATACATTCTATTGTACAATCACTGATATTATTGATAGAACTGCACCACTAATTTAGCCCTTATCCAGGAAAGAAGCTAATTTAAATTTTATCAAAAGCCTTGGATTACAGCTGGTTTGAGAAATTCAATTAAGATAAAAAATAGGTTGTATAGACAATTTCTGAGGAAAAGGAATAATTATAACCATTCTAAATTTAAATTATACAGAAATAAATTAAATCATTTAATTAGAATTAGTAAAGTAAACTATTACAAGGAATATTTCATAACTAATAAGGCTAATACCAAAGAAATATGGAAGGGAATTAGACAGATCATAACTCTAAAATCAACAGGATCTTCTCTCCCATGCAAACTTGTGAAAGATAAAAAGGAAATAACTAATGCCAGAGACATTGTTAATGAATTTAACAATTTTTTTTCTACTATTGGCAATAAGCTGGCTTCTACTATCCCAATATCAGCTACATCCTTTAAGTATTACTTAGACAAATCTCAATTGACAAGCTTTCTTCTATCTCCTGTTTCTACCATAGAAATTGAGGATATTATTTCCTCCCTCAATACAGCTAAAGCTTAATTGTGGCCCTTATAGTATTTCAGCTTGTTTTTTAAAGACTCTAAAGTCAATTATATCTTACCCTCTTGAGTTGCTCTTCAACTACTCGTTTTCTTCGGGTACAGTTCCAGATCAACTCAAAATAGCAAAAGTGATTCCAGTTCATAAGAAGGGCTCTAGCTTCATTGTCTCAAACTACAGGCCCATTTCTTTACTATCAATCTTTAATAAAATAATGGAAAAACTAATGTATAAAAGACTTATAAGTTACTTAGAGAAATTATCTATTATCTATCATAAACAGTTTGGATTTAGATCAAAGCATTCTACAACTCATGCCCTTCTTCTTCTAACTGATAAAATCCAATGTGCAATAGACAAAGGCATTTATTCCTGTGGCATCTTCCTAGATCTAAGTAAAGCTTTCGACACTGTTAATCATAGCATACTTTTGTCTAAATTGGAGTATTATGGTATCCGTGGTGTCGTTCACAATTGGTTTGTTTCCTATTTGAGCAATAGAAAACAATTTGTGTCTATTAGAGGTATTGACTCGGATTACCAGACAATTTCATGTGGGGTGCCACAGTGATCGGTCCTTGGACCACTGCTTTTTCTACTATATATGTTAATGACATTTTCAAATGTTCTGAAATTCTAGAGTTCCATTTATTTGCAGACGATACAAATATATCTTCTTAAGTGATAAAAACATTTGGAACCTTGAACATGTACTTAATATTGAATTGCAAAAAGTTGGTGACTGGTTAAATGCCAACAAGCTATCATTAAACATTGATAAAACTAGCTTTGTAGTCTTCCACCCCCCACAAAAGAAAATTTTGCATAACATGAAATTGTTAATTTCAGGTAAATCAATTAGAAAAGATAGCCAAATTAAATACTTAGGCCTCATTTTTGATTCGCATTTAAATTGGAAATCACATATACATGAATTAGGTAAAAAAACATCAAGAGGGGTTGGAATCCTATCTAAGCTTAGACATTATGTTGATACTGGGATCTTATGCCAATTGTATTATTCATTAATTTATCCTTTCCTTACGTATGGCCTACTTCTGTGGGGTAACACTTACAAATCAACTCTAAAACATATCATAACCCAGCAGAAGAAGGCCTTGCGTATCATTACTTTTTCTAAACCAGATAAACACTCGGACCCTCTCTTCTACCAGCTTGAAATTCTTAAGTTAATTGATCTTGTTTCTTTCCATAATCTAATTTTTATGTACCAGTTCCATCATGATTTGTTACCCAAGGCTTTCGACAATTTTTTTGAGTCAGTATCATCCAAACACCAATATAACACTAGACTTGCTTCAAAATCATCATATTATATTAAATCAGTAAGAACTAATTATGGAAAGTTCAATGTCCACTTTTCTGCAGTACTTCTATGGAATAACATCGACGAACATCTTAAAACACTCCCTCCAAAATCGTTTAAGACACAGATTAAATCTCACTTCATCCAAGCATATGATATAAATTAGACTTTCCTTATACAGCCTGTTTTTCAATCACCAATTCTAAATGTTTCAAGCTGGTGCCTTCTCTAAATGTCATTTTGTTTTTTGGTCTATGTTGTTTTTGCTTAATTTATTATTTATATTTATTACTGTCAATTTAGTGTTAATTTAGTGTGTCAGACTTTATTGCCAACCCATACTCTGTTTAAAATCCTCATGTAGCCACTCAGCTTGTTTAGCTTTTTAGTTATTCTGAGTGGCTTTTTACCTTCCTGTTTTTTCTCATCAAATTGTAACTCTTTAATTTAAATCTTGGTAATAAAGCTTGCTTGTTGTTGTTGTTGTTGTTGTTGTCATGTCAAAACTATGCCTGTCGTATTGTTAGCGGGGCCAAAAAGTATAACCATATTACACCTATACTAAAAGAGCTAAATTGGCTCCCAGTAGATAAGCTAGTGTATTTTAGAAGTGCCACTCTGGCATTCAAATGTATGACTGATTCCGCACCAGGTTATTTAAAATCTAAATTCACGAAGCGCTTCAATATTAGTGGTCGTGAAACTCGAAACTCGCAATTATTACAAATCCCCTTATTCAAATCTGCGAGTGGTCAGAGAAGTTTTTATTACAGAACAGTAAAAATATGGAACTCACTAGATAATGAACTGAAATTAAGTAAAGACGTTTTAAGTTTCAAGCGAAAGCTGAAGAGCAAATTATATCAAACTCAAAATAGGTTAAATTAATAGATGTAATTCAAATTATCATGTACACTGTAGTTGTATTGTATTCGTATTTTGTCTTTGAAAAGCCTTTTTAAGGAAAGATAAATAAAGTATGAAGTATGAAGTAAAAGATATTTAATTTTGAATTTTCGTAATTTTCCCGCCAAATTTTCCCGGGAAATAAACAGCATAAAACCATTTATATTTCTTCAAATAACTTTTGGAGTCTTAAATATTATTACATGACAATCTAGAAACTTTAAGAAGACCTTAGTACCTAAAATCGTATGTTTTTTGAATTGTAATTTTTAATGGATAAATGCTTTCAAGGTTACATTGAAAAAACGTAAACGTCACTATGACGTCATGAGTATTTGGAAACGCCCTCTAAATATACCGTGTAGGAGTTTAATTTTGCGGGAGTTAATTTTTGCGGATTTTGCGGATTTCCTTCGATCCGCAAAAAAAAAACTCCCGCAGAAAAAAACTCCCGCAAAATTTTCCGCCGCAAAAATATACTCCCAGAGAAAAAATAGTAAATCTTGTTTTAATGGTTATATCGGGTTAACAGCAACTTTTTAACATTGAACATAATAGGAAACGCCAGCCAAAGTTAATAAAATACATTTTTCTTCTCACATAGCCGGCTTCTCACGGAAAACCGTACTTTCCCGCTTCTGTGTCACGTTCAACGTCAGTTGTCGTAAATAAAGACTGACAACATACAGTCAATTTCCAAAGTACATGTACGCAATGGATTAATCTTTAATTCTTGCAGCAAATAAAGCGTGCTCTCATAACTCCGAGGCGACCGGCACAACAGGCATCTGTATTCCCGATTCAACTCCAGACACGTCCTCAAAAGAAACGGAGACTGTTATCATAATCGACTAATACGTTTTTACAAGAACGTACAATAATTCCCTCGGGTTTTGTCGTTGTTTATGTTCATGTTGGCGCTAGAACAACAACTATAGAAACTTCCCGTCGAAATTGTAAGTCAGGAAGTAAAATTTCAATTTAATACCGATACTGCCTTGAATTTTATTTATACTTGACCAGAAATCCGCAAAAAATTCCTCCCAGCAGAAATTTTATCTGTCTCGATCCGCAAAAAATTACTCCCGCAAAACAAATTGAGTCGGCAATCCGCAAAATTTTCCTCCCGCAAAAATTTCGTCCTACACGGTAGGCGAGTGAGCATTGTATCTATATTTTTTTTACCAATGCACTTCTAACGCACTAAGTAGTTGTAATATCGAGTTTTTGTTTTTCTTTTACAGTGGAAAGCCCCATTTATGTAAAACACATTACGTCACAGATATGACGTCATGAAAATATTAAATCCTTAATAACTTCGGGAATATTTATCATAGACACTTCAAAATTGTGCCAAATAAAAACGCATCGCCATATCTTCGTTATAGCGTATTTTACTTTAAACGACTATTTAAAAAGGAATTTGACCAAAAAAGGAGCTTACTCTTATGACGTCACAATAATGTCATTATCTAAAACTAATTTAACCAGAACCTTAAAGTTTACTTGCATAGTAAACTGTGAAAATTTTATTCAATTTCAGAGAGAATTTAGGAAATTGTGCCATTTTATCTAATTTTGGTCACGCTCAACCCTGGCGATTTCGGGGTCATTTATGTCATTTATGCCTTCTACGGGTGAAACCAGAACCATTACCACACACATGGACTGCAACACTAAAAACGTCATCTACATGATTCAATGTACTAAATGTAACAAACAGTACATTGGTGAAACCAAACGTAGACTTAAAGACCGCTTCAACGAACATCGTAGGACAGTTGACAAACCTTCCAGTAAATCCAAACCCACCACTGCATCTGAACATTTTCTATCT